>JAQFVV010006811.1:0-329774 GCA_028023455.1 Epiperipatus broadwayi | reverse complement strand
AAATTTTTCAGTCTTCAAAAGAAAACTGCTTGGTTAACTGAATAAAATAAAATAATAATAAAAAACTATGCTATAATATGTACAAATTATTAAAGTCCTATAGTCATTTATCATTGAATATCCCTGTTGTCATGTTCTATTTGTCCAGCTCAGACTTATCTAGTTTCTTCCTCTATCTGGTGGTATGTATGGCTTTAATTGCCTTGCATTAAAGGTGCCTTTTATCTCCTTGGTTCCTTTTAGCAAGAAAGCATTATCCCCACATTCTCTTTCAATGCGATACGGCCCTTGATATAAAGGAAAGATTTTTTTGAATTAAAATTCTTTTTCATAGGGTTGCTGGGTTTGGGGTTCCGTAGCCAGACATCATCTCCTTCCCTAAATTTGTGGCATGAGGGAAGTCCTCTCTGCACTCGCATTCTAGCTATATGTATTAAATGCCATCGAGCATCTTCTTGACCCTGACTTGGATTTATGTTTATAACCTACTGTGGTAGGGGTATCTTGAAGACCTTTGGGCATGGTCTACCATAGTGTAGCCATTCTGGTGTAAAGCCAGTTGACTCATTTATAGTGTGGTTGATGTAACTGACTATTTCTTTAGTTTTATCTACCCAGCCTCGATGGTTAGTCGTAAGGTGGGTACGAAATAGTCTATTGATTTCCCGCATGACTCGTTCACACGGGTTTGATTGTGGGTTCCTTATAGATGTGAGTCAGTGTGTTATCCCTTGCCGGGAGATCCAAGCTTTCCATGCCTTTGATGTGAATGTGGACCCATGGTCCGATAGGATGGTAGTAGGTTTGCCTACTTCCCAGAATTGAATATTTTCGAGAAGATGTATTGCCCCCCTACAATCATTTGCTCTTACTGGGTATGCCCATACATATTTTGAGAAGACGTCATACATCACCAAGAGATATTGATATACCAAAATTTTGGTAAGGGGCCATAATGATCAATGGCCAGTAGTTCGTTAGGACCGGTAGTGAGAATCGCTTTGCAAGTGCCGGCGAATGATTGATTTGGGAACTTGCACTGAGCACAGATAATACAAGTCCTCAACATGTGGAGCACCTGTTCATACATCCCAGGCTAATAAAATTGGCACCTCAATACTTCTTCAGTCTTTCTCGACCCGTAGCATCCTGACATTTCATGGGCATACATTACCAATCGGTTTCTTAGTCGATTAGGGGCCACGATTTTCCATGGGCTTTCCCTGTTCTTGGTGTTTATCTGCAGAATCCCATCCCTAATTTGATATTGTGATATTCGTTTATCACAAGGTTTGGTGCCCTTATCGGGTTGGTTTGTTTTCAACTTGCTAATGATTGCTCTGTACTGGGGCTCTAAATCTTGATAGTATCGCAGATTTTTGAGATCTGAATTGACGCTGGTTTCCTTGTTCATGGTCATGATCTTTACGGTCTGATTGACAATCGCTGGGTTTTGTGGCTCAATCGCTATGGGGTGTCGACTTAATGCGTCTGCAACCACATTTTCTGGGCCCGGGCAATAGATCACTTTGTACTGGAATTTCTGCAGAAAAAGACTCCATCTTATTAACCTGTCATTCGTTAAGAAACTTTTTGTTCAGGAATTCGAGCAGCGGTGATCTGTAATAATGATAACCTCGGACCCCAGAAGAAACTGCTTAAATTTTTGGCATGCCCAGACGATCGCGAGAGCTCTTGCTCTGTGGTGATATAATTAACTTCTGCACCCCTCAAGGTCCGACTGCTGAAGTACAGAACTTGATGCTCGCCAGCGGTTCCAATTTGGAATAAGACTGCTCCTAAACCACTTTTGCTGCTATCAGTCTGGACGTAGAATGGACGGTTGAAATGTGGATAGTGAAGCAATACGGTTTGGAGGAATTTGTGTTTGATTTTATTAATTTCTTGTTGGTGTTTATCTGCCATTCCTATTTCCTATCTTTACGCAGCAGATCGGTCAAGTTGTGGGTTTCCTGGGCAAAGGTGGGGTAGAAACGGTGGTAGAAGTTGCAAAGGCCAAGAAAAGATCTGACTTGTTTCTGTGTAGTGGGCATAGGAAACTTCTCAATGGCCTCTACTTTCTCAGGGTGTACCATGATCCCTTGCTGGCTGATGATATGGCCTAAGAAGGAGATTTCAGTCACAGCAAACTGGCTTTTTTCAATGTTAATTGTGATGTTTTCCTTAAGGCATTCTTGGAAAAACATGGCCAGATACTTCATATGTTTGTCAAAAGTTTTGGACATGATCACAATATCATCTACATAACAAACCATGTGCCATTGTACTTCTTCTGAAAATACCTGCTTCAAGCATTGCATTAGCCTAGCCCCACTGTTAATCAATCCAAATGGGACTCTTTTAAAGATGTGCATATATCCCTGGTATTGATACACCATATACTTCTGATCATGTGGATCCAATGCCATTTTCCAATAGCTAGCAGTAAGGTCTAATGTAGAAAAGTAAGTGTTTCCTGCTAGCTGCACAAACACATCCTAGATTAGAGGTGGCACATCCCGATCAGGAATTGTCATATGATTCAAGTGGCGGGCATCAAGGCACAGGCATAGACTTCCATTTTTCTTTTTTACGACAACCAATGAGTTATTATATGGAGATGGACATCGCTCGATGATGTCCCACTCCAACATCTGATGGATCTGTTTTTCCACTTCTTCCCTATATTGAAAAGGGATCGGGTATGTTTTTGACTGTTTGTATGATTCTTCCAGGACTTTGATTCTGTGGGTGTATCCACGGATTTGTCCAGGGGTGTTGGAAAACACTTGCATATGATCTTCCAGAATTTTTTTGACATGGATTTTATCCGTTGTGCTGATTAGTCCAGCCTCATGAATCTTTGTAGCTATGGTCTTGGGATCTACTGGTTGAATAAAGCAGTTGCTGGTACCAGTCATAGGAATTCTTACAGTTTCGAATTTAACTTGCTCATCTTGGAATTGGCACATTTTTCGGGGATAATCTATGACTCCATGATGCTGGGTTAAGAAATCAGACCCCAATACGATATCGTATATCAACCCAGAAATGACTAAGAAGGCATGGCCAATCAGCTTATGTCCCAAGGTTATCTCCACCCAGATCTGATAATTGTCGCTCATCGTTTTCTTCCCATTGGCTAATACCATGTGTATTAGATGGGTCAGTAATTGCTCGTACTTCCCTCCTTGTTCTTGAAATTTCTGTATCCATGATTTGGCAATGATGGAAACTTGGCTACTGGAATCCAGTAAGGCACGTGTCGACCAATTGTCTATGATGACGTTTATGATGGGTGATACACTGGTAATCACTTTATCACTGGTGTCTTCTGGTTCATGAATGATCATGGTCATGTAGTCCCGATTTCTCTGTTTTTCTTCTGGGGAGTGCTTCATGGGCTGGGTCCCCTGTGTTCCAGTAAAATTTTTTGAAATGTTAGGTTCTTTGCTTGGTCATATGGTTCGTTTCTTGTTCATCTGGCCTCCATTGATGTGGTGCCAGTTACATTCCACAGATATCAGGAATTTGGCCATTTCTTCTGTATCGGTGATGCGGCTCATCTCAATCATCTCTTGCAAGCGGATGGGCAACTTGCATTGAATTATCCTAATGATCTGGGTATCAGAATACTTAAATGCTGTTAAAGTTCTTAGGCGGGCTACCTGCCGCATGAAAAACTGGGTATACATCTCACCTTGGTGTTCCCCATAAGGTTCAGTTCTTATTGCCATTAAAATTTCGGTTTGTTGCTCCTCACCCCAAAATTGCCTTAGGATTGCATCTTTATATTCTTTGAATGTTTTTGGTTTTCCTTTAACTGACCACCACCAGTCTTTAGCAGTCTTCTCTAGGTAATTGCTTGCAATCATCACTTGTTCATCATTGCTTGTGGGTTGATACAAAAAAAACTGCCATGCTTTCCAAATGTTCATGTGGGCCTTCACCCGGCTTTCCATGAAACTTCCGTATTTGTATAAAGGAGGTCATATTCAACAAAACAAAATTTTGGTATAGCTATTAACCTAGTATCCAAGAACAAATAATTTATAATACAACTTTTTTTTTCTTCTATGGTTTGAGACACCTCCCCCCCATTCTACACTCTTCCCTTTATTCTACTCTCCCATTCCCATACTTAATCTATATTTATTTAAATAATGATTGCTATCCTACCCTTTATTTCTTAATATTAATTATTTCTAGATCTAGTTTTTACTGTGAAACATATATATCTATACTGATTATTTACTATTTAGCTCTTTAATGCAAAGTATATCATAAAAAATATTATAACTTCTACCTGGCCTTCTTTATGTCTTCTTTCGTGGTCTGTTTTTGGAGTTGTTCTTCAGCACCTGAAACATCTTAACAAAATGATTGATTAACGATTGCATTGATACACTTGATACACATATTTTGAACCAAAAAAAAAACTCTATATAACTTTTATTATGAATCATTGCTTTTAAACTCTTTTTATTCTAAATAACTCGATCACCTATTGGCAAATTTATAGTGGTATTAATACCGGGCACCAGCCAAAGGGATAGGGCTATATGTTCTGACCAGATGATCCACTATTATTGGGTTGTATACTTTTCTAAGATCTATACTTAAATAGTTATACATTTACAGCTTTAACAGAAAAAAAATTATTATGGCTTTAGCACATATTTATATAAGAGAATGAAAGTGTAACAAAAACTGTCATTATTTCTTTCATTGATCTGAGGCAGTTATATACGCATGAATATTATTAAAACATTTCAAAAAAAAATCTGCACATTTGTGATTATTTAGAATCTTTATTTTATTTTTAACAGTGAAAGCATTTTAAAAGCTGTCACTTATTTAACTCTCTCAGACTTGGACATATTATAAATTTAAAATATTTATTTAAAAGATGTATTAACAAGGAAAAAATTTTTTATATTTAACATCATTATTTAAAACATTTAGAAAAAAATTATTATATATTATTTAGCGCACACACTACTTTACTATCTTTTTATCTTTGAATGTGAAAGCCCCTTAAAAGCTGACACTAATTTAATTCTCTCAGACTTGGAAATATTATTATTTGAGACATTTATAAAAGAAATTATATAGAACATCATTATTTAAAGCATTTATGAAAAAATTATATATTATTTAGTGCACCCTTCAAAACTTGGGCATATTATATGTATTTATAACACATTTATTAAAACGGAAAAATTATTATATATCTCAATATTATTATTCTATATCTCACACACTTCTTTATCATCTTTTTATCTTTAAATGTGAAAAAAAAAACCCTTAAAAGCTATCACTCATTTTATTACATTGTAAACTCGAAAATACTTTGTTATTTAAAATCATTTATGGAAACTTTTATATATATATAGAATACTATTTAAAACATTGTTTTTACTTTATTATTTTAATTGTGGAGGTCCCTGAAAACTACCACTATTTTATTTACGGGCATCCTGCATGTAATTTCACGTCTATGACCAAGAAAAAAAACATTACACAACATCTTATTCACTTTTTTGAAAAAAACACATTTTATTTTAAGCAAGTGAGCGGCCCTTAAAAGCTATCACTATTTTTATTTCACTGGAATCTTACATGTATACAAAAACTATAAACATTATTTGGGAAAACACTTCTTTATCTTTAATTAATATGAAAGTAAAAGCCCCTTAAAAGCTGTTACTTCTCTTTACTTCTTTTTTAAAAAACTCACAAGAATTATACATGTAATGAACATTTACGGACAAGGAATAAAACATTATATAACACTATCATCATTCAAATCATATACGTGAAAGAAAACAAAACAAAACTGCCACTATTTTATTTTATAGGTTCGTGAAAATGAAAAAAATTTTAAAACTTTTATGCAAAACAAAAATACTGAGTATATAACATACTATTTACTTGAAACTTATTTTTATATATATACTGAGAGAAAATTATTTATATTTATATTAACAATGACTCACTGGGAGTGTGTACCAATATTCAAAAAAAATTTTTAAGCTGGGTGTCCGAAAAAAAAAATTTCAAAAAAAATTTTTTTTTGCTTTTTTTAAAACATATGTTATATCTATCACTATCTACTACTATCTCAGGTATATGGGTGTTTGTATTCGAAGCCCTATGTTGATGCGCCAAACCCGGAGAAAAGAAAAAAAAATCTGTGCCGGTCGGATTTGTATGTTCACGTAACAAGATCTAGCATCTAGGCAAAAGTACCTCGAATCCAATCGTGCGCAAGATACACAGGTCAGGAACACTCATGAACTCTGCCCTATTTGCCTATTTCCCAGATCTATAACATTATGAGCAACAATCCTGATGACATCGATTAATCCACTTCTCATCCGCTGGCATCAATCATCGGAGACACAAAAAGACTCAAGGCTAAACTTCATGATAGAATAACTTAATAACTAGCTATATTTATGAGCAATGAAGGTTGACCTACTATTAATATGTATTGAGTGGAGATCATCTAGTCATATTTAAGCTTAAGAAATAACTTAATATTTATCTTAACTAAAAGAAAGCACTGGTTCGAGTTTGATGTATATATATATTTAAGATTTATTAATAATAATGATGTCGGGTCATTTAGCCGACGTGAGCCTCAGGATTATTATAGATATTTATTTAAATCATTTTATACAATAACATTAGAATTGCGGCTATGCCAATAATATATGTATGAGTTTGAATAAATTAGCGCTATTAAAATATATAATCAGAACGCTATCACACCCCCAGAAATGAAAAGAGCATTTGATTACTTTAAACAATAATTTAAACATAGATAACATTTGATTACATTTAATATGATGGTTAACTTGGAATTTTAGATAATTAATGTGTGGGATGGGTAATGAACAATTTATACAAACGATACTAAATTTATCGCATTAATACTTATATTAAACTAATGGAAATATGTTTGTTTAAATAAATCATTTCATTACGGCTTATGAATACTTCTGGGCAAGTGATAAGATAAGGAAAAGTGGTACATGCATGGTGGCTTATTGAGTCAGTCCTTTTATGGATCCTGGAGTGTGCTTCATGAATTCTAAGAAGTGACCGATTTCCTCTGCAAACATTGGCAGGGTCGTTTTTACGAACGAAAAGAGTCCAGATTCCCTGGAATGAGGTGCAGGCGAATCATGGATGACGAGGAGTGGTCGGCTATGTCAGTATCGGGCTGGTTTTTCCAGAGCGATTCCCATATAAAGCATGCTCGAACCAAGGATGTCCCCAGGGTGGTTTTACAGCCTGGTTTAAGGACACTGAGACGATGATGGGGTCTGACTTTGCGATTGCCTCCATGTAATAAAGCACGAATATATATAAAATAGAATGTCCTTTATGCACTAAACACTTATTAATAAACCATAAATATATTTCTGAAATTAAAGATTATTGGGACGTATTTATTGCCCACGAATGATGAACTATTCAGCGTAATGATATGGCTTTACTTTAAGCAAACAGGGATAATAATTACACATATAAATATAGAATAAAAAAAGGTTAAGGTCCCCCTCCCCCTTACATTATATAACTTGATATTATTCATTACTTTTTATACATTAAATCTTAATTTTGGTTGATTTATGCCCTTGTGAAAATACATTAATTGATTACAAAATAAATGGGTGGTTGTAATAGCTAAGATGAAATTTACATATATAATGTAGTTGAAAAATAAAAAATAGCGCATTATTTAGGAAGGAGAATGGGAAAAACAGATGTCAAATCTGTTTTTCAACAGTAAACATGAAAAATGTAATTAATTTATTTATCTAAAATCACGAGCATCTGGGCACGCCGAATAAGACTTGTTTTTATTAATAATAAATTGTTTACCCAGTAAATAATGGGTGAGGAAAACAAAATAAGTTATATGCTGGTGATTTTAGAATATCATTGGCATTAACTTTAAAATATAAATACATAAAAATCTGAATAAAATTATTGGCCAGTTTTAAATAAAAGAAAAGAAAAACATTTTATATAAAAGTCTTAGCATAGATTAGTTATATAGAGTTATATATATTTGAAGACATTTAAAAGATATAGTTTAAAATATACACATTACATAGAAGGCAGGATTTTAGGAATTATAAGCGGTCAGAGTTCTTTACCTTGATTATTGAGAAAAGCATTTCACTAGGAATCAGTTTATCGGTATTATCACTAGATCCAGGGTAGCAGGATGAATTGAGATAGCACATCATTTCATTGGAAAGACATATGTAAAGTTCAGTAGCATGGAGTATGGAAGCTTCATTCCTGGGATCAGCATATTAGAACGGAGGGACAAGGTGATCTTACTACTCAAAACACATTGCGTGAAAATTACATCGGGCATGGATTATGTTTAGCAGCATGGTTATTTGTTGATCTCCTCTCTTTTGGATTCAAATCCAGCAGTATTTATACTTTTAATTTGACACTGTAAGTAGGCAACTACTGCTGGACCTGAGGTGGTTTAAGCACTTAGATTTCATTTTGAATTGTTTGGCCGGATACTCTTATCTGGTAAGATGTTTGAAACAATGCAAGTTTGTTATCAGTTTCTCGAACGATTGTTTTAAAATACATCTTGTAATTTTAAAACAAGCTAGCGTGGACATTTTCCACTAATGGGTTTATTCTATTATTACTAATTCGTAATCTTCTATTTTAATCTAAAGGGTCTTCCGGGTTATTGTTTTTCGAGAGACTTACTAACAAGATTGCATCATTTCTGGCTACAAACTTATATATGAAAAATATAATAAGTATCATATGTAATACCTTATATATATATATATATATGATATACTATTAATTTAATCGCAATCTCCTACACTAAAATATACATATATATTTATTATTTATACCCACATACACATGAGAATATTATTATTAGATTAAATATTAAATTAAGGCACATACGTTTACATTATTTTATACTATTGGGTAAAGAAATATATTATTAGTTATGTGTATATGTGCGTAAGGACGAGTTTGAATATGGTTAGGTGGTAGGAGATTGGATGTGGGCTGTGAAGCAGGATCTGAGCATCAGATCATCTGCTTCAATATATAGATACTGTATTTACAAATATTCAGTTATGTATATATATATATATTAACTAAAAGGAGACCCTTTGATTCCTCTTGGAGGCCTTAAAGGAACCAAGCAGGGAAATTTCCTAATGTCCACTCCATACGTTCTTATCATTGCAGCTGTTATTACTATGTGTTTATTCATATATTATACAAACATGGATGGGCTGCTCACCAACATGCATTAGCCAGTGTGGTGAGTTTATTGGCTTTTTACCTCTGAGTTTAAAATCAAGAAACACCATGGTCTTTCTTCTCAGTGCCTGATAAGGCAGAATGAATGTTTGTGTAAATGATAAATATTTTTCCAATACATATATACAATTATGACAGACAAAAATAAAGCATGGCCCTTATTCCCAGGAGGCTGTAAAGTCACCAACCAAGGCAGCAGTTGGTGGCCAAAGGCGGAGGGTGCTAAGAATCCCCTGATTGCAGACCCAGGCTGCCATTTGATGACGACTTTTTATTTAGGTACTTACAACTGCAGATCACTTTCAAGTGAAGGAAGATTGCAAGAATTAGAAGAAGAACTCTCTTATATTAAATGGGACATTATTGGACTTTGTGAAGTTAGAAGAAAAGATGAAGAGACAATTGATTTAAAAAGTGGACATATACTCTATTATAAAGGCACAAATATTGGAAATACAAGTGGAGTAGGATTCATTATAAATAAAAAGTGGAAGAACAATATTGTGGAGATTGATGGTGTATCAGACAGAGTGGCAAGATTAGTTATACAACTTAATAGCAGATACCAAATGCAGATAATTCAGGTTTATGCCCCAACAAGTTCTCATAGTGATGAAGTAGTAGAAGATTTTTATATGGATGTACAAAAGGCTTTTGATCAGAGTAAACAACATTTTAAAATTGTTATGGGAGACTTTAATGCTAGAATTGGTAAACAAATGAAAGATGAAAGTGCTGTAGGTAATTTTGGTTATGGTAATAGAAATGAGAGAGGACATAGACTTGTGGAGTTTGCAGAAAAAGAAAAACTTTATATTATGAATTTTTTTTTTGAAAAAAATGTTAAAAGGAAATGGACATGGAAGCATCCAAATGAAGGTACAGCAGAATTGGATTATATTTTGACTAACAGGAAATACATATTTCAAGATTGTAATGTTCTTAATAAATTTAACACAGGAAGTGATCATCGATTAGTAAGGTGTAAGATACATGTTAATGTAAAACTAGAGAGACAAAAATTATTAAGAAAAACAATATTTACAGTTGATATTCCTAATCTTCAGAAACATTCTAATGAATTTAAATTAGAACTTACAAATCGGTTTCAAGTATTAGTAGATTTTGAACATGATTCAGATTTGAATGAAATTAATATGAAAATAACTGATACACTTTTAAAAACTGCAACAAAGATAGCTGGTAGAAAAAAGCAGCAATTGACCAATAAAATTTCTACTGAGACTAGAGAATTTATGAAGAAAAGAAGGAATATGAAGATATACAAAAATGATGCATTAAAAAGAATTGAATATCTCGAATTTTGTAAAATGGTGCAGAAAAGAGTTGAAAATGATATAAGAAAGTATAACTGTGAACTAGCAAGGAAAGCTGTAGAAGAAAATAAAAGTCTTAAGAATGTAAAACAACATTTTGGTATTGGTAGGAAATTTATATCTGCAATAAGAAAAAATATGGAATTATTACTAAAAAGAGATGACATCATGAAATTGGTAGAAGATTTTTATCAAGAATTATATAGTAATAAAGAACAAGTACCTCCTATATCTATTACATCTTCCGAATTGCCCAGAATTTTAAATGAAGAAGTGAGACATGCAATTAAATGTATGAAGAAAGGAAAGGCTCCAGGTAATGATGGAATTATAATTGATATATTAAAAGAAGCAGGTGAAGAAATAGAAATTTTTTTAGCAAAGTTATATACCAAATGTCTAAATGATAAAGATGTACCGGATGATTGGAAGAATGCAGTAATAATATTAATATTTAAAAAAGGTGATAAAGAAGATATTAGAAATTACAGACCTATCAGCCTTTTATCAGTTTTATATAAAATTTTTACCAAGATAATTACAACTCATCTACAGAGAACATTGGATTTCCACCAACCAAGAGAACAAGCTGGATTTAAAAGTGGTTTTAGTACAGTAGATCATATCCAGGTATTGAGAGAAGTTATAGAAAGGACAAATGAATATGAGTTGTCATTATGTTTTGGATTTGTAGATTATGAAAAGGCATTTGATTCTATAAACATTTCTTCAGTGATTAAAGCATTGGATCATCAAGGTATAGATCCAGGATATTGTCAAATTTTAAAGAATATTTATAAAAATGCAACAGCAACAATTAGATTACATAATGATACTGGGAAAGTCAACATTGAGAAAGGTGTAAGACAAGGTGACTCCATATCTCCAAAACTTTTTACAGCAGTGCTGCAAGAAGTATTTTGTGGATTAAAATAGGAAACTAAAGAAGGGAAAGTAAATGGAGATTATTTAAGTCATTTAGATTTC
Source organism: Epiperipatus broadwayi (assembly GCA_028023455.1). Classification (NCBI taxonomy): domain Eukaryota; kingdom Metazoa; phylum Onychophora; class Udeonychophora; order Euonychophora; family Peripatidae; genus Epiperipatus; species Epiperipatus broadwayi. Next base: position 318,111 of record JAQFVV010006811.1, on the reverse strand, counting down.
ACAGATGATGTAGTTGTTTTTGCAAATAATGCTTCAGAGCTGCAGGAAATGTTGCAGGAGTTATCAGATGAAAGTAGGAAAGTAGTACTAAAGATAAATGTTAAAAAGACTAAAGTAATGTTTAATCGATTTGCTCAAAATATGAAAATAAAGATTGATTATGATGAATTAGAAGAAGTTAACAGTTACAAATACCTTGGTCAGATTATTAATACAGATGGAAACATAATGGAAGAAATTAATCATAGAATTAAACTTGGTTGGAGTGCTTTTGGTAGAAATAACTTGATACTAAAAGGAAATATGCCTATGTGTTTGAAAAGGAAGGTTTTTAACAAATGTGTTTTACCAGTTCTTACTTATGGATCTGAGACTTGGACACTCAATAGAAGAGCAATACAGAGACTCCAGGCAACTCAAAGAAGTAGGGAGAGATGTATGTTGGGAGTAACAAGAAGAGATCAAAAATGCAATGTATGGGTAAGAAAACAAGCAGGTGTTACTGACCTCATGAAAAAATTAAAAGATTGAAGTGTAGTTGGGCTGGACATATTGCTAGAAGAGATGATACTAGATGGACAATTGAAATTTTAAACTGGATTCCAAGAGATTGTAAAAGTCCCAGATAAAGACCACATGTGAGATGGATGGATAAAATAAGAAAATGTGCAGGAGTGATGTGGAGAAGAGAAGCTAAAGATCAGAGAAGATGGATTAAACTTGGAGAGACCTTCATCCTGCAGTGGATTGATAATGGTTGATAATGATGATGATGATGAAAATATATATATTGTGATCTTTTATTTAGGTTCCTGTATTAATAACCAAAATTTTAAATCATAAAAATATATTTGGCATTAAAATCTTAACAAGTGGCTTTAAATAAAGACTGTTCTGGATGCACTAGGAAATCTGCTTGAGTGGAGAAGAGATTTCAAACCCAGTGTAGGTTTGAAACTAGGGATAAAATAACAATTTAAAAGTATTGTTATTAATTGGGAGATAAATATATTGCTATTTTACTATTAGCAATTGAAATAAATAAATAAATTAATTAATTAAATTTGTAAATCTTGTAAAATGAATAGTTATAGTTAATTCTTAAGCATATTTTTTGTAGTGAATTAAAAATAGTCTTGCACTTTATGAGTAGTTATTAAAAACAAAGCCAGGTGGGGTAATATTAATATATTCACACTAAGGTTATTGGTCCATTTGTTACCACAATGCTTTGTAATACAAACTATATTTGATATAACAAAGTTGTAGGGGTGTGTGATTAAGAAAAAGAGAATTAGAAACAATAGACTTCAACTCTAATCTTAGAAAATAAAAAAGAAAAAGCCGAAAAATAAAAAAAAAGTTTGGAATCTATTTGAATGCGATTATCAAATATTGTTTATATAAAATAATGGAATAGAAATCTTACAAGCCTTGCTATCATTTTAACGCTATTTTTCCATCACTTGGATCATACCTGAAAGTCATACTGCAAAAGAAGAAATATAAACTATCTGGATAATAAGTTACTTCAAACCAAGAAAATGTAAGCTTTTGCTTTTATTTTGTTTATAATTTTAAATTCTCAGATTTAAAAATGATGCAAAAATTATTTACATTTAAAGGAAAAATCTGACAATGTTTGTTTTTTGTGCTGCTCTTATTGTACAGCAGAAGAATACTTTGCTTGTAAATTATAATTTCAATAAAAATAAATCGAAATGATTTTGAAGAAAGGTTTTGGAATATATGGTAAACAAACTCAAAAGTCATTTTAAAATCATATATCTGTAATAAAGCTAAAAGAAGATTACGTAATTTTGTTCCCTATTTTGTATTAAGAAGAAAAACTTATCTGCCAGGTTGTTTTTAGTGCAAACTTGCTTAATGATGAAAATGGAAAAAATTACAGATTAATTAAAATGTTAACAATATCATATTTATAATTGAATAAATTCTTCTTAGTATTGCTAAACAAATATTACTTTGCTAATGGAAATGTAATAAAATAAATATTTACTTTTAAATTTTTTACTGTGCAATGTGTATAAATAATATTTTTAAAAAAGAAATGTTTTAAAAATGTCCAAATTACTTAAAGTTGTTACAGAAATTACCATGAAGGAAAAACAAAATCAATAAATAACTTTAGATTAAAATGTGAATAAACCGATTTTAATTATGCTATACTGGAAAAGTGTTTAAATATAATGTCACTATGTTGACATCAGTACATAAACCAATAAATGATCTTTTATTGCCTTTGGAAAAGTGTTTAAATAATGTCTTATTATTCTAGCATCAAACAGGATAATCAATATATATATATATATATATGCGTTATTTAAGAATGTTTACTCATCATAATATCAGTTCTTATCATTTTAACTCACATGGATGAAAAATAAACTTTGACTAATAGGACAAAATCTAATGGGAAAAAATGTTCATTTATTATTTTTATTATTGCTATGTTAGTGTTATAATACTTACATCATGTATCATTTGGGAATTTTTTTATATATATTTATTGTGGTATGAAATATATTTTGTAAAAAAGGATGTAAAGATGTATAAAAAATATATATTTATTCCACGTGTATTTTTGCCATTTACCCAATTAAGGGAAAACAATATTAAATGTCATTTATCTGGGAAGAGAGGGAAATATTTATCTCTTGTACTTTTAAAATAGCCTTTAATATTTTATGAGAGAAAGAGCAAACAAACTAAATTTTGTCAAAGATATACTATAATGACCCAATTATTTTCTTATATGAAAAAAATTAATCTAAGCCTTTTTCATTTCTTAATTTGGCATAGGAATGAACATGTCCACTTTGAATATAAATGCAGGTTGATCTTCATTGTTTACATGCATAGTGCTTGCTATAACAAAAGTATAATTGTTATTTTAAAATAATTAATGGTTTGTCTATTAATACATTTATAGTTTCTGCATTGTGAAATGGAATATTTATATTTCCACTTTTATTGTTAGTGTTATTTTACCTTGCTATAGTATTGATAAGGATTTGTGATAGCTTTTAGCTGATAAGTATGTGCCACATATAATGGCATCAAATATAATGTTAATCTTCATATTGAGCATGGCCTGATGGGGCATCACCTATTGCTGATTCCATGAGGATAGTATGGTAGAGGCTGAGTAATAATTAATGTGTAGTTAGCATAATTAATCCCAAAAGAGGATATCCATGGTCTGAATTCTATTTTTCCTGTGATGAGGCCAAGCCCACACATGTATACCTATAGAGAGGTATTAGAATTACCATATTATTATACAACTATCATGTTGTTTTGTAGGCCTCCCTTTTATTGTTTAGTCCATCATGAGGTTATAGAGTTAGTTTTCCACGGTGTATGGTGAAGTTCAGTATTTCAAAATCCAATAGCAAAAATAAGATGATGTTAGATTAAGGAACACTGATCTAGCTATAGCGTTCACCTAATTGTAATAGTGTTTTATGGTGTTGTAGGATCTTCATCATTTTATAAACAAACCAAACCAAAACCTACTAGTGATTGTAGAACTTATATATGTAAGAGCAAGAAATGCATGTGGGCAGTGTAGATTTATCTTCATCAAGTAGTGATTCACCAATGGATTGGTAACATCAGTTAACTATTCAATGATTAGGTTGTGGACATAGGTAATGTTTTAGTGTTATATGTGTATTTGATTTAGGATGTCTATCCCCACATCAATACAATGAATCTTTTTGTATTAAAAGATAATAAATTATTAACTGTTCTGTATATGATAATTGCCCTTATCATATTCCAACAAATCAAATAGCTACAGTTTATTACAATAAATCATAACTTCAATTTTTTAGATTTAAAAAGTTGTGTATATCCCAAAGACATAAGTACATTTTGTTTATAATTTAAATGCTAGTTTAATTTAAATAAAATTTAAATCTCACATTCTAGAAGATAGAATAATAATAGAAACCTAGCCAGTAATAATAGTGGCACTATAAACATCACTGTAGTAGTTTATCTCATTTGCTGAGTATATAGTCAATGTGATACCAATTATTTGATGTATTGATTTTATTTCAGACCATGTGTCTGAAATAAATATTTGTAAATATTGTAAATCAATCTTGTTGCGTTTAAAAATTTATTTAGTTGCCTGTAGTTTTATTGCTAATCACCATACACACTATTATTGTTATTGCTATCGACATATCAGAAGATTATAGATTGAAATCATCATTGACCAATATAGTACCATTAACTATATGTTGATATATTATAATAATTTTGGTCAACCCTATAAGTTATGAGTACATCTAAGGCATCATCACTTAACAATCAAAATATGATTAACCTAGTGTACATATTATTTTAAGTGATATACTAAAAGATAAACACTTAATATTGGTTTAATCAGTTTAGTTGAACCCACAGAGCTATTGTTCACTGATCTTGATCGCATGGTTTATAATTATTTGAGAAAAGGAATTTGGTAAGTTACTGCGTTTAGTTATTAAAAAGTTATTCCTATTTCTTAAATATTAAAGTTATAATAGTTATTGAGTTTATAAAGTTTATGGGAAACTGCTAAATATAGTTATTAATTTGAGTTTATATTAAGAGCTGTTTTGTGCATTCTGTTTGGGTATTGGTAAAATCCCTCTCACTTACCCAAGTATATTTTGTATAATGATCTTTGAGTGTTTGAACCCTGAGAAGAATTAGTTGTTAAGTTTCAAGTTAGAATTAGAATTTGTAGTAAATTTTATATATAGTTGGACTTGAAGTCGATTACTTTCACTGTTTATGAAAGTCAGCCAAACTTTAAGGTGTAAATTACTTCTTGTGTTATAAAATGTATAACTTGTTTTGATTTTATGATAAATGTTCTAATTGTGTCAAGCTTGAAATCCCTAATTTTATTTAGCTTATCTTCTTACCATTTGATACAATATTAGTTTATAATTTAAGATTTCAGTCTCCATCATCAACATTGTTCACGTTCTTTTATTTATTTATTCTCATTTGACATTGATTCATTATCATAATTGATTAATCATACATTAACTTTTATTCTTTTAGCATCTTAACTATTCATTAACTCTTATTCTATCATTACTTTAGTCATTCATTATTCTCATACATCTTCATTCTTAGACTCATTTTATTCTACTATTTAATTATTACTTATTTTCATCATCCATTTAGTCATCTACATCATAATTTACTTATTATTTCATTTATAATTTTAATTTCATAATCATTCCAGAGATATAATTATTAGTATTTATTGGTTTGCTGAATATCAAATTTAGCTCATCACATTTTGTTTGTGTGAATTTCAAAGCTGATTTGACCAGAAGTTATTATCTTTGCTGATTTGACCAGAAGTTATTATCTTTATTAATCACCTTGTGATCTTCTTTAGATCTATAGTTTCATGCTAGTTTTGTTCAATAAAGGAATCATCTCATTAGTTTAACATTTTGTTTCTTTATGCTTATATTCTTGATTATTCAGGTAGTGAAGGTTACAAAGGGTGGATTTAGTGCCATGAAATGTGCAGCCAGATTTATATATATGATTCCAACATTCAAAGAGAAGGACATAAAAGCGGATTATAGATTAGTTGATCCTAAAAGAAGGTCACAATATATATATATATATATAAAGCTTATGCTTATATGTACAACTTTACCCCCCTTAGTGATGGCAATTGGTCCTTCAAAACTCATTGTTAAGCAAGAATATCATATACAGAATATGTATTTATAGTGGGGGGTCTATGGGAAAAAATTGCTCAGTTTCTAAAGCTACAAAATTACACTAAGTTGGGAATAAAGTACATAGTAAAAAAATTATTTATCAAGTGCAGTGCATAAAAATATGTAAACCCAAAACTCTTAATGTAATGTGCTTGTGTAAACTGTGCTGTATTATGCAGGTATTCACTTGAAATATGTATGTACTGTACACACAGAACAGTACTGTATATGTATGTATATATGATAATGCAACTGAAATCTATGTAGATTATTCATTAACACTTGCAAAATCGAAAAAAAGTTTTTTTTTTTAAAAAAAAGTTATCATATACTAGAAATAAATAAATTGTTGGAGAAAGAAAAGAGATACTGTGAATATATATAAATAGCACATAAGTGTAAAAATGGGCAAAGGACTTCAGCAAGGAAATATTAAATTACATTTATTAATTAAAAAAGGGCAATCTCAGAAAACAGTTTTTAATAATAGCATTAGAATGAAAGTTTCTCGTTAGATTTTTTTTAAAATATAAAATAAATGTACATAAAAATAGTACAGCTGGAGCATAGTGGGGGAGAGATTAATGGAAAATGGAATATGGAGAAGCTAGGTGCATGGTGTACTGAGTATTTGAATAGTAATAATATAATAATAATAATAAGTGAAATAAATAGTGAGATAAACAGTTTTAATTTTGAAAGATATAGTAATAATTTTGGTTGTGTAAAATAAATATGCGAATTAAGTACTGTATACTGATAAATAGTATATCTATTCATGTGTACAAGGTTGCAATCTAAAAAAATTGAACAGCAACAGATTAATGAATGTCTTGAGAGTAGTATAGAAATAGACAGTATACATCAAAGCATAAGAAAACCTAAAGAGGAAAAAGGAATTAAGAGAACTAATGGAAAAATTTATGCGGGGTGTGAAAGAAGAGATTGCTAAGGTACCACATTCGATAGAAGACCTAAAAAGAGATGTGGCAAGACAGATGGGAGAGATGTCTCAAATAATAGACAAGAAATAATAAGAGATAGAAACAAGAGTTCACAGGGTAAAGAGCCATCATGAGAAGAATAATGATATAAATAAGGGTGAATTGAATATAATAAGTGATAGGGAAGATAAAGTAATAGAATGAGGTGAAGCAAAGATGGCTGAAAAAGAGAGCAGCCATGAACAAAAATGTGAAAAAATAGAAAAAAGTAGGTTAGATGAATCAATAGGAAAGACAATAGAGGAAAGAAAGAATTACTCCAGTATAGTGAGCGTAAATCAATACTTTCATATCAATAACATGGGTGAAACAAGTCAGTTGACCAATGCTTGCAGTCACCATAGGGCGATGCACATGCATAGTGGGAGTCATTATTCCACCACCCCAGAATGTTTGACAAATATAAGGATGCATTGTTATGAAACTTTTGGAGGGAGGATCACCAAGAAATGATTTGTACCAGGTCATGCAAGAAAAATATAAAGTGGGTGAGGTGAAAGCTATACAAAGTTTTAGAATGCAGATGACCAAGTTGAGAACATTAAGTGCCTGTCACATATCAGAGGGATAGATTGTTATAATCATCTGGCATAATTTACCAATTTTGGATTGAACAAATGCTGCTCACTGTAAATGTTAGTTCGATGGAACATATAGCAGACTTATTAAATTCCTTTGATATGAGCCAGCAAGGTAAGCCAGTGGACAATGCTTGGGTAAACATGACAACTCTCTGAGTTGGAGTGAAGACAGATACCAACAAACCCATTGCCATAGGAAAGCGAGGTCTAGAAGTTGAAGTCCAGAAACAGACATCAAGTTCACAGGAAGTAGGTTTAATGACCATGGAAAGAAATACAGAAAGGATAGGAGATACAGTCCACTTTCACTTAAGCCAGGGGGTAGTAAAAGCAAAGATTAGGAGTAGACAATAGTTGTAGCTGATTAGTCATGTCATTTGAGGGTCGCATGTGTGAACTGATAGTTTCTCAGTGTTGTGTGTATAGATCAGTCTGTGTCAGTGAACATGGATGAAGCAAGTCAGTTGACCATTGATTGCAGTCACCTTCAGGGCAATGCACATACATGGTGAGTCATTATTCCATCACCCCAGAATGTTTGATGAATATAAGAATGCACTGTTATAAAACTTTTGGAGCAAGGAGTGCCAAGAAATGATTTTGCACCAGATCATGCAAAAAATATATAAAGTGGGTGGGGGTGAATGCTATACAAAAAAGCTATACAAAGTTTTTTAGAAGGTAGATGGCCAAGTTGAGGATATTAAATGCCTGTCACATATCAGAGGGACAGATTGTTATAATCATCTATTTGGATTGAACAAATGCTGGTCACTGCAAATGTTAGTTTGATAGAACATATAGCAGAATTATTAAATGCCATTGATATGAGCCAGCAAGGTAAACCAGTGGACAAGGCTTGGGTAAATGCTGCTCACTGCAACTGTTAGTTCGATGGAACATATAGCAGAAATATTAAATGCCATTGATATGAGCCAGCAAGGTAAACCAGTGGACAAGGCTTGGGTAAATATGTCAACTCTCTGAGTTGAAGTGAAGATAGATACAAACAAACCCAGGGGCATAGGAAAGCGAGGTCTAGAAGTCAAAGTCCAGAAACAGACATCCAGTACACAGGAAGTAGGTTTAATTACCATGGCAAAAATATAGAAAGGGTAGGGGATATAGGCCATTTTCATCTAAGCCAGGGGGTAATAAAAGCAAATATTAAGAGTAGACAATAGTTATAGCTGGTTAGTCATATCATTTGAGAATCGCATGTATGGACTGATAGTTTCTAAGTGTTGTGTGTATAGGTCAGTCTGCGTCAATGTTTCCTGTACTCTAGAATTGGAGATGATGAGGGTTCAAAGAGTTGGCTGGAGATCTTTATATAGTCTGAAATTTTTGTGGCCATGTTTTTTCTATGCTGGCTATGTTGGATAAGGTCCTTCAGGTTTGGTGCCAAAATTTCTCCTGTATTGGGCAAACCTCTACCCTGTTCTAACTTTTGGCATACATATCAAGCATGAAGTTATTATACCATCTCAGGGTGAAGTCTCAATAATAATTTTAATAGAAATATGAATTTTATAATTAAATTTATATTAACACATTATAAATCAAGCAATATATTGAACCATGGTTGATTATTCCATTACCATGCCAACGAATGTCTAAAGGTTAATTGCTGTATACCTTTGAAAGACCATAAATAATTCACATCATTATGTGCTACTTCCAGTCAGAGAAAATCTCTGACTGGAAGGATATGACACCCCAAATTCATTACATAACATATACTAACTTTCTAAGGCCTGATAAAGTCATATCCCATTATGCTATGCTTAGCTCTCTTATCTCAGGTTATATAAAAAGAAATTTTAAAGCCACTGTCAGAAATATATTTATTTTTGTTATATTTTAGGAAATGAAAGAAAATAAATATAGCACACACAATTAAATAAGTTATAAAATATTTATTATGCATATCAACTAATATTTCTTAAACCCCAATATCCCACCACCAATTGCACAAATAAAAGAAAATAAGATATTATTTAATCCGTTTTCCCTTAATTCATAAAAATGTTTGGATGAAGTGGTCTGAGTTCTATACCCACACATATATATTAGGCAATATAAAAAGTAATATGAGACCATTAAATATTTAGTCATACATGTATGCTCATTTCTGCATTCATTTCACAGTTTAATAGTGTTTTAAAATTACGTATTAACATACACTTAAACACACGAAGAAACAAAGTAAAACCATCATTTTATGCCCTTTGTCTTGGCTTAATTTATATGCATTTGACTGGTTTGAATATAAATATGATATGATGTAAGATGCACATACTCATCTTATAGTTTACATACATTTTAAAATAAATGGGGAAAAATGACTAACTTACAGAATCCTGCACTTAGTGGACAAATGACTTAACATAGATGCACTATCAAAATATAAATTAGATCTCTTTCATAATTATATTTTAATCATAACATAAACATATAAGTAGGATTTAAGAAAATAAACATATAAGTAGGATTTAAGAAAATAATATCAAAAGATTAAAACAAATTTTACTCTCCAGTGTCTTGAGACTTCATCCAAACTTGGGGTCTCTGGGTGGCAAGGACTTCTTTCACTTTGTTGGTTTGGTGATCTTTATCATAGATATCTGCTGGACCTGGGTGGCTACATTTCAATGGCTTGGATGGAGGTGATGGGTGAAGTGAAGCAGACTTCTACCCCATAATCATCTTGCTGATTGATGTAGCAATGGTCTTCATCTTGAGTTTGTTAATGCTGTGGTAATCAGACAAACACTGCTATTTTAGTAAAAATAAATTAAGCAGAGACTTGGCTCTATGCTCTTTTTTAAAAGTTCATGTCTTCTTCTAAATTGTGTCCTGGATATGAGGCGAGTGCAGCATATAACTGGAAGTGATAGGAGTTCATTAATACTGCAAGATTTTGGCAACCTCAATCTTCTCTGTACTGGCTGTAGCTATCACCATTCAATTATTCTGTCAGTATTCCATAGCAAAGGTTGTCTGTGTAAATAACATCTATGTTAATTTGGAGTTATGAAATATTTGCAGTGACTAAAAATATAAGAATAGTCAATCTACAATGGTAATGCAGTGTATTCTAAAAAGCTTAGATCGCTTTGAGAATCTCTCTGGAAGTCTCTCTGGAAAAAAGAAAATCTCCAGCACCAGGTTAACAGTATATATAGCACCTCCATTACATAGTCAATTTGGTAATCCCTCTTCAAATAATTGCCCCCAACTCTTATCTTGGTGGCTAATTGATTTAAAAATAATTCACATACTTTCTTTTAAAGAATGTTATTTTTAATTATATATATATATTATAACCTACACTCCCAACACCGCTCATATATATTACATGAACGAAATCCCCAGGCGCCAGTTCTATTAATGAATAGAACAATATAATAAAATATATAATATAAAATTATTACTGAGACTCTAGATTTATGTTCAGCTCAGCTCAGTGGGAGGCTATAGGCAGTTCATAAGATATATAATAATAAATGAATAAAAGAAGAAATATTATAAAACATTCAATATAATGTAAATTCCTTTGTTAATTAATTATATTATAAAGAATCATAATGTTTATTTGATACAGTCTATTAAAATATACTTTAAACTTAATTTCTTCCTTCATCCAAGTATAACATATATCAGCTTGCTATAATTATATTTGTAAACAATTCTATTACTTGGCATATCATAATTTAAACATTTACTTTAATGCCAATCAAGAAATAAATAAGAAGATCTCAGGGAATTTAACAAACACAGTTGAATTAATAAACTACATTGCCCATAAGTTATAATTCTAAAGTATGAGAAAAATATAATGAAACTAATTGACTAAAATATTTTACTGTGTTTCAATAATAAGATAATGACAGAGATAGGGTATTTTAATCTCATATCATCATCTAACAAATATACTGACTTGGCAAACTTTCTAATACGTTTATCAAGTGGCAAATACTCTTTATAATGTTTGGATTAAGAAATACAATATTGTTAGACACTAGAAAATTTAATATGATAACTTTAAAATAGTATATCTGTTTTATAATAGATTTATACAATGTGGAGATGTGGAAATGGAAATACGAATGCACACAAGAATAACTCATGACACAGTTGTTTAAAATTTAAATAATTAAACAAATCATTTATTACAATAAATCAAATAAATTTGGTCTAACATAATATTTACAAATAAGTCTTTTTGTTTTGCAGACTTTTAAATTATTAAATAAATTTTTAGCATCAGTTTGGGATTATCCCTACCATCTAAACAAATTAATAATAAACTCAAATATCCCGACTTTGAACACATACTTTGCTTATATGTTTCATCTATAAGACAATAAGTAAATGACATATTATATTATTAGCACACAAAAAAATATAGATACTTTTGAGAGGATATTAAAATAAATCGAATCACTTATATTTGGCTTTTAGCAAAGCAACTTTCTCTAATTGCCTAAATAATCATTCCAATTCCGTATACCTTTCATACATAGCAAAATCATGTTTATTCTGATGATTTGATGATTGATTAACTTTTATTTAAATAAATACCCTGTATTTTAAATATTTATTTCCCGTTTTAATCTTAATGTTTTTACTTTTATTAAATGAATGTAGTATATTTCAAAGCATTTATTTCTCATTTTTAATCTCAATAATTCTATACTTTATATTCACGATATTATTTATATTACGTGTGGGTGTGTACGTTCAAGCAGCAATATTATAAAACAATCTTTTCTATAAACTCTCCCTTCATTAAGAAAATATCATATAATTATTTTATTTCGAACAATGTCGTAAATCATCAATAAATATGACACTAGTATTACATCAGAATTAATCTAACAATTTATCTTGCCACATTTTAATTAACACAAAGCTATATTTTTATGATTTTATATACTATACGTTATAAAGGGAATCTTCATGAGGAGCAGATAACTCTTACCGAACACTTCTACACTAATTCATCTGATTTCAAATATACCTTTGGTGGAGAACATTTCCTCAACACCAAGAATCCAAGAAAAACATCACATAACTTCCTATATCACTTAATCATATTTCGACAATAACTCCACTACTTCTAAATACATTATTGGTGGGGATTTTTAATTCCTCGACACCAGGACCCTAAGAACACCACTTCAATAAATTATCATTAATAATACGCATATAAAATAAACTAGGCTTGACTCATGGAAAATTATTAACATATATTAAATAAGCAAGATCTTTTATCCCTACAGATATTATACGCAATCAGATTTCTTTCTATTCTCATAGCTTCTAAAAATATTGAACCTTATAAATACACGCTGGCAGAGAAATACCTACAGATAATACATCAATCTGTTCAACTCAGAAAATACGACAATGTACGAAATTAGTGCATAATATATTCACAAATTATACCTTATCAAACAAATATTATAATTGAGCAAAACAAACACACACTCGCGAATAAAAGTATATATAATATTAACGTTAAATTACACACTAAGCAGGTAATATGATAATTAAATATTGCATTAAGGTATAACTTTTAATTTAATAAACTTTAGGTTACGTTTTTTAAAATTTAATGGGTCTAATTATTACGAACTTTCTTTTATATCTAACAAACTATTTTTATTATACGTTCGTTGATTCAAAAAAAATTAATAATAATAATAATTCTCACTTTAAGATAATAAAATATGCAAAATAAATGTAAACCTCTCTAATAATACATTATTATTAATATTTCTTTCATCCTTGTAAGAAGATAATAAGACTTCTTTGAACACAATCAATTTTTAGCAGCATACTCCTCATTTCGACACGCTTCAGAAACACTCTTGATAGTCAAATACACAGATTATAAATAAATATAATAATAATAAAGCTTCTCTACCTATCATATACATTATATATAAGTTAAGCAATAAAAAAAAATAAAGACACAAAAGTTATTAGTTTTGTAAGTTGAATAAAAGTTCATTCGCAAAGCTCCACTCCGGGATTATAATAAACAATATAGGATACATTCCAAACCGAATTTAAACTAAATGCACTTCTGCAGTATAACTTAAAAAATATATATATATAAGCGTAACTTAAATATGCTCAGCACTTTTCAGTGTTTATAACATATCCATTTGAGACACCAAATCACACAAGCAGATAACTTCTCCTTTATCATACTGAAAATATACGATTTTCGTGCCGTTCTGGATTAAATACACAATTGTCCTTATTATTTTGAATAGCATTTTACACTTTAAATTGTCTTTAGTAATTCCGTGATTAATAATGCTTTGTTTGATATTCCCTCCTTATTGAAGAGAACCAAAAAATTACCAGCATTTTTCTTTTGTCCTTCAAATCCAATTTAAACAGAAGTAGTTTACATTTTATTTCTTAATTCATAAATATGTATTAGCTCCAGATATATCCAATAAATGAATACTGTTATCTAATTATGAAGAATTTAAACATGGTATGCTCTATCAAGATAGACACATCCTTAAGTTTATGTATAATCTTCGTGCACGAAAAATGGTGAGAATAAAAATATATTCTATAGATAGTTCTGCATGCGTTTCCATATATAAACAAAAAAAAAACATGTTGCTTAATGATAAAACAATAATAGTTATGTAAATCATCCTTGTTTAAAATAGCAATTAAATTAAATAATGTAGACTGGTTATTATTAACATACATTATAAAAGAGCAATAATTATGAAGAGATTAGTTTAAAATGTTTAAATTGAAGAGGAAATAAGTGAATTGAGTATCTCGTTAAAATTTAGGTCTGCATGGTGAAATCAACTCCTTCCATAATATATTTCTTAAAATTTGAGTTCAGCAACTGGCTTTTTAATTTTACAAAAAAAAAAATATAAGCCACTGTTTTTGGCTCTAATTCCTTACAAAGCCAATTTTACACTCTGGAGATCTTTGTTACAAGCTCTCTCTTTAGCAACAGTTCATTTGCCTTTTTTTTCTCACTCCCACGCATCTTGCTAACTCTCCTAATTACATATTCAAAAAAAAATCTTTACAAAAAAAAAAGATTTTGATTTTCAGAATTAAATGACAAAAAAAAATAATAAATAGCTTTTACAAACCTGAAAGAAAAATGAATATTAATTAACTATCAGATAAAAATGATTAATAATTTATTTAATTAGTAGAATAATTTATTGATTCAACTATCTATTAATCATTAAAAAGAAATATATATTTGTTAATTATTTAAGATAACTACTGTAATTTAAATATTTTTATTGTGAATGTACTATTGTTTGCTATTATTTAAAGAATGAAAATGAGATGAAACCTAAGGCAGAATCATACAGGCATACACATACATGCACTACAATCCAAACATTGAACTGTCTTAACTAAATATAATTAAAGCTGCTATTAACTGTTGACAAAAGGATAAGAATTAATGAATAAAGGATTGTACAAACCATTCAACCAAATATTATACTAACATAAAATAACTTTGCATTTTTCCAACAAAATATATCAATTTCATTAATAAACAACCCCTCCTCCTTACATTATATACCTCATTAACCACAATAATACTAATGAATACCTATCAAGTGGTCAATAAACTACACAAGCAACCCATATTCAAACTTTAAATGATCTTGTTCAAATATTTTAAAATTCCAAGGCTATTTCATTTTTTTTAATAATACAATATAGCTATTTAATTAAGATACAAGGTAATTTAAACCCTTGTGCCCATTCAGATGGTCACCATATACATATATATATATATATATATATATATATATATATATAGATGGTCACCATATATATATATATATAAATTTAATTTTATCTGGGTGACTCAGACCACTATACTGATAACATCAGTTTCAAATTTAATTACAAAGAAAAATTATTTTGCTATGGATTAAAATTAAATATAGCTATAGAACAAATAAACAAAATTTTTTCTATCTCTGCATTGGGGTCCAAATTCTTGGGAATCTTTTGTTTGTAAAAATAAAAGTACAAAGCAGGATGGCCAAAAGTGCATTTTTATATTTGGTAAAACAATGGCACCTGATTTTTCTTAATGCATTTATAGAAAATGTTTATGATTTAAAAATAAAGTACAGATGTGTTGGAACATTTACAATTACTTTTTAATTATTTTATATACTTTATTTCCTTTATAAAATGTTCAACACGTAAACAACTTTTTTACAGAAGAAAAAAAAAGGTTATAAAATTATAAATGTAGGACATTTACATTTATTAAAATAACCAAATAAAATGAAACAAAAATATTGTACGCATATATAATATTATGCATCAATTTACAAATTGGGAGTTAATATTCTTGAGTGTGTGTGGATAAGAAATATATACACTGACAACTTCATCCATTTTATACTGTTTATATTATATCTACATAAATTAATAATTATCTGTAAGTGAGCTGTAGCTTCAACTACAGCCACCTTGTGGGTGGTCACTCATAGAGTGCCTGGCACAATATATTGTAACCTGAATAAAAGAGAAGGGGGAGGAGATGGATGGAGAGAAAAAAATCAGAATGTGAGAGAAGAGAGGAAAGGGATGAGAGAATAGCAGAGAAAGGAAAAAAGATAAGGATGAAAGGATAAGATAGTGAGAAAGCAAGAGAGGAGAAGAGAAAGAGAGGGAGAGAAAGAAAGATGAGGAGAAGAAAAAAGAAAGTAAATAAATAAATAATCAGAGACTTTTCAGCAAGACACAGCAGAGTTACAATAAAATTTACAAAGATGATTGTACACAAAGACCTATAACAAGATAGAGGAAAAATCTTATAATACTGCCAAACAATCAGGGCATAATTATAATAATTTGGAATAGATTATTGAGAAAAATTTCTACTTTATCAAATATTTATAAGACTCAGCCCTCCATCACATCATATTCTCTGAGCACAACAGGTTTGTGATTAAAAAAAAATATATCTTCTACTAATGTTTCCTATCTCATATTTCAAAATAAACACTATTCTTGTCATTGCTTATTAAGTAATGAGGCCTTAGATGTACTCAAAAATTATAGGGCTTAACAAGATTATTATTATGTACCAACATATAGTTAATTATACTATATTGACTGATGATAATTTCAATATAATCAGATGATATGTTGATAGCAATAACAATAATAATGTGTGTGGTGACTAGCAATAAGACTATAGACAAGTAAATAAATTTTTAATACGATATTTATTTACACTATTTACAAATTGATTTCAGACATATTGCATTAAACAAGATGAATACATTAGATAAAATCAGGGATGGAAAATAATTGGTATCCCATTGCCTACAGACATAGTAAATAAGACAAACTAATACAGTGATATTCATAGTATCACTATTATTATTGGCTATGTTTCTATTATTATTCTATCTTATAGAATAAGATAGTTAAACTTTAGTTAAGCTATGTTAGCACTTAAATTATAAAAGAAAAGTCTATTTAGGTTTTTAGGATATGCACAAATTTTAAGTCTAAAACTCAAAGTTATAATTTAATGTATTAAACTGTAGCTATCTTATTTATCAGAATATGATAAAAACAATTATCATATTCAGCACAATAAACAATGATTATCATTTACTATGAAGAGATTCATTGTATTAATGTGGGGACAGACATCAGAAGCCAAATGCACACATGACACTAAAACATTGCCTATGTCCACAACCTAATAATTTTAATAGTTAACCTATCTTACCAATCCATCTGTGAATCACTGCTTGATGAAGATAAATCAACATTGTCCATGGGTATCTCTTGCTCATTCATATAGAAGTTTTACAATGACTAGTAAGTTTTGGTTGGTTTGTTTATAAACTGATGAAGATCCTACAACATCATAAAGACACTAATCCAATTACACAAACAATATAGATAAACCAGTGTCCCTGAATCTAACTTTATCTTATACTTGCTATTTAATTTTAAAATACTAAAACTTCACCATACATGTTGGCAAACTAACTACATAACCTCATGAGGGATCAAACAATAAAGGGAGGCTCTACAAAACAACATGATAGTTGTACAATAATATAGCCAATTGTAATACCTTTTCATAAGTATAACAGTGTGGGCATTACCTCATCACAGGGAAATAGAATTCAGACCATGGATATCATCCTCTCTTGGGATTAACTATGCTAACTAAGCACTAACTATTAATCAGCCATGACAATATCATCCTCTCATGTAATCAGCAATGGGAGATTCTCCATCAGCCCATGCACAATATTAATATTAATGATACTATATTTGATGCCATTACATGTGGCACATACCTATCAGCTGAAAGTTGTCATGAATCCTTATCAATACCATAGCAAGACAAAATAATCCTAACAATACAAGTGGAAACATAAATATTCCATTTTGTAATGCAGAAACTATTAATGTATTAATAAACACACCACCAACCTATAAGTCAAATGATCATTAATTATTTTAAAATAATAATAATATTGTTGTTATAGCAAGCCATACACATATAAACAATGAAGATTAGCCTACATTTTATATTTGAAGTGGACATGTTCATTCATAGGCAAAATTTAATAAATACAAAATACTTATATCAATTATTTTATATGATAAAACAATTGTGTCATTACATGTGTATCTTTGACAAATTTAGTCTCTTTGTTTACCCTTCAATAAAATATTAAAATCTGTCTTAAAAATGCAAGAGATAAATCTCTCTCTCTCTCTAAATAAATAATATTTATTATGTTTTCCCTTAACTGGGAAAATAACAAAAATATGTGTAATAAATGTATATATCTTTATACATCTCTTCATCATTAATTAAATATCTTTTATACCACAATAAATATATTTAAAAAAAATCCCTGAATAACACATGACAAAAGTATATTATAATACTAAACATAACAATAACAAAAAAAAATAAATGAACATTTTCTCCCATTAGACTTTATCCTATTAGTTCAAAGTTTGTTCCATCCTTATGAGCCAAATGACAAGAAAAATGATATCATGAGCAAACATTCCTAAGTAACACACACACACACATATATATATTATGATTATTATGTTCGATGCTAGCATATTGAAACAATATTCAAACACTAGTGTAGCACAATTCATGAGCAAACATTCCTAAGTAACACACACACATATATATATATATATATTATGATTATGTTCGATGCTAGTATAGTGAAACAATATTCAAATACTTCCAAGTGTAGCATGATTAAAAATAGGTTTATCCACACTTTTTATAGATAATTTTCCTTAAATGAATTTATAGGTTTATTACAATCTTTAAAACAAACTTTCTAAAATTATTTATTGATTTATTTACTTCATTTTTCCATCTGCAGTCATATCTATAATAACTGTAAATGATCTGGGCAATTTTAAAACATTTTAAAATATTATTAATTCACATGTTGCACAATAAAGATTAAAAATAAACATTTATTTTATTTCATTTCTATCAGCAAATTAAGATGTGTTTAATAATACTAAGAAGAATTTATTCAATTGTGAGCAATTATAAATACAATATCCTTGGCATTTTTTTTAAATCTGTAACTTTCCCATTTTTAATAAATAAGCAAATTGGTGCTGAAACAAAAGTTGGCAGAGGGGCTTTCTTTCTTAATAAAATAGGGAATAAGTTCACACAGTTTTCTTTTAAATTGATTGAACTTTAAATGAGTGAAAATGAATTTTTAATTTGTCTACTTTATATTTTCACACTTTTCTTCAAAATTATTTCGAATTATATTTTATGAAGATTACAATTTATAAAGAAATGTATTTTTCTGCTTTATACTAAAGATCGTGATAAACAAAACATTTTAGCCTTTGTCTTTTAAATCTAAATAATTTACATGTCATTTTTAAATCTGAAAATTGACTAATATAAACAAAATAAAAATAATTGCTTACATTTTCTGGAATTGTTCTTAATTTGTAGTATTTGTTGAGGCAAATAATTATCCATATGGCTATCATTTTATCTTCTCAAGTATGCATATCAGGAATTATAAAATTGATGGAAAATAGTGATGAAATAATACAAGGTTTTAAGATTTCTTACTCCATATTTTTAAATCCACATTATCCTGTAATTTTATTCAATTTAATCCACAAGGTTGTTACTTTTCAGCTTTTTATTTATTTTATTTTATAAGTGTAGAAATGGAAGTCCTTTTATTCCAATTTTCTTTTTTTTAATAGCCTCCCCTACAAACTTTGTTATATTATTTATACCTTGTATTACATTGCATTGTGGTACCAAATGGACCAATAACTAAACAGTGTGAATAAATTAATATTTCTCCATCTAGTGATAAAAAAATTAGACTGTTACATATCAATTTAAATTAAAATACAATATATTTGAAGATTATTTACAAAATTTAGAAGAATTATAAATTGTTCTTTTTCTTTTAATTACTGTTTAATAATAATAATAATAAAGTGCTAAATATTTTCATACTTCCAAATTGGTTTAATACTATTAAAATATTATTTGAAATAGAGCTGCCACTAGAACTTATGATAAAAATGTCTATGAAATTCATATCCACTCTATCAGATTTTTTAGTGTATCTCAAACAGTCCAAGTCTTCATCACTCTCAGGATATTTATTGGTGAGCTTTTGCTTAATTTGAAAATTATAATCCAACAAGAATTTCAATCTATAACTGATTTTTACACACTGATTTTTCAATATATTATAAATTATTATTAATTAAAAATTAAAATTTTACATACTGGATCACTTGAATAAAGCTTAATATCATTGAGCCAAAACCATATGGTTACAATATATATATATATATAATTATAATTGAAATAATATTTTTTTTAAACCGTTAAAAATATTATTTCAATTATAATTACAATATTGTTTTTAATTAATGGATATATATATATAAACGTGTTTTATAACAGCTGACTTTTGAGTTAGTATTTTAGATCTAGTTTCTAGAGTCGCAGCCCTCCACTGAGGTGAGCCATAAGCTCAAAACCAATTGGTCTGGATGTAGGGACTTAACAATAGAGATTGTGAATTCTTTCTCTTTCAGCACTTATAAAAATAAAACTTGTTTAGAGCTATTGGTAAGCTCCATCTAGTGATCTTTTAAATGCAAGCTTGAAAACAAGTTACAAAATTTATAACTTGTTTTATTAATTATTATAAGTGTACCTTTGAAGACTTTTGTGATGCTATATTGCAGAGGCTTTTACTATATGGTGACACTGATCTGAATTCAAACCCATATAGCTATCTGGTTTGAAAAGCCGGATTTGAAGGTATTTACATATTTGAAAAGTTCAGACTTTCAAATTGATAGAAACATGGTTTATAAGTACTGAATTTTCAGTTAGTATTTTAGATTTAGTTTCTAGAGTCCCAGCCCTCCACTGAGGTGAGCCATAAGCTTAAAACCAATTGGTCTGAAGGTAGGGACATAACGATAGATATTCTTTCTCTTTTTGCACTTATAAAAATAAGGCTTGTTTAGAGCAATTGGTGAAACAGTAAGATTTGCATTTGAATCTTAAGTTTCACCTTTTTCTATCGTCTCTCATTCACCACTCTATCTTACCCAAATTTAAACTTTTTTGGTATCGAATTGTGTGTGTAGCAATATTAAAAATGTACAAATATATGTAAAATTCACTGTAAACGCACACAAGTTTTGATAACAAAATTTAAAGCAATAAATAAAAATAAATCATGTAATTTGTATTTCTCTTTTAGTTATTTAAAAATATATAATTTTAACAATTTATTTTAAATTATAAAGTTCATTATTTATTGCTGTGTTTAAATTTCATATTTAATAATAATCTTAGAAATCTAATTGTAATTTAAGTAATGGTAAAAATCATTATATATTCCCTTTTGTCTTTGAAATTTTAAAAGTAATGGTCAGTGAGAGATAATAGATTAATTAAAAAGAAAAATTCCCTAAAATATTTAATTACAAAATGTAAATGTAAAAATAAATCTAAACAATAGAAATACAGCTTTCTATAAATTAAACGTACAAGAATGTATTGATTATCCTTGGGGCAAATGAGTGGATCCAAAAATAAAATATAACAAAAGTGAAAAGATAAGATCAAGAAAGGAGGACATTTTGAACTTTCTAAGAACTTTCAGTTAAACTTTAGCTGTGCTCTCAATCAGTTGAGAGTCTCCAAATATTAAATTAAGTTACCTACCACAGTATGTGCGAGTAGAAAGTGCCCGGAATATTCTCCCCCCAGAGATGGTCGATAGTATGCCATGAACCTTCACATGTGCCCTTCATAAATTCAACCAAGAAGATCTGCTACCCCAAACAATTAGAAAACTGCTGCTGCTGTTAAAACAAATGAATAATCTAAATGCTGGAAAGAACTGCTACTTCTGAAATCATGAACAATTTGCTACTGAATTATGAATCTGAAAACTTATATAAAACAGGTACCTGTACCCAAAGTCTTTAGAGTACTTTAAATAATATCACGCTATAGCTCATTCTCGAAATGTAACTTGTAAACTCTAAACTGTAAATTTAGTGATTAATTTATTACATAATTTTCTTTAATAATCTAGCTTACCTAATTCTATCTTTTCTTGGATATGTATTTCTAAATTTTACATTTTATTATCTAATTATACCATGCTTATAAGATTTCTGACCGGACCTTGCCAAATTTAAATATACATTTTAATCAAGACGGTTGCCATCTTGTCCAACAACCTATTAATATAATATTTATTTCATATACTCATGTTGGCCGGTCAGCTCGGAAATCTCCATAATTTTCTAAATATAAATCCATGAGTGCTTGAACAGTGGATGCATGTCGTGCAAATCCTCATTAATATTTACTTCTATAAATTACTTAATATTTCAGATAAATCAACATGCATTCAATGCTTCATTTATTGTAATGCTGGGGTCTACTAATTATCAAATGGCTGACATATTAGTTATTAATACTCATCCAGCTTACCTACTGTTTTTATATTTTATTAAATTTTAAGTAATAATTCCGTAAATTGCATTCCTTTGAGAGTCAAAAACACTCTTTATAAATATAAATATATTTAAATATAAATATATTTAAATATATTTAAATCTTAACAGAATAGTCTGTAGATTATACATGTGTTACGTTTTGGAGATGCAGTGACCTTTTATAAGCCTTGGATATTCTGGATTCTATAGGATTGAAATTAATCCCAGTCACCTACACAAGTGGACAAATAAATGTTCCTGTAGGATTTGATGACTGTCACGCAGCCAGGAAGTAATTGTGGCACGAACCACTTTCCCCTGGTTATGCTTATGTGACACCTTACCTCTTTGCGCCTACAGCAAATGCTAGCCTGTTGTTATAAACTCATTCATGGCTTTTCAGTCTCAATATACTGCCACCCTTATATCACCTTTCTAGACGTACCACATGTTTTGCTTATTAACTTTATTATTCAATGTATAACTTCGTCTCTGCATTAGTGACATAACTCACTCTCAAATAAATGTCCATCCATAGTAATTTATAAATATCTTATTTAATTAAATAAATATATGTCTGCCACTACTATTATAAATCCTAATTTAGAATCTTGCATTGCAGAGATATAAATCCCGAAGGCATGCTCTTGAAATACTTGCTTGAGAATTTAGGCAGCTAGATTACATCAGCTAAATAAATAATGTGTATCTTTGTAAAGTATAACAGTATCAGACGCTACTGAAATTTTAAATATCACAAAATATTGGTTAAATGATTTTGTATAAAATATTTTAAATAAATAAATGTAGATCTTTGTAAAGTATAACAGTATCGGAAATACCACTATTGAGATTTTAAATATATTAAAAGATTATTAATTAGATGATTTAATATAAAATGTTTTAAATAAATAATTTCAAACTATACATCTGTCATTCCATCTTTATTATTCGATACCCATGTAATATAATATTTCCTCGATTCTATAAAATATAAATGTTTAATATTGATATTATTATTGGCTAACTTGGAATAAAATTCTTGATTCTCTTGCATGTCCCTGACCACCATGCCTAAAAAAGTATTTACTAATGTAGCATCAGATGCTTTGTTGCATAGATTGTATTGTGGAACCGATAAACTATATTCAAACTCAGTACTATGGGTGGCTTCACTACCTAGATGGTGCTGCAGTTTCGTGTGGTGGCCGAATTCTGCACTATATTAACGAATCACATGTTTCTGACTGTTACATTGGTAAGCTCAATCTAGTGATATATATAAAATAATCCCAGTGCATAACACTATACTGAAATAAATATACAAATATTAAACATTAAATCACCTCACATGGTTAAGAAATCTAGTACCGCCATCTGTGAACTAATATATAAATACATTTGAGTTCGTATTTCAAAATAGCCAGATCAAATGATACCAATTAATATTTTATCATATTCTTTGTATAATTTAAAAGAGTAAACACCTTTCTGATTGAATAATTAACTAATTTTGGATTGGTAAACTAATGCACCCCTGGTTGTATACAAACTGAAAATATATAATTGTGCAATTGAAATGTGCATTGAATCCAACTCATAAATGATACAAAAAATTGAAGCAAATGCTGTGGAAATAGAAACCTTTACTAATACATTTTGGAAGTAGAACTCATAAAATAATCAGTGTAAAGATTTAGATAAACAAAAGCATAAAATAACCATATCCAAACAGAAGATCTGTCTTTTATAGGATTATAAAAACTAAAAAATTAAAAACATTCTATCTCAGCAACATGTTAATGTTTCATCTAAAAATAACTACATTGATAACAGCTATTAAGCTTTCTTGTTATTTATGCATTAGCAATTTTGTAGCAAATAAGTATAAGATATACAACTCTTCATAAAAATCTCAAACAAAATCTTGTATTACTACTGTGGAAAAGCAGATCTACAGCTTAGATATTTACTATAGGTAATTAATTTTTATAATCATTTACCTATTGATTTTATATTTTACATTGTTGCATTTTTCAATATTTTTCAGTAATTTTAACCACCACACTGTCATATTTTGTGTACATGTGTAATCCCCAGAGCTAGTGCGTATTCTGTCAAAATTCAAGTTGCTCAACTAGCTAGAGTTTGTTATTAATTAACCAGAGAGTATTGTACACGTTTGGCAGATATTTCATAATAGACTGGCAATCTTATAATTCATTATTTCTAATAATTCAATGTAAATTGTTAAGGACTGTTTCCTTCAAATAAATTCAAAAAATCATTAAACTGACTATAGCCTTCTATCAAAACACTTTTGTATACTTTACATTAAATTAAATGTTTATGAGCATTTTGAAAGAATGTGAATATTTATGAATACTCTGAAAGACATTGGAAAAAAACTGATATTATGATATAGTTGTAAATAAATAATATTCAAAAATAAAAACATGCATTGATCAAATATATACCATATATCTGATCTACCCAGGGAGGCAAGACTTTGTGTAGTGATCACAACTAATCTCAGTAAGATTAAAACAATAATATTAAAAAATGAAATCATGAAAAGTTAGAGTGTTTTTCTTAGACAAATAATAAAAATTCTGATATATATCAATACCAGTTGCTTACAAGTTACATGATGTGAACTAATAGTTAAAAATTGTAAATAAATGTTATTATACATTGAAGCAGTCAATCTTAGCTTAAGATAGAGCTTCATGTTTCCACTTACTAACCCATATTCAAACCCCTATATCCCATCCCGCTCCTTTTGTCGTATATATATTTTTTATAAATATATTTGGAATGCGTGCCTAAATTTATAGTTTAACTTTCAATATTTATTATTATTGATTCTTTTTATTAATTATTAATTCTTTTTATTAAAGTATCATAGGTGCGACTCAAATATATATATATATAAGAGCAAAACTTACTAACAAAATATTGATTTTTAAATATTTTATCATGCGTCATTTTTAACTTTTTCTTTTTAAATTGCTTGTTTTTTTTTATTATTAAACTATTGTAAAATACAATATGGAAGGAGCTACAGTACTTGTCTAAAAATAATTAAAGGGGTTGGAAGCACTATTGTTTTAATCTAGGGTAGGTATTTTTTAATTAAAGTTTTACTTAAAATGGGATTAAGATTAGAGACACTTTTGTTAAAAACATGTTGTCAAATCAATTTCTAATCTGGAAATAAATTTGAATTTATTTTTGGACGTTATCTTACTGTTGCATCTTCAAAAACAACCAATAAAGAAAAAGTATAAAATGACTGAAGTTTGAGTCACAGGGGAGATTAGCTCTGATTGAGAGAACTGATTGTAAACATATTACACGTCACTTGAAAATTAAAATAATGTAGTAAATCCACCAACCTTCTCAGCCATATTGGGTCATCATCTTCCGTGGTCATACCATTCTGCTGCCCAAGAGGAGTGAAAACCTGATCTAAAAACGTTAGTATGCTAATAGAAGCTTGCTGCCACAGGAGAACTTGCATTTCAATTGCCATGCATGTGCCATACTTTAAATTGGACTTTAAAAATTGCAAGGTGAATTATTTCAAGCCGTCACCGCAAACTAAATCTAACTTAACTCATCTATCAATATTTCTTCTAATGTATTTAACTTTGTTTTTGTTCTAATATGTTATTTGCTCTTAAGTAATTTATTTTATTTAATTCTCTTTCATATGCTCTTAACTTTCCTTAACTTTGGTGTGGTCATTTATTTACATGTATTTATTATTTGATTTATATATCTGCTTGCTTATATTAATATGCCAATGTCACAACCTGGCAAGCTTAATTTCTAAAAATCTTTTATGTCATTTTTTTAACTAAACCTTCATAAAAAGGTTATTAGCATCCCCTTAATATATATATATATTGCATTATAAATTAATACGTTCGCCAGATTGTTTTTTCGAATCAACATTTTATGTTGGTTTATTATAAAAATATATTTTTATAACTCTGGATTTTCTACCTGGGGTAAATCCAGAATTAACGCTTTGAAATCTTTTAAAATGTTTTGTTTTTATTCAATTCTGAAAGAGTGACCCATTAATTATTTTTTATAACTGCCAGTCTTCTTACATTTTCCATACTATTAAAATTTCAAATATTGTATTTAAATATTCCAGTTATTATAAAATCAATGAAGGTGGGATTGATTTATTTTAAATAGCAGAAAAGGGATGGGGGTAAATCTTAATGCTACTTTTGCTAAATAAAATCTTCAAGTATATTTTAAGTAAATGAAATGTAAATCTCTCTCTCTCTATATATATATAACTGCATAGCATATTATTTGTCTAAATTATGGTATTCAAACTAGGGTCATTTATTTTTAAAAGCAGTAAATCTTATTCAATGTCATTAGGGACATTCATTCGTACTGCATTACTGACATTTAGCCTATCTTCATATATATATATATTATGTGCTTCTTAATCTAGGGGTTGTGACAAATTCAAACCCATAGAATTCTTCTCGTACCTCGTTCCATAGATAGTTGAGCTATCTGGAACCACATTTATTCCATATAAAATGCCTCTGGTGGTGATCCTGTAAGTTTGGCACATGCTATGCATATCTACTTTCTTCATATAAAAAGGCCTCTGGTGGTGATCCCTAAGTTTGGCACATGCTATGCCCATCCACTTCGTTCTCGTCCAGAAGCATGATCTTTTCCTCTTAGTTATTTTTAGGCTATTATGTCAGCACTGCAAACTTCTTTGTATTTATTATTTCTTTTGTTTCATGATCCAGTCTTAAAGCTCTAATATTTAAAATTGTGCTCTGCTCAATATATATATATATATATATATATATATATATATATATATATATATATATATATATATATATATATATATATATATATATATATATAATAAAAATACATATAAAAACAAAAAAAAAGACTTATAAATCCAATAAATAATATTATATTTCAACCAGAGGACTGGTTTTCATCAGAAAGAAAAAAATACACAGTAAAATGGCGATAATCAAAAATTACAGATTTGGTAAAAGATTAAAAATTTAACAAAACCCCCCTGATTGGTCACAAAATCTAACACAGAATATCTACCCAATCAATGACAAAATTCAAACAAAAAAAAAACTACATTCCCTCCTAATCAAGCTTAAATTCTATTTAAATTAAAATAAATATAAAAATAAAAATAAAAAATCCAAAATTAAAAATTAAAATATTATACATATGTGCATACATAGAAAAATTAAACTATGCTCACACACAAAAAATAGCTGTGCTCACATTAATATTCATTAAAAACTAAAATACTTATACATTTTAATCAAAAATTATAGTTAGTGCAAAGTACAATAATTTATAACTAATTATTTATCTATAAACCAATTAAACACAGATATTAAACATCCATATAACCAATCTTTACATAAAAAACCTCATATAAGAAAATTTTCACATAAAAAAAACACACATATAGAAATCATTTAGGAGACCAGGTAACCCAGAGATGTAATAGTTCCAGTGTTCAAATTCAATCCATGCGGTTCTAAGGTCTTGAATTTAAAAATAAAAAAACTCTCCTTTTGTTTCCTCTCCCTTGTAGAAGAAAAACCTTCCTGAAGAATCACTACTTTTAAATCATCAATTGAATGATTCGGTAAGTTAAAATGTTTTGAAACCGGTCTATCTTTATTCTTATGCAAAATGTCAAATCTATGATTAGTCATTCTGACATGTAAACTATTTGCTGACTCACCTATATACTGGTTTAAACATCTACTACACTCTATCAAATATATCAAATTAACACTTTTACATGTAACATAATTAGGAATATACCATTTGAAATTACGATTCTTAGTACTAAAGACCACTTTTGTCACAACAATATGTTTACATGTAAAACATCTTTTATCCTCACATGGAGAACATCCTTTTTCCTGTACAGAACTACTAATAAAATTTGTTTTGACAAGTATATCTCTAAGTGATCTATGTTTTCGATATACAGCTGCTTCAGATCAACATATAGATGGTGGTAAAGGAGATCTGGGTAATTTAGAGGTGGGTGTAGTTAACCAAATAGATAATGGATTGATAATTGGCACTGATTTTAATACAATATCTAGCGTAGATACAGAGTTTGATATTAATAGGGATTATTCTAGTAAACAACATTTACAGGGTCTAACATTAATTAATACAGGGGCAATCCCTAAACGTTTTTCTAGACGTCTAAATAATAAGCAGGTTATAAGTAATTGACAAACATTACATAGTACATCGTTTCTTAAACTTAGGAAATTATATGATAAATTAGTTAGATATAGACAACATATTAGTAATTTTGCATATTTTATTAACAATAACATAATTCCTAAAGGCCTCAGAATAAAAATTATTGCTAACATAGACCAATTTCCTAGGGAACATGCAATTAAATGGGATAATACAATAAGAGAAGCATCTGTTGCATTAATACATATTTTGAAAGATGCATTTTTGGTAAGACTTAAATTAATTGAAAAAGAAATTATACATTTTGGTAGTTGTAATTTAATGAATATAGATGAACAGAAGGAATTACAGGAATGGGTTTTTTTGAGAGAGAAGTTATTGGTGAAGAAATTTCATAATAAAATGTATCATTGGTTCAAAGTTATGGGTAATGAGCCAAGATTTGAATTAGTTACTAATCAGTCACAAACACTAATTAATTGTATGACTTCTGATAATCATACTGTGTCAGATATTTCTACATCAGATATGATTCCAATTGATACTGATCAATCATTTATATCATCTTCACATTCATTAGATTGTGCTGAAATGTTACCATCTGTTCTTAATAGTGATGCTGGTTTAGCATTGGTTCATAGAGTTACAGATTCTTCTGAATGCACTAACAATATTTTAGTTTCTGGAAATACAAATACTAATAAATCTAACCCAAATATTTATAGCAATGACTTTTTATGTTTAGCTAATAAGGAAAACAATGTGATTAATCTAACTAACATTAATCTTAGTGAGGCAGAATGTTCACTGTTAAATAAAGGTTTATCTTTTTGCCCTACAGTTCAGTCATTTTATCAAAAAAATGAATTTAAAATTCATCAGGATTTAGATAATTTTTCAAGAAGACTTAGATTAAGAGAATTTTTTGGAAACCAAGAATGTGATACTATTGGGAAATTACGATCTGATTGGACACCACCACATCAAAGGAATGTGTTATTAGATACGTACATTGATAATGTATATCAGGATATTATTAATGAAATTAGACTTAAACAACATAGTAAGTATAAGAGTAATTTAACATTGGGAGAGATGAATGCATTACGTAATTTAGTGAAAAGACAGGATATTATTATAAAACCAGCTGACAAAGGTGGATCAATAGTAATTATGAATAAAGATGATTATGTTAAAAAAGCTCTGGAGCTTTTAGATGATAAAATTTTTTATGAGCCTATTTCACTAACCACTATTAATTCATTATTCAAGGGTATACTTTTTAGTTTAAAAGATATGAGAGCTAGGGGTCTTATAAATAATAATGTATATAACTTTTTAGTACCAACCAAAATTCATCCTAGTAGTTTTTATATTTTGCCAAAGATTCATAAACCTGGTTGTCCAGGCAGACCTATTGTAGCTAGTATTGGTAGTCCTACAGAAAATATTTCAGCATATGTTGATAATATTATTAAATTTATTCCACCATCATTTAATTCTTATGTTAAAGATACTACTCATTTTCTTTGCATGTTAGAAAATATTAAATCTGAATTACCAGTTGATTGTTTTTTGGTTACTTTGGATATTGTATCATTATACACAAATATACCTCATGATGATGGAGTTGAGGCTATTAAATGTGCTTTACAAGATAGAGAGTATGATCATGGTCTTATTACTACTATGGTTGAATTAATATATTTGGTTTTAAGAAATAATTTTTTTACTTTTGATTCTAGATACTATTTACAGAAACAAGGTACTGCAATGGGTACAAAGATGGCACCAAGTTATGCGAATATTTTTATGTCAAAACTAGAGTCCTCTATACTTGATAATGCTAAGCTGAAACCTCACACTTGGCTTAGATATATAGATGACATTTTCATGATATGGCCACATAGTGAAGTTGAACTTCATAATTTTTTAAGTTATTTAAATAATTTTAATAAACATATTAATTTCACAATGAATTTTTCAAAATCAATTGCTCATTTTCTTGATGTTGAAGTTATTTACACTAATAGAGTTCTTACTACCACTGTATATAGGAAACCAACTGATAATAACCGCTATCTACATTTTTATAGTAACCATCCTAAACATTTAAAGGCTAATATTCCTTATAGTCAATTTTTAAGGATGAAGAGGATTTGTAATGATGAGAAATTTCTTCAACAAAATAATAGTATTTTATATAATAGATTGCTCAATATGAGGTATCCTAAGACATTGTTGGATAATGCAGTAAGGAGATCTTCTTTAATTGATAGAAAGAAACTTCTTTTATCTGAAAAGAGTAAAAAACAATTAGATGTTCCACCATTGGTTCTTACTTTTAATAGAGATTTACCTAATATTAACCAGATATTGGCAAAACATTTTAACATATTACAGTCCACAGATTATTTAAAATCTATTTTTTCTGATCCACCTAAGGCTGTATATCGAAAACATAGATCACTTAGAGATATACTTGTCAAAACAAATTTTATTAGTAGTTCTGTACAGGAAAAAGGATGTTCTCCATGTAAAGATAAAAGATGTTTTACATGTAAACATATTGTTGTGACAAAAGTGGTCTTTAGTACTAAGAATTGTAATTTCAAATGGTATATTCCTAATTATGTTACATGTAAAAGTGTTAATTTGATATATTTGATAGAGTGTAGTAGATGTTTAAACCAGTATATAGGTGAGTCAGCAAATAGTTTACATGTCAGAATGACTAATCATAGATTTGACATTTTGCATAAGAATAAAGATAGACCGGTTTCAAAACATTTTAACTTACCGAAT
Source organism: Epiperipatus broadwayi (assembly GCA_028023455.1). Lineage (NCBI taxonomy): Eukaryota > Metazoa > Onychophora > Udeonychophora > Euonychophora > Peripatidae > Epiperipatus > Epiperipatus broadwayi. The sequence goes on along the minus strand of JAQFVV010006811.1, from coordinate 286,596 downwards.
CATTCAATTGATGATTTAAAAGTAGTGATTCTTCAGGAAGGTTTTTCTTCTACAAGGGAGAGGAAACAAAAGGAGAGTTTTTTTTATTTTTAAATTCAAGACCTTAGAACCACATGGATTGAATTTGAACACTGGAACTATTACATCTCTGGGTTACCTGGTCTCCTAAATGATTTCTATATGTGTGTTTTTTATGTGAAAATTTTCTTATATGAGGTTTTTTATGTAAAGATTGGTTATATGGATGTTTAATATCTGTGTTTAATTGGTTTATAGATAAATAATTAGTTATTTAAATTATTGTACTTTGCACTAACTATAATTTTTGATTAAAATGTATAAGTATTTTAGTTTTTAATGAATATTAATGTGAGCACAGCTATTTTTTGTGTGTGAGCATAGTTTAATTTTTCTATGTATGCACATATGTATAATATTTTAATTTTTAATTTTGGATTTTTTTTTATTTTTATATTTATTTTAATTTAAATAGAATTTAAGCTTGATTAGGAGGGAATGTAGTTTTGTTTTTTGTTTGAATTTTGTCATTGATTGGGTAGATATTCTGTGTTAGATTTTGTGACCAATCAGGGGGGTTTTGTTAAATTTTTAATCTTTTACCAAATCTGTAATTTTTGATTATCGCCATTTTACTGTGTATTTTTTTTCTTTCTGATGAAAACCAGTCCTCTGGTTGAAATATTATATTATTTATTGGATTTATAAGTCTTTATTTTTTTTTTTATATGTATTTCCTTTGGTTAGTTTGTTATATATTAATATTTTGATATATATATATATATATATATATATATCAAAGCTAGTAATATATAATATATATATATATATATATATATGCCAAATATTACTAGCTAGATTAATTACTAATATTATTTTAGTTTTATTATACAATCCCATAATAATTTATTTATCTACTTAAAAGTATATGCCTTGGGAAAAATAAAGCATTCATCTTACTATTGTTAAAATAATTTTTCATTAAATATTTTGTCATAGATTCAAATATAATCTTTCAAATGTATTTTGTTTATTTTCACAACCTCAATGGTGTGAGAATAGTTTATATCATATGTGTAATGAATTTCGGAATGCTCCTAGAAAAATATATGTTAGTCCCCACATTTCAGAACCGTAAATCAAAGCGTTAATGGCAGTATTATGTAATTCTTTCTAATATTTGATTGGCATCTTAATATTGGACCCACCAAAGATGTGTGTTTATTTGTAATATATTATTTAGCTAATAAAGAGCATATGAGAAATAATAGCATGAATGACACTATGTAATTATCTACCGCTTGCTCATTCACACACACACTAATGTATATAATTAATTTATAAATGTATAATAATTTGTCAGTTTATTAAACCATATTTTTATTGACTAACTTATTTGAGTAGTTCGAATTCCTTTTTCTCCATTTCCACACAATGTACAGCCTAGTTGATATATATTTTAGTTAAGTCATAGTCAATAGATGTCTCATTGTTTTGCTCAGCTTTGCTAGTCCGCCAGATTAAAATTAATTCTCATGTGCCATCACTATTATGTTATTCATTAGGTGTTTGATCTAGAACTTATGGAGTAGGTTCAAATCCAGGTTAGTCCCTGACCTAAATCTTGGCTGGACTGGGTTTGAAGTACATTTTTGTGAGTTCCAGCTCATGTTAGATGGATAAACATGTTTTGACTGGTACAATATGTATATAAAAAGAAATAAACCTGTAAAATAAACAAGTTTAAAAAATGGTTAATCATTTATAATTTAATATTGAGTTCTTTAAAAAAATTATAAAGTTACTATAGCCAAAAATGGAAATGAAATGATGATTTTATGTACCAACATTGTTATCAATTTATGGTAAAAAATGATCAGAAAAACTAAACATACACAAGTAAAATAACTAATTATGTATGGAAATCTATATGACTGGCAATAAAATGCACAATGCAAAATAAAAATTAAAAATTTGATGTTATTAATAGAAAATCAAACATTTTCTGTATTACTATATTTAACACTAAGAATTTTCACCCCATAATTTAAATGAAATAAAGTTTCACTACTTTCTTATCTAAATTTAAAATTCTACAATATACTTGAAGCTGTTAGTGAACAACAATTTACAAACACTAGATAAAATAATACATTATATTGGGGAAAACATTCAGAAAAGTAGTCTATCACATTAGTAAAAAGAAGGTAAACTGCAACCTGATTATAAAGTTGCAATAAATAAATATTGAAATAAACAAATGTCTGGTAGTATCAACATCAGTAAATGATTATAGTATCCTTCCTAGTCATAATTATTTATACCAAAAAGATCTATATTTAGATTAATAAAATCCTATGATAAAAAACATACCACTTTTTGCACTATTGATATAAATCAGATTGTTCAAAATTAAAAATTATAATTAAAAGAAATTGTAGACTTACAACATATTCCAATAGTTAGTAAAATTTGTTACTAGAAAATCTACCAAGCATGATTCTATATATTGATGATGTAATCAAAAATGTTAGTGTTTACAGAAAACACAATATTGAATGATGGCATTCAATTACTATTTGAAAAGTTGGCCATCATCAAAAAAGATGCCAACTACCACAATGTTAAAAAATAGCTTTAATAATCAATATATAGCTCACAATAATAATAATACATATTTAAAAAAATATTCAAATATATTTGAATTAATACTTATTATAAAGCAAAAAACCCCAACAATTAATACTAAATGCATTTAAAAAATAATTAGCAAGTAATTTCTTAAGTAAATGATGGAAAAATAAAATGATTATAATAGCATAAAACTTTGAATCTTTATAAAAAAGCAGTAATATATACTTTTTAAATTATTAAATTACTTTTAATATATATTACAACAGTCAGGGAAAGTTTGACTCTTACCATATCTACCATACAGGGCACCACTAGGCTACTAGAACCTAGAACATTTATAGTGTAGGCTGATACATCTTGTTAAAGATCCAACTTTTATCTTATTGACCATTATAATTGGCACCCCATGTTGGGCACCAATTATAATGGTCAGGGAAATGAAGTCTTACCATGACTGCCATACAGGGTGCCACTAGGCGATTCAAACCTAAAAAATTTATAGTGTAGGCAGATACTTCTTGTTAAAGATCCAACTTTTATTTTATTAACCATTAGCCCATGCCACTAGCTCAAGGAGTAGCAGAGATTTAAAATATATTTATTAAAATATATTTTTAATAAAGATAAAAAAATAAACTAAACCACTGCCAGTACTAATAACACAAAAAGATTTTATTTATGAATATATAACAACAAATTTGAAAAATAAATTATTAAAAAAATGCTTTAGGTTTCATTATTTTTTTAACTTTAATTTTTAATCCTAGAATGTTGAGCATAGATAGGCTACCTAGACCATGCACTTAAAAGGTTTTTGAAACATATGATTTCAGGCTAAATGTTCACAGCCAAACCAACACTTGCTTCTTGATATGCAGACACAACCAATGCAATATGAAGATGCTAACATAAAACCACACTGACAGGAATGTGTACCTGGAGCATGATATTATTTAAAAGATGATTTTCATCCAGTACAGGAATGTGCATCTGTCTGGGGAAGGAGGAGAGCATTTATTTTGCCAATATTAAAGACAAATGCTATATATATATATATATATATATATATATATAGAATGTGCATCTGTCTGGGGAAGGAGGAGAGCAGTCTATTTTGCCAACTTATAGTTCCTATCCACAGAGCTAAAGGAGCTCAATGTCATGGGAAGTACTCCACATCCATTGCAACACTATGACTACATCTGGGGTCATGCATTGATTTGGGCACATTGCCTGTATGCCAACACCCTTCACATTACATTGATATAAACTTCTATATATACCTCCACCAGCATTGACACAACTATGAAACAAATAATTTGAAATCAAAATTTCTTTAAACTAACATACACTTAGGTGAGATTAAGCAGCCATCTACACCCAACTTATATTTAAGTTAATTTGATAATTTAATTTATTCTTTAAAAAAATAGTTTTAGGTATTAAACTTATTTTAAAATCACACAATATATTTAACTTATTTTAAAATCAAATAAAGCATTTGACCTATTTTTAAAATCCAATAATGCACAAATAATGATATGTATTGATTTTATCTTTAAATGTGTTTGCAATCACAAACTCCTGCCCTATTACCAACAGACCTTATATTAAGCATAAAAATATATATATATATAATACATATTTTAAAAAGATTACATTTAACTCTTAAATAAGACTTTTAAAAATTCTAAGTTTATGAAAATACAGTTCAGATTTGATCATGAGAAAAAGTCTATAATTCATATTTAAAGAAAAATAAAGTTCAGAGATTCTCTGGGTTCATTCCTTCATGATGAAAATCTGAGTTTATGCATGAGCCATTTCTTGTGGACAATAATAATTTATGAAAAAAGTTCTGGTGGTTCGATCCTGGGATATGCAGAAATGAAAGCTGCCTTTGGCCATCAGGACTGAGGGAAGCATGATTAAACAGATTACATTTTGGTAATGGCAACAATGACTTTTAAGTTTCTTTTCTTTTCAGCAATGACAAACAAATTCAAAAATTCTAATCTTTTATTTTGAATTTTTCTTTTTATAGTCCTGGAGCATCTTATTTAAGATTCCTTGGATCCATCTGACATATTTTATATATGTATTTCATTGGTTCTGTGGTAAGTAGATTTTCTTCTCTGTAGTCTGTCTGTGCATATATATCTTGGGTGGGAAAAGCAAGTCTTTTGTTTCTATCTCTTGCTCTTATCTATTTCATAATATTTTTAATGATCATTTTGCCCTAAAGACCTGTTTGTAATTTCATTTTGTTAAGAAAGAACTCTTCATCATTTTTAACATTAAAAGATTTTTATTATTTTATTTTAAGATTAGAATCTTTACTTCGATTCTATAAATTCTTTAAGCATATTTTATTTTCAATATTTAAATGAAACTATAAATTAATAACTCATTGTTTGTGGATTTTGAATGTCTGTGCATTTAAATCCTTATTAGATATCTACAAAAAAATTTAAATGTAATGTATATATATATATTGTAACCGTTCGATTGTTGTCCCAACTACATAATATCACCAAAACATAAGTGCGCTAAGAATTGTAACTTCGATCACCGATCAATTCCCACTGCACATTGTCAGCTATTAAGAGCTGTAACCAAAAGCATATCATGCCATCTATATTATGCACCAAAGACCACAACCAAAATCTGGAGCAACTTACCACAGACCAAACTAATGATATAACAAACTTTTTATGATTTAATTTGATCGCAGCCAGGGTGTACCGCGAAGACCTATCATAGTAGTATGATAAAATACATTAAACAAATTATAAGTATGTAATGTTATTATATTTCAAACCTTAATTTGCGATTTTCATTGTATGAGACCCGATGGCCGACCATGTACAAGATGGCATAATTTGTGGAACTACATAAGATTATGAAATTTTAAACCATCTATATGATTTTTAATACAAATGCTAGTCCAGGTAAAGCTTTGCAATAAATAAACATAAATACTTGGGTTCTTTTTTTATAGTTTACTATATCACTGAGACTCTTATTATACTGACAAATGACAATTTAAAAACGTTAAGTAAATATATTCAATCATGTCATTATCTGGTAAATCTGTTTACAGGTTTAATAATCAATTTGTATGGTATACTAGAATCAACTACGCAAAGCTAAAATGATGGAAAAGGTAAATGGGATTTTATTGTACCTTACACATCATAAACTACCAAAGACGAAAAGCATCCAAATGTTTTCTCAAAATATTACTAAACTCTTATATCATGTTGACGATAGTATGTACTTCAATGTATGCTCTATCCAAGGTTTATGATTTCTGATTTTACGAATGACAAATAGCAATGGCACAGTAAGTTTAATTATAAATCAACGTTTATTTACAAATTTATGAATAATAAGTAATTAATTCTAATGTTATAATTAAAGACATAAATAAACAAATAAAATAAATAAATTATAATTCCATCGACTTTCTTCAATAACATATCATAGGTACGGTTTTTAAAAACCTAATCATACCTTATATTTCAATTTGATATAATGAATGTATTGAGGAAATTATACTAAATTCAACATCAACTCATGAAACATCTAACGTCATTTCCAGATTCAATAAATCTATACCGTGAACTTATAATAATATAATAAATAATATTATATCTGTAGGATTTAGCTATAATGCAATCATTAAATAAAGTGAAAATTTAAACTTACATTCAGGTAAATAATAATCAACCAACAGTTAATTATTATGAGGTAACTTGAATAGAATGTCCTGCTACAATTTAATGATCTAACTTATAAATTATACTTACAAATGGAGGAAGATGATTTAGCAGAATAACTAAAATACTTTGCCCAACTTATATCTATGAAGTAAAACCATATTCCTGTGGATGCATTCATCTACACATAGGAATTAAATAACACTAAACGCTTTGTGAATTTATACACCATCATAAAGTAATAAGTATAATTACACAATTCCGCGGATTAACCACCAGCGAAGGAATGAGTGTAAAATACAAAAATGGCAATTAAGTAATCTGCGGATTAACCACCGGCAAAGATTAATGCATTTTAACATTATAAAACAACATTACTATTTACTTCACATTAAAGTGCAAAACCATCCTCCTCAGTTATTCTGACCATTCAGAACACACTAACATTTTAACAAATGTGGGTTCTTGCATAATAAAATGTTACACTAATCAGGACAACTAATGTACTAACTTATCTTGCTTAAAATAGAACATATGTAATATAATATAAGTAATATTAGTATAGGAATAGAAATCTGGAAAGATTCACAAAATACCTCATGAAAAATTGATACATCTCATAAATTCATTTAGTACTTTTCAAGCTTTTTCGCAAGCGCTATTCTCTTGAATAAGTATTTTATTCAACCCCTATTAATTTAAACTTAATAAAATATAACTTATGAACTTCACATGCAAGTTCATATAACGATAAAATTAAAGTAATGCATTATTCATCAAATACATAAAATCTGACAGGTGTGTGTGTGACACAAATTAAATTGTATAGCATTTTATAACTACAAATATGATCCGTGAAATCCATGTACGATGTGTCGAACAATAAATATACGAAGTAATAGCTACAATTATAGTTGAATTCCATACATGTAATTTTATCCATTTGTATTAGTTATTATAAGCACTATTAGATTAACGATTTTACGTGGCTCCATAAACATGAAACAATTCCAAAATATGACACGCAGAGTTTAAATGAAAATGTTTTTTCATAAGTTATTAATTTCTACATTTCTCTATTAAAACTGTTCCAAGTTTATCACATCCATGCTAATATTTATTTATCCATGCTTAAATCTAGGAATACTAATTATAGCAATTAATTTAATCATTCCAAACTGACGATAAAATTAGAAAATAGCTTTAATTAATTATTTGAAGACTGTTTTTATTATCCAAATGGTAAACAAATTAACTAGCAAATATATTACTGGCATTGCAAAGTTAAATATCAATCAATACTATATTTTTTATTAAAATTATAAATGGAAATATTAAACTATGTTAATAACTTTAACATTTTACTTTAATTTAAACTTCTTCTTTTTTAAAAAGCAAATTTTCATATTTATAAAACTTCTGTAATTAAAACACTTATTTAATTTTTCCAAATTGTAGAATAATAAATATTTTAAAACATACCAAAATCTTGCAATTAATTCTGCTTTTAAACTGGAAAGCTCCGACATATTTCAAATGTAATATTGGAAAATTATTATTGGCGATTTGATCCACCTGGTTAGCCGACTTGAACAGACTTTTAAATTTAGCAATTCATCTTATTATTAAATACCACTATGTTATTTTTACGTTTATAGAAAACTTTGTGGTAATCCATTTACTTGTTAACTATTTTAAAATAAGCTTATCATATTTACACCATTTGCCTTTTACCATTTTCTTTTCTTTCTCTCCAAAGCAACACTATCAGATGATCTTTTTTTTTAATTCACGCTCCTTTCTTTTTTACATTGAAACGCATACGTAATTACTGTATTTATTTTTAATAATTAAATTTAGTTGTACAAATGGTTTTTTTAATTCAATGGAAATAATTTTTAAGACCATTTTAAACAAATAAAAATAAAATATTATTTTTAATAATATTTTACCAAATTTAATGTGTTGTCAAAATTTTTAAAAAGTTAAACATTTTGATATGAATTAGTATATGGAAAGAAGCAATTTAAATTTATTAAAATAATATAGACAACAAGTAAGGCAAAATATTACCCATTCTCTCTAATAAATTATTTTGAATATAAGAGAGTAATCTGTTCAAAGTGCAAATCAAGCCAATCAAATCACCAAAAGAAGACAGAGAAATTTTTATACCAGTTACATCAATTATTATATTTTATACTAAAATATATGGTTACAGTTTATATATATATATATATATATATATTAATCTTACTTTCACAATGTCCATTAAATGTATTCCATGTTTTATTAAGAAGACACTGAAGTGTATGATCACCATTTAATGTAAATCCAGGATTGCACTTTAGAGTGAAACGTCCCAAGTCATTAGTATTTTCAAATATACCGTCACTAACCTGTGGCAATGATCCACAATCATTTTCTGTAAATGAATATTGCAAATGAGTAAAAGTGAAAAAATATTATTAATAATATATTATTAATTTTATTGTTTTATTATCTTGTTAGTACTTTGAAAATTAGTGTTTTCTATGACAGTGTTAATAAAATATGACAAATATTTGACAATAATAATGTACTTAATATCATCTGGTAATCACTGATTACTCAATCTTGCTATAGAAAACACTAGAATTTGGTCTGATATATATATATATATATTGTACCGTTCGAAAATGTATGTCCATCCAACAAGATTTAGAATATAAGCAAAAGTACCCCGAATCCAATAATGCCTGAGATACACAGGTAAGAAGCAATCATGAATTCTAACCTGTTGCCCATTCCCCAAATCTATAACACTATAGACAACACCCTATGGTGATACTACATAAATTAATTATTTCCAGGCCTGGTGCTACATCATTTTGCATGAGAACTCAGCTGATGATGATGATGATGAGATTGAGACAACCGAAGATATAAGTTAAAAACATAAATATAAATATTATTAAGGAGATTCAAACAACTGGATTAAGTTTAAAAATATAAACATTTATTTTGACAAAAATTCAAGATTTTATATATGTGATCAACTTCACACATTTAAACTATTATTTTGGTTACAAATCTTTGACAATCTTTATGCAATTATTTTCTTTTAATAAATATCAATTTAGTGCAGCAGCTACAATACTGAATGTATATTTAAAGTAGGATTTTAATTCATGTTTCAAAACAGATCTGGGTGTTTTGGTGGACATTTATACATTAAGAATAATACATATTAAAATACAATACAGTTTCGCTGATTATATGATTTTAGAAGGATGCCCTTGGCATTTCATACATAAGTTTATTTTCATTTCTTGACTTTATTTGTAGCAATAAAATAAGGCTACATTTTCACCAGTAAGTAGACTAAAACATTATTTATTTTACATTTTTGACATTTAACAAGAAAATATTGCGAAACTCTATCAATATGGGAATTGATTATTTCAATAAAGGGGAGGGTAGCTTCACGAGAGGTTGGATCTAAATCTCCAACAAAAAATATTTAAAGAAAAAAACATTTCATTATTACACATCATTACGATTTATTTTGTCAAGCAGGCTAAAAGAAAAATGAAGTATAAGAAATTGTGGTGCTAGCATTGTCAGTAAAAGAAAAAAAATGGCAGCTTTGGCCAAGAAAAGGTCATTCTCCAATTATTAAGGTGGTATGCTAGCTTCATGCTAGAGCAGTATTGAAGGAAAGGTTGATAGGAAGTTGCTATGGATCCAGTTTACGGTAAGTCCATGCAGAGCTTCAACTACACTGACCGGCAAATTACAAAAGTAGACTTAAACTTCTGTTATGAATGAGAAAAATAAAAAAAGATAGAAGGCTTCAAATCCCTGAGGTGAGGTACAGGCAAATCAAAGCAGTATATAAATATATACTTTGAGGAGAAGAATGACAAACTAAGATGATTGTGAATCCCTGGAATGAGGTACAGGTGATTCAGATCAGAGCCATATGTGGTTTATTAATAATTTATGACATGCCAGCAATGCTATTATAAGACTATAAAAACATTGGATTTAAATACTAAATATAAAGCCTTAAGTAGTTTAACAAATATGTAATGACATGTTAAAATAATGACCCATGTAAGATGGAATTATTAATCAGAAGTTAAAACTATAATTAATGAAGTGTGCATTTCTCCCCCTTCCTGAATCAATTCTATTTTGTTTAATATTTAAAAAAAAACTAAAATTCATGCACTTAAAAGTGCAAATAACAAAATAAAATAAGGTCACCAGCCTTTTGGCGATGATGATCAATAAAGAAATCAATAAATTAATCGACACCAATATCCACCCCAGATTGAAAAGTATTTATATCATTTTGTATAATTTTACAGTAATATATATATATTAAAAAAACATATATTCATTTTTACAAGAAAAACTCAGTCTTATGAACTATTTAGAAATAAATAAAAAGGAACTCATTAATCCCCCCCCTTCTAAGTTCGTAAGACTGGGTTTGATTGGCATTTACAAATAAAAGTTTAGTGAAAAATATAAAATATCATTATAAATAAATTATAACCGCACTAAATTATAAGAAAATTAAAAAGTGTGAGTTGGATGAAATAGTTTATAATAAAATTAGTTAGGGTTATAGAGAATCGATACCAAAGAAATAATTATTAGTTTTAGATTAAATAAGTTAGAGTTTAGGTTATATGATTATAATGTCTTTGGGCTGGTTACCTCAGGATTCTATGAAGTACTAATGAATCTTCTATGGCAGGGGGTATTCTTTGATGGCTCGGGCACTCTTGAGCAGTAGGAGCTACATCTCTGTACAGCGAAGAGTGCAGCTGAAGATGGAGGAGAAGGCAGCTGTGGGCCCTCAAAAATTAAACAGATGTGAAGTTGTTTAGCGACTATTGATCCAACTCTGACACAATAGATTTTTGGCCCCATTTATACAAACTTTGAGATATTCAAAGAATGTTTTTAATTAAACTTTTTAACTCTAATTAATCCTTAATTTATAGAAATATTTTCTCTATTGTTAGTGGAGATGCAATTGTTAGATAACTGTCCAAAAATAAATTCAAATCAATTTCCAGATTGGAAATAGATTTGATAAAAATGTTAACAGCTAAATAAAATCAATTAGCTTTGTTTTATATTTTATTTTAATCATAAAACAAAGTAATCTTCCCACTTTTTTAATTATTCTTGGACAGTTAACGACTCCATTTTCCATCTTGAATATTTGTGTAATTATATGAAGAAAAATATTTATAAAATGAATAACATATAGTTAAGAAAAAAAATACAAAATTATTTGAAAGATTTGCTTGTGCTTTTATCTATATAAAAGCTCCTATAATATATGTATATATCTGAGTTGCATCCATAAAGTTAATATTTAAAAGTAAAGAAAATTTTTATTTGAGATTTATATTTATAAATTTTTATAGACGCTTCTCAGAAATAAATGGATAGTTTATATACATGTGACAAAAAAAAAACAAGATGAAATGTGGGATAAGTGGTAGAACAGTCGATCTTGGGCTAAGATTGACTGCTACAATATATATATATCAAAAGAAAATTTGAAACTGGCTATATAAAATGAAATAAAATTAAAACATAATGTAGCCATGCATTAATAATTATGTAAAATACTACTATGACCCAAAATAAAACTTAATCCTTATGACATTAATCCAATCTTTTTTTTTACTATTTCTAAAGAATGCATTATATAAATTATGGCTTTATTTTGTTTATAGTTAGCATATTAACATTTATTTGAGCAACCTAGATTAATGATCATTTATAATGCATATTTGGATAAACAATTTTGTTTATTAAAAATTACAAACTTCAAGCTTGTTCACAATGACTCCCCAATTTAAAAAATATTCAAGTTTCATATTGATTTGAGCTTCAAGTCTTAGGCATACAATATATATCAAAAACCTTAAATATATTTAAACACTATATTGTATCTGCCAAGATTCGTGCTATATATCACAGTATATATAAAAAAATAAAGAAGTTTGTTGACCTTGTTTAATTTCATTTCACTTGATCTAAGGATAATGAGGATTTTGAAATATAAATGCTAACTAGATAACTATGGCAACCTAATATTTTAAAATAATACTATTTACTGCAATTTTAGATAACCAGTGGCTAATTGATACCTTGGGCTTTGGGATGTATACAATTAATTTCTTATTGGAATTTGTTGACAGAATTAGGAAAGCATTTGTTGAACTGAATTTTAAAGTTGCTGCACTTGACATTGCTGAGCCATATGGTTCCATTGATAGAAAAGCATCTATTGATATTATCAACAATGAGTTAAAAATAGAGACTGCTCACCTACATGTGTCAAATTTATCACGGACTTCCTCACATGGCTTGATGAGAACATACTAGCAGTATTAGAGGGAAAATGGTTTCATATGAGTAATGATTGGCCCATGATATTCCCAATGAGTAGGATTATTTCAAGTATCATGCTCAACCACTATGAAAAACAAATATGCCCAAATACTACAATAACACACTTTATATAGTCTACATTTGATATGTAGATGATATATTTTTATTGGCTCCAGAAAACATAATTGACAATATTCACAATGACCTCCATATTGCTACAAAATTAATCTTGAATGTTACATGGGAAGATAAAAAGTGTGAGATAAAATATCTTGACATTCAAATTCAAAGGAACCAACCACAGCTCGACTATAGAATGATACTTAAGATACTGGAAATAAGAGGCCATATCCATCCTAGTTTGAATACGCAACAGGCCCACAAGTTGGCAGCTTTGTTTTTATTTCTTTTTAGAAATCATCATTTATGTAAATTTGAGGCTGACTAGAAGGATAATTTGATGTCATTTGTGGCAGACCTCGTGAATGTGGCATACAAATGCAGACTTATCAATAAAAAAGTTAAACAATTTTATTATAAGCTTAGATTCAACTCAGTTATAAAAAATAAAACATGGATTTTGCTACCATATATATCCTCTATAGCTAAACTTTTAGTTAAACCTTTTCAATGACTTTGAAGTAGGCTTTCATTCACCACCAACTACTAATAGATTAATCAACAATGCAAAAGATATAATTACACCTGATCTTACACCCCATGTCATGTATAAGGTAACTTGCTCCCAATTAGGGTGCCTAACAATGTACTATGGTGAAACTAAGCAAATATTGCCACTAGAGTATTGAAACATCAATACATATATAACAGAATTAACTAAAGCTAAAGGCAGCACAATATTTGTAGAGCTCACTGGCCACACCCTCCCATTGGCTTCAGTTGAGATAATGTGCACAGAACACAATGGCACAAACTGCAAAGTGAAGGAGACTTGTTTTATTGCAGATAATCCCAAAGTGATCAACCAAAGAGATGCCTACTTTACTATCTCTAAAAAGTGGGCCATTTAGATATTACTAAATAAATTTTTATACATTACTGTGGCACTCAATAACTACTAGTGAAAAAAGCTATGAATATGGGAACATAGAATTCCTGAAAGTGCTTAACTTATCAATTGTTATGTATAGTTTCATTAATTATGTATAAAACACAAGCTTAATATTATTTATTATTGATATTAGCATCAAATCATAAATTGGTTGTGATTAACTTTAGGGGAAAATATAAATAAGTGAATAGACAAATAAATATGGGAAAATAATTAAATGAATTATAAAATGATCATTTGAATAAAATTATCATTACTAATTATTATATATTTCAATTTCTGTTATTACATTTACCAACAATTTACTTATTACAAAATTAAATGTTTTATGTTTTAATATATTTGTTTATTAATTAGTTTATTGGAATATATTATTACAAATAGTTTTTAATATATATATATATATATTAAAAGGTGTTGAAAATGTAATATGAATTCTTTATTTTTGGTTAAAAATTAAAATATTAAAATTGTAAAAAAAAAATTTCTTTTATTTTTACTGTATCCAATTATCCACTATTTAAAGTCTTTATTGCATTGGAGACAAATTTTATTAAACAATTTTTTTTATAAAAATGAGTGATGATTGAGTTATATTGAACAGTTGCCTTAACAGCATTGACATCAGCAAAGGTATGTAATAAATAGAATTGAAACACTGTAACTCAAGTTTTTATAATTTTATCATTGCTTAGAACAGACATTTTTACATTTGTCTTTAAAATTTTATCAAATTTATTTTAAAAGTAATTAGTTTCTAAAACCATGGAAGGATAATTTTTTTAACTATCTGCCCATTCAATTGGGGCAGTTTGTTGATGAAATTCCAGGAGAAATGGCAAAATGTATTTTAAAAAAACATCAAAATGCAATGTATTGCAAATAAGCTATAAATATTCCATTGCCAAAATCTAGGATTTCATCTATATATTTGTGATAAACACAAACACCATCATGTGTATATGAATATCATATTTTGATCAATTAATTTCACAGGATCAATTAATTCAACTTCTATGTGATATTAAGCAATGTAAATTTCACTTTATTAATTTGAAAAAAAAAAAGGAAAAATGCTAGCATTTATTACTCATTTGGATGTAAATGAATTTTGTCAATGAAAGAATTCTCTTTATAAATTATTACCAGTGTAAAAAGAAAATAAAGCTAGTGATATGCAGTTATGCATTGCCCAAGTGTTTTTTATTTTAAAAAGTTGGGTATATTTGTATAAGTGAAATGAAAATACCAGGATTTAAAAAAAGCAAAAGTAATTAAATTCAAATCCTCAATTGTTATCATTCATGCTTTGTCTTCTTTACTTAGAGAAAATTGTTCCTATGCATTGAAAGCAGAAACAGGGAAACAGGACCATGATGGACCAGTGGGTAAAAGGAGGAATAAGACTTTTCATTTGTGGTATGATATTTATGTATATTTTTCATTTAAAAAAAAGTGTACATTTTGTTCACATTTTATTTTAAAATATATGATTAAATAGTATATGTTAATTATTATATGATTCATGCAATAAAAGATCAGAGAGATTCATTTTTATTATTATTATTTAATTTTTTTATCTCATGATACAGGTTAATTTATGACCTGAAGTTTTCAATTATTTAAATTTTTTATATTCAAGATTTAGCTTGGGGATATTCATATGGAGATGGTTTAAATACAATATTTTTATGTTGCTTTAATTATTTAGGGATTACCTTAGTGAATAAATAAAAAAAATATTTTTATTTGATCACATTTTTTTTCATTGTATATCCTATTTAATGTCTGGATATTGGGAAAACTCTCTGTCTGTTTATATGTAGTATTATTGTCATACTACACCGTCAGTTTATATATAGTATTATTGCCATACAACACATTTTTGAGTTCATACATATATTTAATTATTATTTGTTGTTGATTTTTATAGAAAAATAGATTTTAAAATTAATTAGATATATTCAAGAGAAATCATATTTGTATTTTTGTAACTGGTTATGATTTCAGTCAATTGCATACATTGTTTTTTATATAATTAACTTTATTGCTATCCTTACTAATTCTTGTTATAAATCAATAAATCTAAAACTGATCAAAACCCAGCAAATTTGTCTAATTATTATTTTTTAAATGTGCAAAGTAATTTTTGATAATTAGATCTTGGTTTACGATTAAACCAATATTGGTGAGATATGATTATACACACACAGTTTTTATTTCTTTTTATATAATCGTTATTATTAGGTCTGATTAGATATAAATTTTATATTTGTCATTGCAATGAAATATTTGTTTGCTTATCTAAATCAATATTACTAGTAGAAATAATTTGATTAGTTTATAATTAATTATTAAAAAAGCTTATTTTGTCCAGTTACAAAGATCATGATAGATTTTATTGTATCATTACTCAGAATGATTTGCCTTAATTACCTTTTAAATTTCTTTGAGGTGGATCATAAATTTTATTAGCTATTATAATTTAATAATAACCTGTATATTTATACTTTACGTTTGTCCAATATAATAATAAATCGTGCTTTCACACTTCCAACGCAAAGCTATAACAACAAATTGAAAATTAAATTTAATGGCTAAGTGCTTTCAAGAAGATGTACTTCTCATATTCATAGCCAGTTATGATCCTTTCTTTGAAATCATTATATAAATAAATCTGATTTGTGATATCTAAAAGTTGGTCTTAGTGACTCATTTGCATATAATTTGCATATCAGATTTATTTTTATAATGATTTCAAAGAAAGGATCATAACTGGCTATGAATATGAGAAGTACATCTTCTTGAAAGCGCTTAGCCATTAAATTTAATTTTCAATTTGTTGTTATAGCTTTGCATTGGAAGTGTGAAAGCACAATTTATTATTATAATTTAATTTCTATCTTTGGCTTGGAAAACTGCCAGTAATCATTTTCTTTGTTTAATTGTTATAAAATCCATTTTTATAATCGACTGACTCGAGATTAAAGTAGATGAATAATATCAGTGATCATAATTGGTAAATATCCAATAGAAATCTATAGCATATTTGATATAATGATGTGATTGGGTATTATAAAATGCAAGATTATCTAATAGATTTATTGATAATGAGTTCCTGTAGAGTGTTTCATTTTAATATATAACTTAAGCAATGATTGCATATTGATATAATATAAAGTATTGATAAAATATTAATATTTTTTTACATTTTATTAAATTAGATATAAAAGTGAGTAAGGGTTTATTTTATTTAAACATTACAAATATTAAAAACTTAGAAAACATTCTCAAAATGTTATTATAATTATTTGGAAACTAGTTTATTTAAATAGGAAATATCATTAACTTTTAACATAGATTTACATTACTAACATTAGATTATATAAATCCAATTTATCCAAATCACTTCAAACACTTTTTAGCATGATGGCGCTGTTGGTATTGCAAAACAAATAGATATAATGTTACCAGGCTTTTTAAAAGAAAAATATAGAATTTTTTTTTTTTTTTTACATTTTTGAATAGGTTTTGTTTTTACAAAATAAATCTATAACTGTTTTTTTTTTACTGTGTTTATTTTAATTTTTTAAAAACAATTATAACTTTATTTTTGGTTTCTAAAACATTCGGTCTTTTTTTTTAAAAAAAAAAAAACTTTTTTTTTTTAAAAAATATTCGGTCTTTTTTTTTATATTAAAACTTTCATTTTTTTTTTTTTTGGATTTACCGGGGATTCAAAAACATTTATTTTTATTCATAAACAAATGCATATAATATGCCTTTTTTTTTTTGGAATATATTTTTAAATTTTGATGTACATTTTTGATTTTTTTTAAAAAAAAACCCATTTCGTTTTTTTTAAATAATGCTTGCAAAACCAAAAAAAAAAAAAAAAAATTAAATTTGATTTCATATAGACACAAACAATAACAGTTCACTGAAAACTTCTTGCAAATTGCACGACTTTCACATGAACTTTGCCGAATCGCGATTTACATTTATTAAATTGTGCCACCTAACAAGGAAATTAGGAACGTTTTCAAAATAGTTATAATTTGTAATTATTCATATAAATTACAATACATTTAAAATGAAAAACTTTGAACTGTATACTGTTACACTTTTCGTGATCACAACTACAGACACTCTCATACGATACGCTATTGAATATTCAATACTAATGTGTATATAGACTGTCACAACATGTTGCTGATAACGTTCACATGCTAGCAATGTTGGGGAAGTCTTGACTTTTTCAACATCTAAGTGTTTGAACAGTTTACAGGCCATAAGATCTATGACCGACGTTGAAAACAGCATATTTCTGTGTTTTTGCATAGAAACAGCACCATCCAGCGGTGAGAATCATTCAAAATTGTAGAACCAAACGTTTTATTGTACATATACATACATACACCTACATTACAGTCCTGCAGTCTTCTTCAGAGCTATAAGATAATAAACAAAATAAAATAAAATACATAACTATGTAAATAATATCACAAAAATGTAAACAATAAAAACCTAAAAACAACATAAAATATATAACAAAACCTAATAAAACTGAAATAAATAATTAAACCTAAATAAAATAATCCAGTTCATATAAAATAAAATATACAATATAAATAGAAAATAAATACAAATTGTAAATGTGTATTCCTAACAATACACATATATATTCAAGAACTATAAATTTAATTATATTACTTGTTTTTGAATATGTATGTAGATAGTTATGAATATACATGTATAATTTATATTTATTTTCTATTTATATTGTATATTTTATATTAACTGGATTATTTTATTTGGGTTTAATTATTTATTTTAGTTTTATTAGGTTTTGTTATATATTTTATGTTGTTTTTAGGTTTTTATTGTTTACATTTTTATGGCATGATTTATATAGTTATGTATTTTATTTTGTTCATTACATCATAGCTTTGAAGAAGACTGCAGGTCAGTCAAAAGATAGGTGCATGTGTATATATGTACAAAAAAAGGTTTTTTGCTAAAAAGTGTTCAAAATGATTTGGATTAATTGGATTTTTATAAGATATTATAGCAAAAATAAAGAAAAAGATGATTTTGGTAATATTTTTACTATTAGATTAGTAAAGTATATTAGAACTTAGTTGTTTATTGATTTGAATTTGGTTTCATTTGATTATAAATCAAATAAAAGTTTTAGGCATATGTCATTGTTTAGGACAATATCATATGATTTTCCTGCTTTATGGTACTTTCTTTTGGGATGGTGAATAGATTTGATGATATTTAAGGTGATGATCTTATTTTCTTTTTTTGTTTTAAATGCTATCTGAATAAATTAGGTTTTAATAGAGATTGTCATTAGTATTTTATGATAGTGTAGTGAGCAATCTAAATAGTTATATATTGGAAATACTGTTTTTGCCTAGTATAACCAATGATTGAGCTAGATGATTTTATACAGGTCAAAACAGAATTACTATTTATTGATGCATCTTTGGCTGTTATAAATAATATTGAAACTATATGGGCATTTCTTCATTATCTTTTATTTTCATATTGTGTCAGTAATAAGTGATTGTCTAAAATTGATAGGACATTTTATTTATTTTATGACAAATGCTGACCAAACCATTGAAGAGTGATAGTGGGATTGAAGATTCATCATCATCATCATTATTATTACAAAATATCTACCTAATGTTGACGATTCTTACAAAATGCCACATCAATTTTAGGGGTGTTATAAAATGACACTCCAAATTTAGCCTAGATTTATATTATTATGAATGATGTCTCAATTCTTAAACATTATGTTTATATATATATTATACCTGAGAAAAGTAGTCTATAGAATGATGGGAGATGTGTGGTTAAAAGAAAAATTTTTTTCAGTGAAATTTTTTTGTTTTTGTCTCACAAAATTGTTTTGGCCATACAGTCTTACTTTAGATTTGTATATGATGATGTTTAATATGATTTAATTTTTCATTGATGATGATAAAATGGGTACAGTCATAAAACAGCTTGGTTTTGTTTTTCTCAATTTTGAAAATAGATGTATATTACAACTTAAGACAGTGGTGAAATAATTTTTTTGAAACATTAGAATAATTTATTGCCAGATAGGACAGGCATAGTAATAGTGATGAATTATGGGATAGTAGTCTCATGTGTGTTTGGAGAGTTCATTTTGTAAAAAGTTTATGATTTTGGAGGTTGGATTAGATATGTGATTGTTGGAGTTTGGTTGGTTAGATTGCAGTTTTGATGATGAGTGGAGAGTTTTGTCATTGCCTTGAGAATTCTATGTATTCATGCAACCCATGAATGATCAAACCCATTCACTGCTCCAACCCAATTTATAAGTTATCATTATTTTATCATGAAGCAGCTAACAGCAGTCCTGCCATGATATCAGCCTATAAGTCTCCAAGAGAGAGAGCATGGCATAGTTTTCCAACCCAGTTTATAAGTTATCCTTATTTTATCATGAAGCAGTTAACAGCAGTCCTGCCATGATGCCAGCCTATAAGTCTCCAAGACAGAGAGCAAGGCCTAGTTTTCTGTAGTTTAAAAACAAGCAGGGCATCCTTTGATACTTGCCATGTAAGACTCCAAGAGAGAAAGCAAAGCATAGTTTATCTCTTTTAGTCCCTAAGACTTAAAATACTTTTTATTGCAACAGAGTTTGCAACATTCAATCAAGGGTTGTGGTACCTTAAGGTGATCGAATTGGGATGATCCTCTGAGTGCATGGGATGCATTGTGTGATTGTAATGCTGCGACTGAATTCTTTATTTATCTCATGATTGTGAACTTCTCATTATTCTGTGGACTGTCAGTATCTGTCAGATCTCTAGGAGAATAGATGAATGTATAATTTGGGCTATTACAGACAGGCATGCACTATACAGATTATTGTTGTGTGATTCATTGAATAAGGGATATTAAATAAACTTATTCTTTTGTATTTGTAATGCATAATAGAGCAGGGTGAAAAGCAAATCAGTCGGTCAGACAGAGATAGGTGTCAGACAGGGAATGATGTGTGGGTTCGTGGTGGTCAGGGAAGCACAGATGGGATATATATAATTTAAAACATGAGTGAACTAAATAATACTACTGAGGAGGTTATGGAAGAAGAAGGTGTCCCAATCCCAGGGATCAGTGATAGTTTTTATACCAAAGAAGAGGATAGGGAGATTTCTTTTAAAACACAAAAAGAAAGAGAGGAAGGGGAGGAAGATGCCTCTAAAGTTATTAGCAATAATAAGGCCTCAAGTGTGGAAGTAGATGAGGAGCCAGAAGTTTGCCAGACTCAAAAAATAAAGCACCATCAGAGATGGAAAGAATGATGTTGCATTTGCTCCAATGTTAAGAACAAAAGATGCTCAAAAGTCTAAAAGAAGATAATAAAAGTTTAGAACAGAAGATGGAGAAAAATAATAAAGGTTTAGAACAAAATATAGACAGTCTGAGAGAAGATAGTAAGCAGGGGATAGAAAGTCTAGGACAAAGGATATGTCAATGTATAGAGAGTATAATAGAAGGTAATCAGAGCTTACCAGTGTTAAAAGATAAGCTAGATACTCAGACTGCTGATAATATGGAAAGGAATGAGAGATTAGATGAAAAAGTAAATAAACTGGCTAATCCTCCGAGAGAGGATAGATTCCAAGAAGTAAAAAGGCTGATAGAAGTGGTAAAACTCAATCTCCCAGTAAAGAGAGTACATGAGAAGATGACAAAAGAGCAGATTAGGAGGGATTATGAAGTAAAAAGAAGGGAGTGGGAGTAAAACTCCATGCACCAGATAGGGTGATAAAATTAAGAGAGGCGATAGGGGAGATGAAACCAAATATTTCAGAAAGAGAACAAAAGTTTCAACAATCGATAGTTCTCAATCTATTAACCAACCAGCATGTGTGGTTTCAAAATCTATCTTTTTAAATAGATTAAAGATACCTTATATATGGTACAGAGAGTCAACCTTTCTAGAAAATTTAAAAATAAATTATATGTGGCACAGAGAGTCCATCTCTCTGGAAGATTTAAGGATAAATTATATATGGTACAGAGAGTCAATCTCTCTGGAAAATTTAAAAGTGCCTTATATATGGTATAAAGAGTCAATCTTTCTGGAAAGTTTTAAGATAAAGTATGTATGGTATAGAGAGTCAATCTCTCTGAAAATTTTAAATGTACATTATGTATGGTACAAAGAGTCCATATTTCTAGGTGGATTCTGTAATCAGAGGTTACATAAAATAAATCCTCCGGACATATAAGTGTCCAGTCAAAATGAAAACTGGAGATATCCAAAATGGACTGAATATACATTTGCAATTTTATGCAAACTGCAATATGATTCGCAAAAAGGAAAAGCCCAGAGTAAAACTCAAGAGCTAAACTAGAGTTGTCCTGATATATGATAATCTATTATGTTAACAACCCCCAAAGAAACCAATTTTAAAAGTTTCTGAATTTGTATGAAGGGCCATTCCAAATTACTAAAAAAATAGGAGAGAATGCTTTTATGCTTGCTGCTCTTGATGGGAATAAGGGAACCTATAATGCTAGGAGTTTGATCCCTTATTTTTCAGCAGAGTAGCCTGGAAAAAATATAAAAAATCATGATGCCAAGTTTTATAATGGAAAGTGGATTTGGTGTGCATCTAGATGATGTTTGCCAGTAGTTAAAATTTTTTATTATTATTATGTTTATTATTATTAGTATTATTTTATTAGTTAGGATTTTCTTATTAGAGATAGTTAAAGCAAAGGTGCTGATGATTTTATTAGAAGAGGGGGAATGTTGTGCCATTACAATTTAGTCAGTAGCTAAATTTGTAGTAATGTGCATAAAAGAAAATGTGGAACAAAAATCATCATCACATTTTTATATAGTAAAGGAAGCTGTTGGACACCCAAGTTTAAACCCTACAAGATCGAGTTCCAAAAACTTAAGACAGAGAGTGGGGGAAACAGTTATGTTCTTTGTTTGTGTGTTGATAAAAACTCAAAAAGAATAGTACACACATTTAATTATTCAATATTTAATTTTTTTGTTAAAAAGTAGAGTTATAACACATATATAGGAAGTGTGTGTGTAAGCTGTTTAATTATCATTGTATATTTCAAATCTTAAACTCTCTTCAAAGCTAACCTGCATTTGCTAAATTCTAGTGTTTTATTCTGTTTCTATTTTTTTTTTTTTTTTTATGATTATAATTTGCGGTTTAAAAGTTGTAGTTTGGGGTTTGAAAGTTAAGGATTTAATTGTAGATATTAAAATCATAATTTCTAAAAAACATTCAGATATTTTTAATGGGACAGTTTTATAAATGGTTTGAATGGTAGAGTGTGTGTACATTACATACATAAATCTACATATTGAAAAAAAATGAAAGAAATTCTGTTAAACTATTTTTTTCTTCTCAGAGGTTTTGGTTGTTGTAAATACCTTTTGTTTTGTAAAGCTCTGACAGCTTAAATCTTCCCATCAGATAGATCAAAGAAAAGAGATGGAATATTATAGGAGTGCGATTTTTACCAGCAGAGTGAGAAGGGAAATGTTTAAGATAATTTTAATTGAAAAACAAATTAAGCTTTCCAAAAATCATGTAAATGCAAGTTTCTTATATGGTTTCTTACTGATCACTATAACTGAAAAATAAAGTATAAAAACCTGTCTGGGAAAAATTAGAGAAGAGATTTTAAAAATATTGAAAGTAAGGAAGACAAGCATTTTTAATTCTGCCAGATATTTTTTTAAAATCATTTTTTTTAATATAAAGTTTTTTGAAGGTTGAAAATATAAAGATGGCAGGCTAGAAAAAATATATTCTTCATCTGGGAAATCCCATGACCTACCAGGCACCTGCATATCATATAGGAAAGAAAAAAATGTCTTGTCTGAAATTAAATATTTTACATCTGATGACTGATTGAAAGAAATGCAATATTTTCAGTAAAAGAAAACATTCACCCACATTTGAAAGCTGAAGGAAAATGATTAATCTACTGATAAGTATTAAATCATCTAGTTCAATTATTCGAGTGACTGAATTTAAACCCAAGAAAATTTATAAATGTGAAAACAACTGATATACTCTATTGGAAGAATTATGCTTAACAAGGAAGAGAAGAAAAAGTTCCAGTGGCAAATAGTTACCACTGAAGCAAATAATATCACCATCATCATCACCATTAAATAATTACAAACCTCAGAAAAAAGAAACCATTCCAGCAAACTGCAGAAATTGATTGCTGCAAAAGTATGAACATTAAACAAGCTAAGTTTGAACTTTTGGGACTGGTAATATGAATTTTCATTATCTATCTTCTTTTTATGATCTCAAAGACTATTCATAACATTTTAGAGATGAAGTTTTCTATTTTTTTTTCTTAGAACTTTAAAACAACCATAATCGATTGAAAAAAAATTTTCTTCAATAAGTAAAGCTATAACCTTAAGTAATAATTTTATGTATGCTAAAACTATTATACCCAGCTTATTAATGAAGTTTATTTTCTAATGGGTATTATTGTATATTTGTTAATATGTAAAATATTCTTTTTTGTATTTTTTTTTTTTTGTAATAATGTTTTAGTTATAATGGGATAAACACACACATAACAGTAATATAACCATGCTTGCCACATGTATATGATGTTGTATGAATGTGGAAAAATAGCTAGCATTTAAAAATATTAGGTTATTTTGTGTTGATGTAAGGTATAGCGATTTTAGGAGTAGCTTCCATGAGAAAGAGGGGAGAAGTAATTTAAAAACTTGTTTCTGGAAATCTTTTTCTTTTCGATTTAACCAACACTTTTTCTACTTCATCATTCTACTTTATATGTTAAGTTTAGATGTATAAAGATCCAAAGTATGTGTGCCAAAAGAATGTTTATTTATTTTTAAATGAAATATTTTCTTGTGAAGAGAAAACTTTAGCAAATTTAGTATCCAGTTTTATATACATTATATCTTTGATGGGAAAGAGGGAAGAACTTAAAATTAATCTTATGATTGCCAAATAATCAATTATTGTTATTATTATTGTTAGTCATATAAATTCTTAATTTTATCTTTAAATTGTTTGTATATGTTAGTAATACATTAATAAATGTTAAATTGTTTTATTAAACGAGGCGTATACATTTCATTGAGAGTATTCTTTTATTAGTTGTGATCATTCATCATCAATGGTGAACATCAATTATTTAAGATCTAATTAGATACACTAAGATTAAACAATAGTTATGAATTTCTTTAAAAAATAAGTTTTATGATTAGGCTTAGTCCTAAAGCTGTCATCATCATCATGTTTGAATTAATGAGCTAGAAAAATTTTTAAAGGCCAAAGATAAATAAGTGATTTCATGGTATTTAGTTGATATTCGTCAATAATTGTAATGACCACCATTCCATCATCTACATCATGCAAGGATGTGTAAATTTCCATCCTAAATTAATAGTATAATCTGAGCTAGTAAAACTTATAAAGATATTGAAACACATTTATTATGTTATGATCTAGGAAATGATTTCGGTCTGATTAATTTTTTATACACCACTTTAGTTAGGGATGTTTTATGTTTACCTAAATGTTAGTGCATACGATATGGGTCTAAAAGTAAAATCCTCCATTTTTGTTAGAAATAAAGTACCAAAAAGGGATTCAAACCTGGTACATGTGGAAAGGTTTTAAGATATAACTGTGTCTAGGTTTAGATAATCTACTGGCACCCTGCTAGACCATATTCACTTGTTATTTACTTAAATATGCACTTGACATCAAACCAAGAGATGAAAGTGGATAAAATCTATTGTTGGATTTATTGAGAAGATATTTTATTGAGTTGCCAGTGTACTCACCCACTTGATGTTATTTCCTGAGTTATAATAGTTTGTCCTTAATAATTTGTTTATAGTTTCTACTTGTTTATTAATGATACAATGGCTGCCTAACCAGGGTTTGAAATAGGCCAGACACCTGAAATGACTAGTCTCCAACCATTATTGTTTCTAATTAAAGATATTATGATATCTTTAGAAATCTTAAGTAGAAATTGATGAATTTAAGCTACCAATATTTTGATTGCTTATTAATATTTACTTAATACTTGAGTATTGAAAGTAATAAATTTTGATGACTATTTATGTGTATGAGTCTCCTTATTATGATTGATAACTCATCAGTCCGATCTTTTGTTCAATAGCCACTACTCAGGTATTATTATAATTCTTCTCATACTTTAATTTAAGTTACAATGTATTTTGATTCATAGCTTATACTCAGCTAGTGATAATATTTTATAAAAATTCCAATTCTTTTCTCTTTGATGTAAAATTTAAGTTACAATTTTTTTTCATTTATTAAGTTATAATATTTGGATTTTTGATATTTTAATACATTTGGATTTTTTGATCTCATTATTTATGTTACAATATATATATACACGCTTGTTTGGAGGTCTTGGTAAAGCTCCATCTATTAATCATTAATACAAGCAATAGCAGGTTTTTACGTATATAAAACTTGT
Source organism: Epiperipatus broadwayi (assembly GCA_028023455.1). Lineage (NCBI taxonomy): Eukaryota > Metazoa > Onychophora > Udeonychophora > Euonychophora > Peripatidae > Epiperipatus > Epiperipatus broadwayi. The sequence goes on along the minus strand of JAQFVV010006811.1, from coordinate 260,190 downwards.
TTGATTTTCATATATATATAATTTAAACAAATTTATTTAACACAGTATTCAAAATTCAATAATATATTCTTTACCAGAAGTACTTTCAATTGTTTCACTGACAATCTTTATCAACCCTTAATACAAATTGTGCAATTATATTAATGGTTGATAAAGATTGTCAGTGAAACAACTGAAAATACTTCTGGTAAAAAATATATTATTTAATTTTGAATACTGTGATAAATAAATTTGTTTGAATTATTATTATATGATTTAAAAATACAGACATTTAATGGTTATATATATATATATATATTATTCCATAAAATGATGACCAACATTTTATTCACATTATAGTAATCATTCCCCAGTGTCATAATTTTTATCATGTTTCAAAATGGTGCACCAAATGTGGGGCTTGATTAACTTATTAAAGACCCAGATTTGAGTCTCATATAATGCTAGAATATATTATATTTATATACATTGAGTTTTATAGCTGATTGTATTATGTCAAGGACTGAAGTAAAGTATTTAAAATCTTATTGTTATTGTCATTCTTGATGGATTTTGTTGGTAGCTAAAAGGTTGAATGGGTAGATATGTGCTATGAAAGAATAAAAATATTTTATAATTTGTTTGATAAAAAAAGAGAGATATTATATTTACTATAAAATAATAAGTAGAGATGAAAACCAGTAATATAGAAGCATTCACGAGACCTGAAGGGGTCTCTAGCAAATGCTGAGAGAATTAATGGAAAGGACAGATAGTCAAAATAAAGAACTAGGAGAAAATATAAGTAGAGATAATAAAGAACTAAGAGGAGATGTGAATAATAAAATTGGATGATATGAATAGAAAAAATAAACTTCTAAGGGAACATATGAATAACAAATTTAGAGATATAAGTAGAAAAAATAAAGAACTAAGGCAATATATAAGTAGAAAAAATAAAGAACTAAGAGAACATGTAAATAATAAAATTGATTTATGTAAAATTGAATTGAATGCTACTAATGCTAGGTTCCATGAGCTTAAATACAATCTGAATGCTCAATTGAAGGAATCTGATGATAAATATGATAGCAGGTTAAATGAATTGAGAGACCAGTTAGACATATCACAAGAAAAGCTGGAAAGCAAATTTGAAACTTAAAACTTGTAAAGTTGAGCATAAATAATTAGAAAAAAAGAATATAAAAATTGAGAAAACTTAAAAAGATGACCAAGTAACTTCAAAATTAGAAATAAACAATATTAAATTACCAATAAAATACATACAAAGTCATATGAAAATGGAATATAAAGAGGTATATGAAATATAATATGGCTGCTAATGAGTTAGAGAAGTTCAAAAGGTATGTAAAGAATCACAGGGTAATTTAAAGGGCGATATTATGTTTACAACAATTGGAAAATTATGGTATGAAGCAGGAAGAGATTTATAACAAAATAGAAGATAATAATAAAATTATGGGACAATAAATATATAGACATTAGAAAGAACACGAGATACATTTTACTCATAAGATATCTGTAGTATTAAAAGAAAAGTGATAGGAATAAAAAAATACTCTTGTTAAAGGCACTGATAGTCCTATGGATAGACTGTATCAATATGTAGCTTCAGAGAATAAATTATTAAGTAAGGTTGATCATGATGGATCATCAATATATGCAGAGAGCAATAAGCTAATACATGGTCCAGAAGAGATTAGGGAAAAAAGGATAAATGAAAACATAGCTAGGTTTATCTAATTTAAAGTCTTTAAAGGGGAATGTGACAAAAATCCAGTGGAATATTTGAGTGCCTTGGATGAGTTGTTCTCATTAAGTAGATTGTGTAAATTACCAGTGGCAAGTAATGATTTAAATACATCTGCCAAACATTGGTGGAAATCATTATTTCATAAGCCAGAAACATGCAGAGATTTTAAATATGTATTGAATAGTTTTTTTTGGGAAAACAAACAGGACAATATTAGGCACCAGATTAAACAAGACAAGTATAACCCTAGTAAAAGTAGATTGATATTATTTTTCTGGATGCAGATACCAAAATTAAAAATGCTAACAGCTTTTCTGCTATTGGAAAATCAAATAATTTGGATAATTAGAAAAAACTTGCCAAGGAATATTGAACAAACTTTAATTGCTTCTGACAGACATACTGTTGAAGAAGTGTCCGAAATACTCAGATCACTTGAGGCAAGTGAAGCATCTATAGAGAGTGGTCATAAATACCACAAAAGTAATCCTGCATATAATGTTTCTCCCATTAAATTTTATAGGAATAGGAAAACTAGATAATAGGATAGGTCCTATAGGGGCAATAAACATGATAAAGCTTTAACATGTGTAAATATCAACAGGGCAAATTCTAAAGATTGTGATAGAGTAGAAAAAGATGCATGCACAGCAAGAAGTTATCCTATCAGCATATCACAGAACACACCTGTAAAAATTATTGGGGCTAGGCCTAAAACTAGTCATTTAAATTAAAGTGAGTCTTCTTGGAATGTTCCTCACTTTGGGAACCTTGTAGTATCGAACATTTGGAGAGCAATGATATCATTAATTTTTTTAACTTCACTGAGCTTTAAGACAAAAGATGATGATTATGATAGGGTATTAGAAAATTATATAATAATTTTCCAGAAATTGGCATATTTATACAAGGTTCATTAGTAAAGACTTTACTTGATTCTGGGAGTCAAATTTCTATTATTATAGAGAACTTCTACAGTAAGCTTACTGAAATTGATTTTGAAATTCTAGTTGCCATTGAGGCACACACAAGTTATAATGGGAGATGGTCATAAGGCAAAATTGTTTGCTCAGCAAGTATGGTTGACTGTAAGAGTTAATTTAATACTAGTGGAACAAATGTTTTATGTCTGGACTTATTCATGAGGTCATAATAGAGTCTGACTTCATGAATTGGTTTGGATGTGTTATTGATTATACCAATCAAGAATTAATTTTAAAAGGTGAAGGGTATAACTTTAAAAAGGAGGTACCCATTAAAAGTTTCAGTCTACTTACTAGCCATCCAAACTATGATTTACATACAAAAGTTTGTGAATCTTCAGAGTTGAATAACAACTTCAAAGAAAAGTTTTTTCAGGTGCTCTGTAGATATAAGAATGTATTTTCTAAAAAGCCTGGTGTGATAAAGGATATGTACATTGATATGCATAACCCTTCCAAGGTAAAAGCTATCTTATCCCTCAATAGTATAAAACTGAAGTGAAAAAAAAAATTGATCACATGGTTGAGTGGAAAATTATTAGGAAATGTCCCTCAGCATATAATAGTCCATTGGTGGTCATTCATAAAAAGAATGGAGTTTCTTGAATCAGTTCACAATTCCAGAATGTGATGTCTTTCTTATTGACAGGAATTATTAATTAAATTTAAAAGACAAAAGGGGCTTTTTTAAAGTTAAATTAAGACATAATTATTGGCAGGTATATTTGCTATGATGAAGATCAGAAATATACTGCATTAAAATATGAGGAATATTCATGTTTTTGAGAGAATGCCTTATGGACTCATAAATCAGTGGGGCTGGTCTCCTGAGATATTTGGATATTGTATTATCTGAGGAAGTCAAGGGCATTATTACCATGTATATGGATGATGTGATTGCTTCTGAAAACATCTCACAATATTTTCATCATATAAATATGCTTCTAAAAGAGTGTGAAGAGAAACATATTAAAATAAATTTAAAGAAGAGTAAAATAGCTGTTAAAAAGATAAAAATTTTAGGGCACATTGTAGGATATGATTGGATAAAACTGCATTCTGATAACATCAAATCTATACAAAATATTCCTATTCTGGAGAATAAAAAACAATTACATTCTTTCCTTGGTGTCTGCAATTTTTATCATAGGTTTTATGAAAATTTTGCTTATGACACATGTTCATATATTAAATTGGTTAAGGAAAGATGAGAAATGAAAATGGACTAAGAACCACTCTGTAGAATTTAAAAAAATCAAATCAAAATGTGTGAATGCTGTAATCTTATATTATCCTAATTTCCAAAAAATATTTTATGTGCAAACTGATAGTAGCGGGTAGGGTCTAGTAGTAGTTTTATTCAAGTTGGACTATGAAAAGAAGTTATGTCTTATATTTCTTGAGTAGTTTGCTGAAGGGTACAGAATTACATTATACTGCCACAGAGAAAGAAGCATTGGCTGTAGTATGGCTTTTCAAAATCTATGACAATATTTGCTTCAGTCTGAAATAGTAGTTATTACAGATCACAAGAGCTCAAAATTCCTTAAACAAAACTATTTAAATAGTGAAAGGTTAGTTAGAAAATCCTTAAGCGAAACTATTTAAATAGTGAAAGTCTAGATTTATATTATTATAAATGATGTCTCATATATTCTCATCCCATATTCTAAATTACAAAATGGCGACTAATGATTGGGCTATGTTTTACTCAGATTATATTAATCATTCTCTGGCATCGTCATTTTTAACACATTACTATATATATATTTTGTAATAGTACAGAAATAGGAGCTAACATCACAAGCTCAACCAGTGTTCAAATACAGATTTACTTCATTTGAAAGATGACTATCATAGTAAAAAAAATATCATTATAAAATGGCAGCCTAAATATGAAATCAGAGAATTATTAATACCTTACGTATTCAATTATTACCACAATCTTGACTGATAAGTTTATAGTCTCTATGAAATGAGGATTATAATTTATTTTGTTTTGTCTATCATTATTATAACTATAAAAAGATTCAATATTCATATGCATAGTACAACTATTTATCCAATGTCTCATTTAAGATATAAGATGTGCAAATAATGAATATGGTACTTTTTTGTTTTAATACATATATCTAATATATATGGCATATACATAGATAGTATACTTTAAATTTTTTTAATTAGCATTGGTTCTCATAGAGACCATTTTTATATCATAAATGTATTAATGTTATTATCATTAGTGAAATTTATTTATTTTCTTTTGATACATAATTTGTAGCTATAATAAAGATGCATTTTTAGAGGTAGTTTACTATATTAATATTTTATATATTCTATGTTAGTATATATATATATATATATTGTAACGGGCACATACGTACGTTACATTGTTTTTTATTATTAAACATGAAAAAAATAAAAGTTCGCAAATAAAACTTTTTTTTTTTTTTTTTAAGAATTAAAAAATTGAAATTAAATGTCTTAAACTCGTATATATATAAAATCACACAGATAAAAAAAATTATTAAAATAAAACTTTATTAAAAATAGAAAAAGTATTTTAAAAGCAAAAACTTAAAAAAGATTTAGAGATAGAGATATATCTTTGGGTTTGAAAACAAATTAATTAATGTTATTGAAAAATGGAAATGATTATTTTAATTAGTCAAATGTAAACTAGCCTTGGGCATTTAAATGTATAAGCAATGGTCAGATAGGAGAGAAAAACAATGGAATCGGACCTCAGCGAAAGGACCATCACATTGATGACGTAATGTCAATTGAATCCTTAAAATTAATATAAAAGGAAAAGTTTGGAAATTATTAGTTAGTTATTACAAGATGACAGATATGTGTTAAGTTGGAGAGGGTTGGAGGAGAAGGGATTGAAAGACGCACTTTCAATTCCTTCAGTTGTTCAAAAAAATGAAACATTGTTTTCCAATATTGCGGACCACAGGACATCAAGGCCCGGAAGAATACCATCAACCATAAAGGACCAACAGTTAACTGCACACCGATCTCCTTATGACTTTGTGGGAATTAACACCTTCCATTACAAAAAATCAGAGACTACGGACATTTTTCAAAACAGTAAGAAATATATAACTAATGAACATTTGAAAACATTAAGAACCTTAAAATATAAACTTTCTCTGTATTTAAAAAAAAAAATAGAAATAGATTCCTATCTGACCAAACTAAATTATTTATTAATTAGTTATAATTTTATTTGATGTATTTTTTTTTTTTAAAAAAATCATTTCCATTTATTTATTTTTTTGTTCTTTTAAGTTTTTATTATGATTTCTGTTTTTCGTTAAATTAAATTATATAAATGTTAAACTTAAGTCGGGCGTGAATGGCTATATAGATTTGTAAAGTTATATTAGGGGAGGGTAATCATAGGTTATTTGTTTCGTAGTTGAATTAGGTCAATGGATTGGATATATTGGCGTAATTAGTAGATGTAGTATGAGGTTTGCTACTGGCAGAATCGCTGTATATGCTGCAGAAAACCTTTTTGCCTATGGATGGGATTGTAAGTCAGCAAAAAGGGCCGTGGTCCCTTCCTATGGAGTTTTTATTTTATTGTTCTTCTTGCAATACAGATGTAATATTCCTGTATTGGACAAGAGTCAATGTCTTCTCTAACTATGCTGTTCAGATGTCCATTCCTGACAGTATAGTATATTGTGCTGTTGTATTTTCATGCTACATTGAATACATCAATGTATCAGATGGATTGACGCCAGTTTGACTGCGAACTTTTGGCCTAAGGTTAAACAAGGATAGAATATTTTCTTTTAAAATGCAAATCTATGTAGTCTATTCATACTCGACACTCTAAATAAAAATGCATTAAATTTAAGTTGGGTATAGATGCTTGCATGGGTTCGTTACCGGTTAATTATGTTTTTGGTTTTCATATTTGATCAAAATGTATAGACATTCCGTAAATACTGATACCTTACGGTGAGTATCTAAGATGTATTTATATCGGATATCTTTTAAGTTATTGGTATCTTGTGGCCTCTTATGATGAATGCCATTGGGTTTCTTATAAATTCCCCTCTGCATTTCCATCAATGACTTTGTATTTTGATCGTTTATGTTTATTTTGAAATGTTTTTGACTGTGTAATCTATGTAACTGATCTATACTCAACATTAAAAACACATTTTATAAATCCATCTGTGTGAACTTATAAAATTTAAAATGTAAACTTATAAAAATTAAAATGTAAAATCAAATTCTAAAATCAAGTTAAAATTATAAAGTAAAAATAATGTTAAATGTTAAAGTAAACATGCTAAAATAATAATGTTAAATTATATATATATATATATATGCGTAAATAAATATTTGTATGTTAATTACTGGCAGTGGCTTATTTTATTTTATTTTTTTAAATTATTCTTAGATAAGAATTTATGAAATATAAATCTCTGCTGTTCCATTGAGCTAGTGACAATGGGCTAATGACCGGAATCAACCAATATAAATTTTTATTTTCTACTTACGTATCTGCTTACTTTATAAATTTTTTTAGGTTCAAATAGCCTAGATGGCGCCCTTGTAGTGCAGATTATGTTAAGTAATTTCTCCGGATCATTATAATATATATATATTGTAACCCACTCACACATTACTGCTCATGTACATTATATGAGCAAATGCCCAGGGTGCCAGTTCTATTAATGAATAGAACGATTTATCATTTTATCTGATTCATAATTAATGCTGAGACTCTTTTACTTATGTTTATCTTACAGCTTCGCTCAGTGGGAGGTTACAGAAAGTTCATAACATATAGAGAATATAAATAAATGAAGGAAGAAATACTATAAGCTATCAAATAAAATATAAACCTTATTTATTAATTAACCAAATGATACAGGCTAGCAGAGTTTTATTTATTCCATCTAACAAAATATAATTTCAATTTGATCTCTTCCATCATCCAGTTACACTCTATAATAGCTCAATATAACTCTGACAGAATAGAAAAGCATAACACTAAATAACTCTATTGTTCAGCACATCTTAATCTAAATAGCTGAATTAATGTTGATCTAGGAATATAAAATCAGATCTCAGGGAATCTATAACACAGTTAGACTAAAGAACTATATTAGCCAGTAATTTATAACTCTAAATTATAATAAGATATAATGAAATAAATTGAATAATGTTTACTGGGCTAGCAATTAGATAACGAAGGAAATAGGGTATCTTTTAATTTCACATCACTATCTAAATAATACACTAACTAGGCAACACTTTTATAAGTTTATCAAGTGGTAAAATATTTCATGTAATGTTTGGATCTAGGAAACAATATTATCAGACCTTAGCATATTTAATATCAAAGCCATAAAATAATATACTTAATTTTGTAATAGATGTATGAAATGTGGAGATGTGGAAACCAGAATTTGAATGCATATAAGAACAACTCGAGACACAGTTTTGAATAATAAACAAAGCATTTATTTACACTTAAGATTTAGTTAAATGTAATTAATTCAGAATAAGACTTTTATCTTAATTTTAAAATTTACAAACAAATCCATTAATTGAAATTTAGGATTATCCCCATTACATATTACATAATTTATTATTGACACATTTATAAACGTAAATTAGCAAACAAATTATACCTTAATACTCTGACTTTGAATATCCAGGCTATCTAAATAATTTTTATCAAAATACAACACTGAATAAATAATACATTATATTATTAGGCACAATATACACTTTTGAGAGGTTATATTATCAATTGTGGGAATAAAACAAATTAATACATTTGTCTATCAAGAGAGCAGCTTTAAATAATCTTAATTAAATGACCACTTTAAATACCTACAATTTCAGGCATACAAAAATAAAAAAAGAAACAAATACTAATCATTCCGATGATTTGATGATTTCTAACTTATGGCAAATTTAATATGATATACTGTATAATGTTTATTTTCAGATATATAAACTTAGCAATATTATACCTTTATATCCGCGATATTATTTACATTATGCATGTGTGTTATATCTTAAGCAATGATAAAAGAAAACAATCGTTTCTACACATTATCAATTTATTCAGGAATTATTAAATAATTATTTAATTTCGGACAATGTCATAGACCAACCAACAAATAGAACACTATATCTATTCTAATATTCAATAAAGAATTTAAATTAACTATTTATCCGACCACTGACTGAATTACACAGAGCTATATTTTTATGATAATACAAACTAGACGTTCAAGAGGAATCCCAGCACATGAGGAGCGAATAAACTCTTTAACTAATACATCAACAATAACTTATTTAAATCTGAAATACACTATTGGTGGAATTTTTCTCATCACCAAACAAACAATGGGAAAATGTCACTTGACTTCATAAATATCATTTCATAATACGTACGTATACAATCTAAAATAGGCTCTACTCATGGCAAAATACTTAAAAATATACTAAGGGGAAAAATCTTTCATCCCTACAAACATAGAACGTATCAAGAATAATTTCCTTTCTCACAGCTCTTCTACATATCTAGCATTATACGCTGGCAGATAAATACACACAGATAAATCAAGCATCCCTTCAATTCTTTAGAATATGACAACATCCGAAATTTATATTGAGAAATAGTTATAAAACTGAACGTTTACTAAGTAAATATAATAATTGCACAAAATAGACACACACATGCATAAATAAGAGTATGAAAAACAATTCTAAGTTATATAATATGCGAAAGTTACGACAGATAAATAACATATTAAAATATAAACTTTTAGCTTAAATTAGACATTCAGTTGTTTCAAATTTAAATAATAATAATTATTATGAATGAGTTTTTATACTTTAAATAGAGATAATCTAATAAATGAGGTTTTATTACCTCTAACACAATATTCTTTTTTTTTCTCTCTAGCTACTCTTGAAATTAATTCTCACTTCGAGATAAAAGAGAGATATATAAGATTAAATCATTATCTTTAACAATACACCCAAAAATACATATGTTTTACTTTCAAATAAAAGAAAACAAATCACATTTAAGCAATAAGATTTTACTAGCACATTCCCCAATTTGTGAACATGCTTCTCCGTGATGGTCTAGAGGTTCATAAACTAGCAAATGTATATAAGCAACATATAACACTAAATCTGTCTAACTATCTATGATATATATACCATTAACAATAAATAATAAAAAAGTCACTCTTCTTTTAAACTTGAGAAAAAAAATTCTCTTGCAAAGTTCTTTTCCAAGCTTACTGAATGATATGGAGATGAATCTCAAAATGAGTGTGTGTTTAATACGAATATGAAACATAAAATAAATTCTTGTAGGACGAAACAGTTATAATTCACAATTAATTTAGTAAATCTCCAATGTTCTTTATCCAAAAGCTAATAGAGTTTACTTATATATCACATACAACAATAAATATTTATAGTAATAAAGACATGGAAAGACAGTTTCAGCTATTAATTGGTATACTCTGTTATTTATTTTTAAGCATTTCTAGGGTATTTAATTCAATGATAACTTAACATATTTTTCTGCAGAAAATATTCACTTTCATAATTTATAGATTAGCATTTGCATTATTAACTTTAATAAGTTGCTGATAATTGTCCACATGAAATTTGTATTTCATTAAACATTAACACTTTTTTTTCCTTTAATATATCCGTATATCGAAGAGAACAAAAATATGTAATATTAAAGTCCATCTATTCGATTTAGGCATCTATATTTGGTAAGTAGTAGCAATTAATTATTATGGGTAAGTCATATCTTTATTTCTTTAATAAAACACATATTATTTTATAAGCATAAACAAGATATAAAGTTAGCATTCCGTAATAATTATTAAATATCAAACGCATAATAAAGTACACACATCTTTTTAAATTTTAACTTCACTTTTGTATACGTAAAATATAAGTTAAACAGAGAGCTTATCAAGGTAAATTTTGTTAAAAAAGTCTGCATGTGCTTCCACGATGAAACGTTATAGAGTTCACACATTGTAGTTAAGAAAATATAAATTTCATGCATTTTACTATTCTTTTTAACAGAGATAAATAAGAGTAAATGAAATAACATAAGTTTAACAGTACAGAAGCACATCTTTAAACAAAATGAAAGTGTTAATTTAAATGTTTTAATTAGACAAAAGAAATGAGATTGATACTTTCTTTATATTTTATTCAGCCATTCTCCTATAAAGCTTTAGATGTCTGAAGTTCCTATAACGAGCTTTATGAAAAGGCTGTTTTAGAGTTTCACTTTAAACCGTTTTGGGAAGATATACAACCGATAGCAGCAGAAATGAAAAGTACACTTGTTGAAATTACAAAAGATAATTTTTTTTTTTATTACCAGCTATCAGTTAAAAAAAAAATCTCCCCCACCAATCAAAAAGGTCACATGATTATCCAAAGCTCAACCCTCACATTTTTGCACTTGATCAATTAATTAATATTCAAGAAATCTTTTCTTAAAAAAAATATTTTGACCTTCACAATTAAATCAAGTCAAATAAAACAAAAAAAAAACTTTTTACAAACTTAAAACAAATGAATATCAATTAGCTATTAAATAAAATGGTTTATAATATTATTTAAATTGGTCAAATAATTTACTAATTCCGATATCCATTAATCACTAAAGAAAATATATTTTTGCAAAATTATTAAAGATAATTACTGTAATTTAAATGTTTTATTGTAAGTTTAATATTGTTTATTGTAATTAAAATATGAAAATAAAATGAGATAATGATACATTCATACACATTACGCTGCTATATGAATATTAAATTATTCTAACTAAAACATAAACGATATGGCTATGGGTTAAACATATCTCACTGACTATAATATTAGTAAAAGGGATGGGTGTCAATGAATAATAAATCAGAAAACCATTCAACAAACACCAACACTATCTTATAAATAAATAAAACAACTTTGCATCAATCTAACTATTATAATAACACTTTCTGTAATAATCCACCCCCCTTCCTTGCATTAAACACTATCAAAATATAATAATAACAATAAATGCTTGAAAAATTGCTAACCAAAATGCACAGTTGGCCCACATATAAGTTTTTGAACCATTAATAGAAAAATTTTAAAATTTTAAGGCGATTTCATTTTTTTTAGTACAATGCAGTTATTCACTACTGATGCAACACAGTTTAATTACTTGTGCCCATTCAGGTCACAATATATATATATATATATTGTAGTGATGAGCTACAACTTGCCACACCATCCAGTTATTTAAGACACTCTACCAATTGGAGCCACGTAACATATTTGCTTAACCAATAAATTGCCAAGCAAATTGGCATATTAACATTTTTTTTCCTTTTCAACATACACACATGTATAAACATCTTTTTATTTCTAAAGAAGTAATAAAAGTCATTAAATTACTAGTGAGAAACAGATAGATATATTATCACTGGAATAAAACATTATATGTTAATACGTGGGGATGACTATAAAAATAAAATAAAAAAACTTACACATAAACTTAAAAAAAATAAAAACAATGACTGAATTAAAACTTAAACACATAGCAACCATTTGTGAAAATGAAATTTAAAATATTTATAAATTATTATTTTTTATTTATAATCCCATTTATTTATATTAAGTCAGTTAAACAATAGGAAATGTCAAGGTTAAAGTGCTTAAAAAAACTTCACATGACCTACAATGCAGTATTAATTGTTATAATTGTCTTCTGCATTCGAAGATTGAACATTATTTTTTTCTGCTTAAAAAAATAAATTTGAATATAAAATGGATGTGAATGTTCAAATTTAAATATATAAATATTTTTTAAAATATTAATCAAAATGATCAAAAGCTGAAATTTTAAAGCAATCATTGGGAAAAAAAGAATTTGAAAGTAAGAAGATTTAAATTATTTGCTGATTAGATAAATTTTAGCTAAATTTAAGCATTGCAGTAATATTCAATAATTAATTGTTTTGATATATAATAATATCGTCATTGAAATCTTGAGAAGCAAATGAATCAATAAATATATATTATTTTTATATTATGATTGCTTGCTGAAAAGTTTGTACCATGGGGTAATAATACGTCATCAATAAAGCCATGAAAGTTTAAAGATTTTACCTGCACATTTAGGAGAAACTTAAAAAACCATCTTTGCTTTAAATAAAATGCCTAACCAAATACAAGACAGGATAATTGGAGAACACTATTATTTCTTGACTCAGACAAGAAATTGCTATTTGTCGTGGGAATAAAACTTCATCTCCATTCCTAGGATTTTATTTAGCAAATGAACAATTTCCAGCAGACTCAATGAACTTTAATTAACATAATGGGATAAAATTGTGATTTTTTTGTTTTATTATTTTGTCTATTGTAAATTTTATGTAGTATTTTCATTTTCTACAAATGGAAGCTAATGTGTATGATTTTGGAGAAACTCTGTATGAGAGTAATAAGGGGGGGAAATTAGATTTATATATATATATATTTATCATCTTTAATTGTATAAAGAATAAAAGAAATTACTAGTTTTGACCTTCCGATCTGACTGACTTTTGCCAACATATAGGAAATTGAAAGGTAAGAAATTTTAATATCTTACAGTATGCAGAACACAATGATAACGTTTTGTTTCTTTATTATTAATTAAGCTTATTTTTATATTACTGTTAAATCGATGATTTATTATCATTGATTTATCTAGGCAACAAAGATTTTTTGTTGTTGTTATATTTGTATACATATTTTAAATTAGCCAGCTAAAATCAAAATCACATATACATATTATAATTTTACATATTCATCATTTTAAATAATTAGTCAAGTACATGAACTTCTACCATTGGGTTTAGGGCAAGGGCTTTATTTTTATTAATATCATTATAGATATCGATATGGTAGAGATTCACCCTTGACAAAATAAATTACATGTATCAGATTTAATTGTTATTCATACTTTATATTTTTTGTTAGTCAATAAATGTTTATATAACTTGTTATTTTAATTTGGTCTCTAACTCATCATTATTTCCATATCCAACATCAGCTTTATAGTTCTTCATTATTCACATACCCATTATAAACATTATCTTATTTATATTTACACCTATTAATATTATTACTATGACAGAGGAAATACATATACATATTTAAGTTATTTATTATAACTTTTAATACATATATACTTATACTGCACATACATATTTTTATATATCTTATGCTTAATTGATTTTTGGTAATTAATTATCACTTATATAGAGGTGCAATAACTACTATTAGTGTGATATCCTTCCCTGATAAGAGAGTTCAGGCAATTACTCCCTGAGTTTGAATACTCTGGTATAATGTGGCTAGAAAGGGGTGAGAATTGGATGAACTGGCCCAAATTGTATCTAAGTTAATAAAAATAGGTAGAGCTAGTCTATTGGAAGTAGGTACAATCATAAGTTATGTATTTCTATTGCATAATCACTTGCATCCTATCTGAAGACCCAAAGTCCGACCATAGTAAGATGCTTCCCCCCTATCTCTCCTGGAATCCTCCAGCCCGTTACATCAACCATGATAAATTATCACAATTATCACACTAGTTTAGGAAATTTTGATAATGACAAAGTATATGATCATTTTAGATGTTTGCTGTGGCATTTAAATGTCCTCTACTATCAACATGATGACCTTGATGGGCAGAACAATTGGAACATGATAGATAATGCCACATCAGGAACCACTAAACAAAGAGATTTCCAGTTTCATAAACTATGCAATACATATGAAGGTCCTTTTACATTCATTAAGCATAGAAATGCTAGTGCTTAAAAAAATCAATAAAGGGATGGACCTCAAAGATTACAATTTGGAATTTGTACACTGGACAACCCAAAAGTTTATGAATATAAATTTTTATTTTGAGATAATATACTGTTAAAAAAAGACAAAAACTTAATACTAAAAAGTTAATGCTAATTTACTTGCCTTTTTATATAAATATTATTTTTAACAATATATAAAATTGTTTTCAGGAATGTTTCAAAAACAGTTAGAGCATAAATAGATGCACCTACAAATTTTTAACACTAAACCATTATTTATGGTTAATGAAAGCAAATATATGGTATAAGTTAACTTAGTAGCATTAGAGTGCAATGAACCCCAATATAATATTTTCTTTAAATAAAAGTATATATATGTAAAACAATCAATGAGTGTACTAACTCATACCTATACCAGTATATCTTACAGAAATAAATGTGGAACAGGAAAGATTGCAAGCATATGAAAGGCTCAAGAAAATGGCTGACCTAAGAAATAAAGATAAAAAAGGAAAAGTATATTATAAGTTTAGAGTAGGGGAGAAAGTCTTGATAAAATCACCACATGTAAGTAAACCGCAAGATAATATGTACCATAAGTTTTTTAATCAATATGAGGGACCATTTACAATAGTAAAACAATCTGGTCATAATGCATATTGGATTGATATTGGAGGAGAGGTATGTGGAACATATAATGTCCATATCTTAAAACCATATCTTGGAATCTCCATGTGAACATACACTTGCTTTATAGAATGCACAAATCAGCTGGAATAATAATTAGGAATGATAGTTGAAGCATAGTAAGAGATAAAATCAATATCAGGGAAAATATCTATATTTATATCTAGGTGATTTTAAAAAAAAGTATAACTAGGGATATTATATTTATATTTTTTTTTTTATTGATGAGGATACACCCAGGTTAATGCTTTAAAAGCATTGGGTTGTCTTGACATTAACCGAGATAGAAGAGTCAATCCATACAGTGTGATGGATGCTCTAATATTTAGTTAGACCTTCAAAAAATCCAGTAAGACTCAAAAAAGGAGCAGGATGAAGGCTAACAAATAAATGTATGTGCTGTCTAAATAAAGACACATTACCAGTTAATTGTTTGGTCCACATAATCATCAATAGGAAGAAAAGAAAGAAAAAACCCTAAGTTCAAATCACACTTTAAATTATATGATTTAACCATAAAAAGAAAGTGTAAAGTAATTTTGAAAGACTAGCTGATAAAAATTAGCAACATTGGAGTACATTTTTTTAAAAACCCTTCATTGAAACCTAACTCAATCCAGCATTAAACAAATACATACTTATATGTTAGTGATAAAATTCTATCCATAAGTTAGAATTTTAACCCTGTAAGAGGTGTTTGTAGTGATGAGCTACAACTTGCCACACCATCCATTTATTTAAGACACTCTACCAATTGCAGCCGTGTAACATATTTGCTTAACCAATAAATTGCCAAGCAAATTGGCATATTAACATTTTTTTTCTTTCCAACATACACATGTGTATAAACATCTTTTTATTTCTAAAGAAGTAATAAAAGCCATTAAATTACTGGGGAGAAACAGATAGGTATATTAACACTGGAATAAAACATATTATATGTTAATAAGTAGGGATGACTATAAAAATAAAATAAAAAAACTTACACATAAACTTAAAAAAAATAAATAAATAAAAACAATGACTGAATTAAAACCTAAACACATAGCAACCATTTGTTGAAATGAAATTTAAAATATTTATAAATTATTATTTTTTATTTATAATCCCATTTATTTATATTACGTCAGTTAAACAATAGGAAATGTCAAGGTTAAAGTGCTTAAAAAAACTTCACGTGACCTACAATGCAGTATTGTTATAATTGTCTTCTGCATTCGAAGATTGAACATTATTTTTTTCTGCTTAAAAAAATAAATTTGAATATAAAATGGATGTGAATGTTCAAATTTAAATATATAAATATTTTTTAAAATATTAATCAAAATGATCAAAAGCTGAAATTTTAAAGCAATCATTGGGAAAGAAATAATTTGAAAGTAAGAAGATTTAAAGTATTTGCTGATTAGATAAATTTTAGCTAAATTTAAGCGTTGCAGTAATATTCAATAATTAATTGTTTTGATATATAATAATATCGTCATTGAAATCTTGAGAAGCAAATGAATCAATAAATATATATTATTTTTATATCATGATTGCTTGCTGAAAAGTTTGTACCATGGGGTAATAATACGTCATCAATAAAGCCATGAAAGTTTAAAGATTTTACCTGCCCATTTAGGAGAAACTTAAAAACCATCTTTGCTTTAAATAAAATGCCTAACCAAATCCAAGACAGGATAATTGGAGAACACTATTATTTCTTGACTCAGACAAGAAATTGCTATTCGTTCGTCGTGGGAATAGAACTTCATCTCCATTCCTAGGAATTTATTTAGCAAATGAACAATTTCCAGCAGACTCATTGAACTTTAATTAACATAATGGGATAAAAATTGTGATTTTTGTTTTATTATTTTGTCTATTGTAAATTTTATGTATTATTTTCATTTCTACAAATGGAAGCTAATGTGTATAATTTTGGAGAAACTCTGTATGAGAGTAATAAGGAGGGAAAAATTAGATTTATATATATATATTTTTATCATCTTTAATTGTATAAAGAATAAAAAAAAATTACTAGTTTTGACCTTCCCATCTGACTGACTTTTGACAACATATAGGAAATTGAAAGGTAAGATATTTTAATATCTTACAGTAAGCAAAACACGATGATAATGTTTTGTTTCTTTATTATTAATTAAGCTTATTTTTATATTACTGTTAAATCAATGATTTATTATCATTGATTTATCTAGGCAACAAATATTTTTTTGTTATTGTTATGTTTGTATACATATTTTAAATTAGCCAGCTAAAATCGAAATCACATATACATATTATAATTTTACATATTCATTGTTGTAAATAATTAGTCAAGTACATGAACTTCTACCATTGGGTTTAGGGCAAGGGTTTTATTTTTATTAATATCATTATAGATATCGATATGGTAGAGATTCATCCTTGACAAAATAAATTACATGTATCAGATTTAATTGTTATTCATACTTTATATTTTTTGTTAGTCAATAAATGTTTATATAATTCGTTATTTTAATTTGGTCTCTAACTCATCATTATTTCCATATCCATCATCAGCTTTATAGTTCTTCATTATTCACATACCCATTATAAACATTATTATCTTATTTAGTTTTACACCTATTAATATTATTACTATGATAGAGGAAATACATATACATATTTAAGTCATTTATTATAACTTTTAATACATATATACTTATACTGCACATACATATTTTTTATATATCTTATGCTTAATTGATTTTTGGTAATTAATTATCACTTATATAGAGGTGCAATAACTATTAGTGTGATCTCCTTTCCTGATAAGAAAGCTCAGGCAATTGCTCCCTGAGTTTGAATACTGTGGTATAACAAGGCTAGAAAGGGGTGATAATTGGATGAACTGACCCGAATTGTATCTAAGTTAATAAAAATAGGTAGAGCTAGTCTATTGGAAGTAGGTACAATCATAGGTTATGTATTTCATCGCATAAGCACTTGCATCCTATTCGAAGACCCAAAATCTGACCATAGTAAAATGCACTCCCCCTATCTCTTCAGGAATCCACCAGCCCATTACAATATATATATATATATATAAACAAAAGGAATCTCTTTATCATTTATGAGAGTTTATTATATGAAGATATTTATTTGAATTAATATAATTTAGTGACAATTCTTTCATTATATTCTGAATAATAGACATGATATAGAGAATTTTATTTGTTTTGTCCAGAACTGAGGATGATCTATAGCATAATAGGCATTAGTTTAAAAAGTCTTCATTTTTCATTACTTAGATTTAGCATAGTATAAGAAGAATATTGACAATTTTTAATTGAAAAGTTAGTATGATTCTATGATAAAGAATATAGCTTTGATTTCAAACAAACTGATATGGTCAAATATAATTATTATTGCAAATTATTTATTCTTAAAAAGTTAATCGTCTTCATTCAAATACATGTGTAGCTTAATATGCATATTGTTACCAAGTGTTATAAAACCAATGAATGTCATAGAAATTAAATGAAAAACCTATAAAATAAAAGTAGATAGTGTGCTTTGCTAATTTATTATTATTGCCATTCTTAAAAGAAAAAGAGAATACAGATTATAAATAAAGATATACAACTTGTTTTATGTAAGCTGACTTTATGATTTTTCTTTTTAATCACTTATCAGTACACTTGGGTCATTATGTAATACTTGAGTTTGTTAATTAAATATTAAATTATTTTTACCTTGAGAATATTTAAATGCTAATGATCACTTGCACAAACATTAATCAGCAGTTGTATTGTAGAATGTTAATGTTTTAGAGATATTAAATAAATTATTTATATTTGTTTGTTGATATAAATTAGATTCAATAAAATATTCCCTTTGTTTTTACATTATATTTTGGCAAATAATCAAATCTTATAAATAGTTTTTGATGCTAAAACTGAGAGCATATTATTGAAGCTGATTACATTTTTGTCTATAAGTTTCATTTAATTAGTTTTAGGGTGTCATTTCAAAATCTAGCCTATTACCATATCAACTGCCAGGAAAGTTGGACACAGCTGAAAAAGCTTTTTGTTCTATATTTAATTACTATATAATTAACCCTTTTCCCGCGCTCGACGAGACTCCTCGTCGACATCTAAAATCACTCTAACTCAGTTCGTTTTTATACGATAAAATTCGTTAAATACGTATTTAATTCGTTTTTAAAAGTTCTGTACGATGGTGACATCTTCCGATTTATTTTAGAAGTAAAAAATAAAAAAAAACGCATTTAAACCTAAACAAAGAAGGAACATTATTTGTGATTGGTTCTTAGCATGCTCTCAGCCGAAAAAGACATTCTGATTGGCTGGAAAGAACAAAGAAACTGCCTGATCAAAGAAAATAAAGAAAAACGCTGAGATTTTCATTTCGAATACGATTTAAATTATTATTAAATAATATTTATGGAAATTAAACATAATTTTCAGAGAGAATAATAAAAAAACAAAATTATTTTCGAAAAATATTGAAGATTTAAGTAAATATATTGAAGATGTAGTAAAAAGAAATATTTACTTTTCTATAACGTAAAAGTCGATCTTTTTGTTTACATTATAACTTTTATGTTGCCGATATAGAATATCTTAGAATAAATAAATAGCAATTTATTTTTGAAAGAACTTTCGTTTTCTTCATGACCTGAAAAATTAATTATATACTTTTTATAAACGTATCTGAGTTGAATTTAATATTATAGGCGAATATGTTTTAACAATAGGCTTTGTCTTCAGTTTGTGAGTTGGCCAATTAAAAGATTTTATTTTTACCTCATACAACCAATGATTTAATTAGCGGTTTAAGGGTTAAAAGGCTATTTTTCTACAATGATCTAGATGTACAAAATTTAAAGGGCATTTGAAGTAGAGAAACTTTTATGTAGTATTTAAATAACTAACTTATTTATTCTCTTTCATTCAAAGATATATACTATTTTGGTTTGAAATATTGGTTTTCTTATTTTCATATTATAATTGCTCATTAGCAAACTAAAATATTTCAATTTTGTTGTACCATTACAATTTGCTGACCAAATTTTTAAAATGTAATAAAGATTATATCATTACTATCCTATGTTCCATTTTAATTTAGTTTTCATTTATGATGCATATTTGTTAATAAAGCTTTTTGCCTTTTATTTTAACATTTCAGGATGCAATTTGGTGCCCAACTTGGAGCCAAATATGAAATCTCAGTAATGCTGAGTGTTAATGTATTTTTTCATGAATTGATAACAATTCACATAATTTTAAGAAATGTCAATGAAATAATAATTTTTTTGACACATTTGTGTCATTAACATTTAAAAATTGCGTTAAAATATGTGAAAATATGACATTATTGAAGTTGAAAGCTTAATTTCAGAAGTAAATAAAAGTTCATTTTCTTTATTTTATGTATAAATTGTATGATGATTTTTTTAGATATAGAAAGAGATAACAAACCTGAGATAATTTATGTGAGTATGAATTAAAATATCTATTAAATTGTTTTTTATATATAAATATCTTTAAGTATTAGAATTTATAATAGACTAATCTTAGTATTAAATATTATGGATAATACTAAAGTGGAGGTCTAGCATTAGTTTGTCCACTCTGATGAGTGAGCTTAAGGAAATGAGAAATGTGTTAAAGGCAATAAATGTAAAGTTAAATAATAGTTATACTGGATTAAATGCAATGATAGATCTTAGTTCTGCCAAAATAAATATTTCTGCTGAGTTGAAGGCTGAATTCAATCTTAAACAAGATGCTAGTGCAAAAGATTTAACAGCAGAAATAGGTAATAAATGTGAAGGATTATGGACCAAATGCACCACAGGTTTGAAAAAGTTTAGAGTTGAACTCATCATATTCAGATAAAAACATAAAGCATTTAATCAAATAATGATAAATGATTTAGATAGAAATATAAAGGAGTTACAAATCACAGTATCAAAGGTATTAAATGATAATTTTGAATTGGAAGGGACCCAAGATAAAAGAGATAATAGCTCTCCAGATAATAATCTACCTTATTTAGATATTTGCAAAATTAGTGGCATTTTTGTTGAAGCAAGAGTTTTAAAGACTTAGTAATTTTATGATCATGAAATGTATGACTACAAATGTAGGAACATTGGTAACAGAGATAAGTTTAAAGTAATTGAAGACCCAAGGTTGCTATTTGAAATTAAGTTTCATGAGAATATATAGACAAATTTTATTTATAAGTGCCATAATGAATTTAAAATATCTTGTCAAATTTTATTTATACAATGGTCATGAATATAATAATGTTAATTTTGATAGAAATTATAAGGCTGAAGAAAATTCATGTTTGTTGCATGAAGTAGGTTTTCAATCAGTGCATATTTATGTGACTTAGAGGCAAGAGATTTATATCCAAGAATATGTAATTATAATAAACTATTTGAAAGGCAAAAAAATATGAACAAGTTTAGCTCTTGTTATTTCATAGCCAATGATGGTAAAGCAAATTCAAAGTGTTTAATATATGATAATAAAAAATTTCAAAATAGGAAATTTTGTTTAATGATAATAAAAGATGCATAACCATGATCTTTACTTCATAAAGAAAACAAGTTATAGTTTCATATGGTATGCAGAAACTATATATTTAGCTGAATTGAAGAATAAATATCCAGGTAAAAGTTTATACCATTTGTGCAATAGTTATGGCCTATTCTATAAATACTCAACCAAGAGGAAATTGAATAAAAAACAATAATAGGGTGTAAAGGAATAAGGGAATTAGAGGCAGTTATTCATAATAATTTTATTATGTAAAATCCATATTTTTGCATATTTTAAAAGTTAATTACTTTATTCATAAGTTATCTAAAGAGTATAATGTTTTTGCCTTATTTTTTAAATATTCATTCAGGATTAAATTTGGGATTATAAGCCTCATAATAAAAATCTTCATTCTATCTAAAGAAATTATCTATCTCTTCAAGTTCTATATTATTATGAAGTATGTTATTACACTATAAACCATTGTTTATTGAGCTGTTGTAGTTAAAACTGTTTGATATTTTATACATATTTGAGAACATAAAATGTCCTTTGTTTTAATTTAATGAAATGAATTAGTAATTACAAGTTTAAGAAGCAATTTGGTAGTTAATAAGTTAGTTCATAATTGAAATGGAATTGAATCCCATATTAGTTATTCACAGGGGCATCAATATAAAAAGTTCTTCAACATCTATAAGGGACCTTACAGGATTAAGAAAGAACTTGAAGTTAATGCTTATGATTGGTACACCAGATGGGTTGAAAAGGATGCACATTTCTAGAAGTTTCAGGCTGATGTATCCTAAAACACTGGCATCACTTTAACTCAAACCTGTCCTCATCAATCTTTTATATTCTCATAGTTCTTGTTGCAAAACTACTAAAGGAATTAAAAGAGAGTAATATAAATCTAAACCACTAAACATCCCATGACCACCATTTTTTATGCTTGTTCATAACTGTTATTAAAACAGGCAAAACTCTCCATACAGTAGTGCCACAAAGTGCAGGCCAGAATAATGAATGGGTGCCAGAAGGCTTGTGCATACTGCAAGCCAGAAACTATTCTGGTGATATTAAATGAGTAGGCAATATATAGGGATTTTATGCACAAGCATTCTGGCATCCATTGATTACTCTGGCTTGCACTGAGTGGCACTACTATATTGAGAGTGTTGCCTGTTTTAATTATGTAAATCTAATGATTAAATGTTGCCCCCTGAAATTTTTTTTTTGTAAACAATAACTTATTTCACAAAAGGGTTGCAAATGTTTGCACTTTATATGACATTTGACATCACTCTACACTTTAAATTTTTTTTTAATTTGTTAATGTCAGGACATGTTGATGTGATTCTATTTTAAATTATCAACGGAGATAATTCCATTTGATTTAAAGCCAAAATAAAATGTTGGCTTATTATTCTTGTTTGCAGCTATTGAAGTAGGATATTTATATCAGATCTCCTGATGGTAAAACATTTTTGATGTTAAAATGAATTCATTTAAGTTGTCATTAATAAGTTAGATATGAAGAATGACATTTAACTTAATCCATATAGTTATTTAATTGTTGTAGCATCCAATTATCAATGAAGATAATGTTAGTAAGAGAAAATTGTAAAGATTGGGAGGATCCATCCTTGCAGTCAATTATGATATCAGTATATATGTTATGTATTTATAGTTATTGATAGAAGAGAATGTAAGAAAACACAAATATTTATTTTTCATTATGTGTAAAGTTTGAATTATATATTAGTAAAGGAAGATATATATTTTTATTAGTTTGATGTATAAACTTTCCTGTCTAAAATTGATTATTTTATACCAATTTGTTCTCTTTGATTATTATCTTCATTCAATTGTATTGTATATATGTGGAATACACTTGTTATGATTGTAGATTTGGTAATGATAATTATATACAGTAAATAAATAAAGTATATAAAAATCACTTTGAGAAAAGCTAATGATTGTAATATATAAAACTAATTTGTTTGTTAAAAAGATTTATGATGTGCAAATATGTATTTCTGTACTGTATGTGTTCTGGGCTGTTTAGTTATCTTTTAGACATCTATATGAATTAGTCATTTATTTATGTTTTTAAACAGTTATAAAATATTTGTTGAAATGTTTAAAAAATCAGGTTATATTAACAATATGTTTTAGATCTTTATTCTCTCATGAAAGTGTAAGCTAGGATGCCATGGTGATTGATGATGCAACAAAAGAAGTGATTGTGGTTGCAATTTTTTATTATTATTGACAATAATTTTAACTGAGAAGAAATAACAAAATTTGTTATTGCTAATTTTTTTTTCTTCTGCTTAAATTTTAATTAATAGAACTTTATTTGGAGTAAATAATATCAAAGAATGATTGGCTAAGGAAAACTTGCTAACTGAGAGATTTGATTCCTTTTTGTTCTCTATCTCTACAAGTAGTTACTATCTGAAGGAAGAAGAAAAAAATTATTGACAAACATGTGCCTGAGAGGAGAAAATATTTTACAAATGAATCATTATATCTGTACTGAAGTGCAACATGAGAATTCTAATGGTAAGAATATCTGGAATAACTTTGCTTCATTGGTTAATTGATTTTAGTTTAACAAGCAGAAAGTTTTTCATAAAATTTGAGTATTTGTCAACTAAAGATAAACTGCCATGTTAATCTGAGTCAAGCAGGAGGATTAAACCTAAACTCTTACAATAACTGTGAATTTTGGAGAAAAAATAATAATAGTAAAAAAGCTCAATCAAAATAATTAAGTTTTAAAAAAAGATTAGTGTACCTATTTGCATTTGTTCATTTTTTTGGCATTGTTATGACAAATCAACAATCCACCAGATATTTTATTTTGTTTTAATATATATATATCATCATCAACCATTATCAATCCACTGCAGGATGAAGGTCTCTCCAAGTTTAAACCATCTTCTCCGATCTTTAGCTTCTCTTCTCCACAACACCCCTGCACATTTTCTTATTTCATCCATCCATCTCACATGTGGTCTCTTTCTGGGTCTTTTACAATCTTTTGGAATCCAGTTTAAAATTTCAATTGTCCATCTATTATCATCTCTTCTAGCAATATGTCCAGCCCAACTCCATTTCAATCTTTTAATTTTTTCAATAAGGTCAGTAACACCTGTTTGTTCTCTTACCCATACATTGCGTTTTTGATCTCTTCTTGTTACTCCCAACATACATCTCTCCATACTCCTTTGAGTGGTCTGAAGTCTCTGTATTGCTCTTCTATTAAGTGTCCAAGTCTCAGATCCATAAGTAAGAACTGGTAAAACACATTTGTTAAAAACCATCCTTTTCAAACACATAGGCATATTTCCTTTTAGTATCAAGTTATTTCTACCAAAAGCACTCCAAACAAGTTTAATTCTATGATTAATTTCATCCATTATGTTTCCATCTGTATTAATAATCTGACCAAGGTATTTGTAACTGTTAACTTCTTCTAATTCTTCATAATCAATCTTTATTTTCATATTTTGAGCAAATCGATTAAACATTACTTTTGTCTTTTTAACATTTATCTTTAGTCCCACTTTTCTACTTTCATCTGCTAACTCCTACAACATTTCCTGCAGCTCTGAAGCATTATTCGCAAAAATAACTACATCATCTGCAAAATCTAAATGACTTAAATACTCTCCATTTACTTTCACTCCTTTAGTTTCCCATTTTAATCCACAAAATACTTCTTGCAGCACTGTTGTAAAAAGTTTTGGAGATATGGAGTCACCTTGTCTTACACCTTTCTCAATGTTGATTTTTCCAGTATCATTATGTAATCTAATTGTTGCTGTTGCATTTTTATAAATATTCTTTAGAATATGACAATATCCTGGATCTACACCTTGATGATCCAATGCTTTAATCACTGAAGAAATGTGTATAGAATCGAATGCCTTTTCATAATCTACAAATCCAAAACATAATGACAACTCATATTCATTTGTCCTTTCTATGACTTCTCTCAATACCTGGATATGATCTATTGTACTAAAACCACTTTTAAATCCAGCTTGTTCTCTTGGTTGGTGGAAATCCAAAGTTCTCTGTAGACGAGTTGTAATGATCTTTGTAAAATTTTTATATAAAACTGATAAAAGGCTGATAGGTTTGTAATTTCTAATATCTTCTTTATCACCTTTTTTAAATATTAATATTATTACTGCATTCTTCCAATCTTCTGGTACATCTTTATCATTTAGACATTTGGTATATAACTTTGCTAAAATTGTTTCTATTTCTTCACCTGCTTCTTTTAATATATCAATTATAATTCCATCATTTCCTGGAGCCTTTCCTTTCTTCATACATTTAATTGCATGTACCACTTCTTCATTTAAAATTCTGGGCAATTCAGAAGATGTAATAGATATAGTAGGTACCTGTTCTTTATTACTAAATAATTCTTGATAAAAATCTTCTACCAATTTCATGATGTCATCTCTCTTTTTAGTAATAATTCCATCCTTTTTTCTTAATGCAGATATAAATTTCCTACCAATACCGAAATGTTGTTTAACATTCTTGAGACTTTTATTTTCTTCTACAGCTTTCCTTGCTATTTCACAGTTATACTTTCTTACATCATTTTCAACTCTTTTCCGTACCATTTTACAAAATTCAAGATATTCAATTCTTTTTAATACATCATTTTTGTATATCCCTATTCCTTCTTTTCTTCATAAATTCTCTAGTCTCAGTGGAAATTTTATTAGTCAAGTGCTGCTTTTTTCTACCAGCTATCTTTGTTGCAGTTTTTAAAAGTGTATCAGTTATTTTCATATTAATTTCATTCAAATCTGATTTAAATCCCAACACAAACCTATTTTAATTTAATTTAAATTTATTAGAATGTTTCTGAAGATTAGGAATATCAACTGTAAATATTGTTTTTCTTAATAATTTTCGTCTCTCTAGTTTTACATTAACACGTAACTTACACCTTACTAATTGATGATCACTTCCTGTGTTAAATTTATTAAGAACATTACAATCTTAAAATATGTATTTTCTGTTAGTCAAAATATAATCCAATTCTGTTGTACCTTCATTTGGATGCTTCCATGTCCATTTCCTTTTAACATTTTTCTCAAAAAATGAATTCATAATATAAAGTTTTTCTTTTTCTGCAAACTCCACAAATCTATGTCCTCTCTCATTTCTATTACCATAACCAAAATTACCTACAGCAATTTCATCTTTCATTTGTCTACCATTTCGAGCATTAAAATCTCCCATAACAATTTTAAAATGTTGTTTACTCTGATCAAAAGCCTTTTGTACATCCATATAAAAATCTTCTACTACTTC
The DNA here is from genome assembly GCA_028023455.1 of Epiperipatus broadwayi. Taxonomy (NCBI): domain Eukaryota; kingdom Metazoa; phylum Onychophora; class Udeonychophora; order Euonychophora; family Peripatidae; genus Epiperipatus; species Epiperipatus broadwayi. The sequence goes on along the minus strand of JAQFVV010006811.1, from coordinate 232,982 downwards.
ATCACTATGAGAACTTGTTGGGGCATAAACCTGAATTATCTGCATTTGGTATCTGCTATTAAGTTGTATAACTAATATTGCCACTCTGTCCGATACACCATCAATCTCCACAATATTGTTCCACTTTTTATTTATAATGAATCCTACTTCACTTGTATTTCCAATATTTGTGCTTTTATAATAGAGAATATGTCCCCTTTTTAAATCAATTGTTTCTTCACCTTTTCTTCTAACTTCACAAAGTCCAATAATGTCCCATTTAATATAAGACAGTTCTTCTTCTAATTCTTGCAATCTTCCTTCACTTGAAAGTGATCTGCAGTTGTAAGTACCTAAATAAAAAGTCATCATCAAATGGCAGCCTGGGTCCACAATCAGGGGATTCTTGGCACCCTCCGCCTTCGTCCACCAACCGCTGCCTTGGTTGGTGACTTTACAACCTCCTGGGAATAAGAGCCATGCTTTATTTTTGTCTGTCATAATTGTATATATGTATTGGAAAAATATTCATCACTTACACAAACATTCATTCTGCCTTATCAGGCACTGAGAAGAAAGACCATGGTGTTTCTTGATCTTAAACTCAGAGGTAAAAAGCCAATAAACTCACCACGCTGGCTAATGCGTGTTGGTGAGCAGCCCATCCATGTTTGTATACTATATGAATAATCGCATAATAATAACAGCTGCAATGACAAGAACGTATGGAGTGGACATTAGGAATTTGCCCTGCTCAGTTCCTTTAAGGCCTCCAAGAGGAATCAAAGAATCTCCTTTCAGTTAATAGCAAACTCCTTTCTGCAGCCATATATATATATATATATATAGTATGGCATATACATAGTACACAGATAGTATGCTTTACAAGAATTTTACTAGTATTTGTTGTAAATGAAGACTATTTATTATTATTAGAAATTTTTTTTTTGATAGATAACTTGTAGCTATAATGAAGTTTTATTTTGGGTGGTAGTTTATTATATCAACATTTTATTTATTATATTTGAGTATTTATATACATAAGCAAATAGAATCTCTTTATCTTTTATGAGAGTTTATTATATGAAGATATTTATTTGAGTTATTATAATTTAGTGACCAATCTCTCATTAGATTATGAAGAAAACACATGATATAGAGAACTATATCATTTGTTTGTCCAGAATTGATGATAACTTGGAGCATAATAGGAATCAGTGCAAGAAGTTTAAATTTTGAGCTTCAAAAGATAAAAGCATAATTTGGAAAATATATATTTAAATTTAGCATAGTATAATAATAATATTGATATTTTTTGATTGAAAATTCTGTATGATTCTACCAAAAAGAATGTATCTTTTATTTCAAACCAACTGATATTGTCAAATATTATTATTATTGCAAATTCTTTATTCTTAAAAAGTAAATTGTCTTTAGTCAGATACAAATGTAGCTTAATAAACATATTGTTACCAAGTGTTATAAACATAAATGACATAGAAATCAAGTGAAAAAACTGTAAAATAAAAATAGATGGTATGCTTTATTAATTTATTGTTATTGCCATTCTTAAAAGAAAAAGAGAGTACAGATCATAAATAAAGAAATACTTCTTGTTTTACTTAAAGTGAGTTTGAACTCAGACTTTCACATAAGCCTCAACCATCCATGCTATTTTATACCACTGATACACTTGATCACACACATGTTGAAAAGATAAATTATCACCAATATATTTATTTTCTGCTAAACCAGCACTCATAACTTGGTCCAGATTATCATCTCCACACATATATACAATCAAAGCTCAGCTTATATTAAAATAGTCAATCTTCATACTTTAATGGATAGGCTTCAAACCACTCCACCCCACAACTCTTCAGCTACCCACTTCATTGAAAATCTGATGACGGAATGTTCAAAGCCCACCTTAGTCTGAGTTCAAACCCTTTTACATTATACATAGATGTTCAGATATGAAAAAGCCTGTACTGTAGAAAAAAATTCATATTTCAAAATAAAGTGACTTTGTGAATTTTTTTTTAATCACTTATCAGTACACTTGGGTCATTATGTAATACTTGAGTTTGTTAATTAAATGATTTTTACCTTGAGAATATTTAAATGCTAATGATCACTTGCACAAATATTAATCAGCAGTTGTATTGTAGAATGTTAATGTTTTAGAGATATTAAAGAAATTATTTATATTTAATTGTTTGTTGATATAAATTAGATTCAATAAAATATTCCCTTGGTTTTTATATTATATTTTGGGAAGTAATAAAATCTTATTAGTTGTTTTTGGTGCTAAAACTGAGAGCATACTATTGGAATACTGAGAAAGATAATAAAACTGAATAGATTTTTTGTTTATATTATGAGTTTGATTTAGTTAGTTTTAAGGTGTGATTTCAAAAGCTAGCCTATTATCATATCAACTATTAGTAAAGTTGGACACAGCTAAGAAAACTTCTTGTTCTATATTTGCTTATTATATAACTAAAAGGTCACACTTTGTAATGATGATCTAGATGTATGAAATTTAAAGTTCCTTTGAAGTAGGAAAACTTTTACATAAGATGTAAAGAACGAATTTACTTATTGTCTCTCAGTCCTAATACTATTTTGGTGTGAAGTATTAGTTTCTTTATTTTCATATTACTATAATTCGGCATTAGCAAACAGGAATCTTTTAATTTGTTGTACCATTACAATTTGTCTACTAAATCTTTGTAATACAATCAAGATTATAACAATACCATCCTATGTTCCATTTCAATTTAGCTATCATTTGTGATGTGTATTTGTTAATAAAGTTTGTTGTCTTATATTTTACCATTTCAATTTGGTGTAATTTGCAGTATATATTTATTAAGTTGAACCCAAAAATAAGTTAGAAATTCAAATCAATTGATAAAAACTTAAAACTTTAGATAAATTTATCTTAATTTAAATTAATTAAGATAGAATAAACTCCTTTAACCATATCATACCCATCAAGCAGTAATTCAGTATATACAAAAATTGTTTGGGGAAAATGTACAAAGAATAATCAATATTTTATGATAATTAAACCAAATATATCATTCATTTATAGTTGCCTAGCAATTATCAGCATTAAGAATAATCACATCGTTTTATTGGCTTGACGAAATAAATATTTAGATAATCACAAATAAGTATGAAATTTAGATTGGTAAATAAATAATTAATGCTCTCAATAAATTGGTATTAATATGAGAAAGTGGAAATTATTTGCAAGTTTGTTAAAAAATAATTCCTTGAAAATCTGGTAACACCTTCTGATATAATTATTCCATGAATAAGTTTGTACAGATGGTTTATTGTATATAAATTCAAGTTTTAAAATCAAATGGATAATAATAGTATAATGAAGTGGTCAAATCTAAATTCTATCTGAGCTTCATGATGTTACACCTCTTAACTTAGTTTAAACCCCATTAATAATCGAGAATCTTTCCAAATTCTGTAATGAGATTTTATACCCTTTTCCCTATCTGTCTGACTTCAGTTAGAACTGCTTTGTTATTTAAATAATTATTAAAACTAATTATGTTATATTTAACTATATTAATATTACCAATTACCTCATGGTGGAATATTAACAAATAAGGCTATTTAAGAATATTTAGTCATTTGATTAAAATGATTACACGTATATTACTTATAAATGGTTAAATATACATTAGTATAAGATTTCATTACATTGGAGTATTTATTTTATATTTTGCAATTTTGTCAAACTTTTACGATTAAAAGTCACATTCCTTCGATAAGTTTTAAATCGTCCTTTTCCAAAGACAATGGGGAATCCTTCATTAATTATTTTAATATGACAAGTCAAAGTCTAAGGGTGGTTCTAATTTAAAATCATTTGTATAGATTTTGCGAATTCATTTCCTAAGTAGAAAATGAATTCAAGATAATGGACTTGAAAGTCTTATCGAAGTAATGGATAGTATTTCAATTAGAGAAATTCCTTTTGGTAACAAGATCAAACCTTCAGCTATAAGGTATAGATATAAGAATCAGGAAAATCATGAAGAGGAGATAAATACCCTAAAAAAATCACTTAAAAGCAGCCATTACTTTAGATTTTAAGAAGAGTTGCCACCGGAAATTATGTCCGTTTTAATATTGAACCTTAATTGTACTCGCAGTATGGTACATGGCTAACTTCGGGAATCTGCTTGCTGGATCCTGAAGTTCTCCAATAAATCTTCAAATGTTGCTGCTAAAATAGAACTCTCCAACACCCAATTGTAAGCTGCCTAAAATCTATAATGAAACTAATCTATAAAATGAATTTTATTTAAGTGCATACCTACATTTTCTTCTAAATCTAACCGGACTCTGTTCTCCTGAATCAACAAACAAGACATGAAGGACTGGTAATTTTTAATATTTGATTAAACTGCAACTTTCCAATCTATTCATGAACAATCTTGCTAATTATATTAAAAGTGATTATTGCCTTAAATCTTATTCTTTTAATTATGCTTAAAATTGTTACACAGTAGTTCTCTATATCGTTATATCTCTTGTCCTAAATTAATACTTTGATAATTTTCTTTCTCCTCTCATGGCAGTCTATTTTTACTAACTCTTACATGTATTTGTTTTTAATGATTATTAATGTCATTTAATTGTGATATGATATGCTAATAAGGCTTTCAACTTGATAATGTTTTCATTTAAACTTATCCTAAGAAAATATTTATCGCATAAAGTTTTATAGCCTATTTCTTGCCTATGAGAATTAAATTAATAATAGTTCTATTAATTATTGGGTTGAAAGATGTATTTAATTAGTTGATATAATTTTACTAAGAGCTGATATAAATTCTATTAGCTTAACTTATAGCCACTATGCTTCCAACTAGGTTCATTTAATTTTTGAACAAAATTACTCGCATGTGTTAATTTGAATTCATTAAGGGTTTGATGAAGTTCTATAAGGGAGAGAAATATATTTTCTGAGTTAAGCCTGGCCTTCCAGCATTTGTGTTTGGGGAGAGCATGCTATAAGGGGTATTATTATATAATTGGATTTAAGCGTTTGCCTATCATAAGTTTGAATTTAATCTTATCGACTAAGTCGTCATGTCAAGCATTTATATTATATAATTCGGGTGTTAAATTTAATATTATGACAATTATATTATTTCTGTTCTTAATGTTGCTGGCATGAGCTATCTTTTTGATTTCTTAGGTTATGCCATTCCTGTGGTGTTATTTTAATTGATTGAAACATAAAATGTTATTTTCTCATTGTCTTCACTTGTTGGAACACCAAAGGTTTGTGGCTAATTCCCAATCTTTTTTTCTCTGTGTTCCACAATCATTCATATGGAAATGTGCTTGTTGAGACAAGTAGCCATTAGTTTTCTTGAATTGTCAACAAAACCATTCACTTCATCTTTGTTCCACTGCTCACAATGGGTTAGTACCATTTTCATTGCTGAATTCAATAATGGCCCACATTGTTGCTTTGTAATTCGTGATGAATTTATCCCTTTTAAAATCAAATTATTTTATATTTCTATGAAAGTTTAAATAATCGTACTTTGCCAGGTGTTTAATTGAAATCATACCTTTGTATTTCTCATGCTTTCCATTTAGAGAGGAGAGGGAGATAAATCTCACTTTGTTTCTTTATATAAATTAGAAGTGTATTTTCTTTCTAGACAAATATCAAATTAATATTTAACATACATAATTCATTTAGTAGGCTATACATATTGTAATCATACGTCTGTTTTGTCAGAGTATAGATTATATATATATACCTTAGGTATTTATGTATTAATTATTGGCATATCTAGAAAATCTGCCATTAGCCTTGTACATTATAATTTCATGTTTTAGACTAGAGATAAGTTATGCAGATCATATGATCATTGCTTGTATTAAATATTATACTTGGTTCATTATTAATGTTCACTATTGTTTGGCAACCCATATATATATATATATATATATATATATATTGGTTTATGCAGAGATATCTGTGAGTGGTTCTATCCTGCATTATTTAGAATCAGTTAAGTAGTCTCATTAATAATAATATCCGTTGATCTAGTTCATGGCACATATCATTGTACGGTCATTATAGGTCATACTTTGGGGTTTGATCTGAGATCTTGGGACAGGGTTTGAATTCAAACTGGTCTCAGATCAAATGAAGATCAGGATGGCTTGGAGTTTCTTCCATGATTTAAGGTCATGTTGGAGGTAGGATGTAGTGACCGGTCCAATAGAAATAGAAAAATTAGATTGTTTTGGAATGAAGATTTGGTGTTGAGAGCTTCTAACTCAACTCATGAGTGAAGATTGTTTAAAAAGAAAAATATATAGTAAAAGAGTTCAGTCTACAAATCCTTTAAGTGGGATAGATTCTCACTAAAAATGTGTTATCAAAATAAGATGTGATTGGTTCCAGAAGAATAGTGATAAATTTAAACTTTGTTTTATTACATGCTTTTTTAAATGTTACTATTGACTATTACACATATTCACTACCATTCAATATTTCCCAATATGCAAAATGTTGAAGAATGGAGAAAAGCTTATTAATAATTACTATCAGTCATTAATTAGATTGGAGATTATAGTGGACAATGTTCAGTGTAATGAGTGAATAATAAAAATTATTAATATACTTCCATCAAAAGGTCTGTGTCAAAATTGTGTGGGCAGTAAGTGTGTCACTTATCAATTAGGCTATAGTAATTGACTATCTACATATACTGAACAATAATAAAGATATTTTAAAGCATTAAACATCACATGATCATTCCTTATGTATAGTTTTGTTTCTGCTGTAAAGATATGTGTAAGAGTCTGTGATTGGCACAAACTGATAAGTGCTGAATCAGTATCAAATGTTCATCTTGGGATCATAAATCTTGTTCACATCTTTGATCATATGTTTATGATTATATCCCTCCACACAATGTCAAATGCAGATAAAAAACTGTATCTACCTTGCACAGGAGGGTATAGTGAAAATTACTCTACAGAAATATTCATTAAATGTATTAAAGCTCTCTTAATCTTAGAAGAGAGTATTATTGTTATATTAAAGATATATAATTGCAATATAATAAAATGAAAAAATAATGTAGTGAGCTGACAAATATAGAATTTGCTTTAATATTTTAATTCATCACTTCTGATTATTACATATATTAATTCTTCATTGTGTATGAATTACTATTCCTTAAGGTGTCATAATGTAAATATAAAACATTCTTACATTGTGTGAGATTTGTCCTGGTATTGCAGTAAAAAGTTGAAGACAGCAGAGATGTAAATTTAATTGCAAATAAAGCAGTTGAGACAGAGTGTAAATTTGAAAAAACCATGTAAAAATGATTAATTATACTAATAACAGAAGGGATGGAAAAAAATATAAGACTTATTGTAGAAAAAAATAAATATAATAGAATCACTTACCTGGATATAATGTTTGTTAAATAATAAATGATTTATTGAAACAAATATTTATAAAAAATAATATGAGCAATTATGTAATAAATTGGTCATCTAATGTTGATAAGAAATAGAAAATTGATTGCATAAATTCAAGGATATATAGGGCTATGATATGTTGTTTAAAAGATAAATAATACAATAAACAAAAAGAATTGATAATTGAAGAGTTAAAATGAATCATTTTCCAGTAAGTATTAAAATAATAGAAATAAAATGAATTAAAAAACAAAGATAAAAGGAAAAATAAAGAAGTTTATATGGGAATAAAAACAATTGATACTATAGGAAGAAAAATTAATAAAATTAAAAGTTTAATAAAAAATGTAAAGGAATTAATGTGAAGATAGTTAATAAAAATGTTAAAATATATTAAATTTATTCAATAATAAATACATAAAATGGAAAACAGTTAAAAAATATAACAATAGCATCAAAAATAATTATGTTAGAGAAATTGCAAATTCTATACAACAAGATTAAAATAGCATATGTTAGATAATAAATCACTGAATATAATCATTTTCTACCATTATTTATCTACTACAGAGTAAGAGTCTCTCCAAGTTCCATCTTATCCAATTTTAACGTCTCTTTTTCACATTACCCCATCACACTTCTTATTTCAATCATCCACTTCAATGTGACCCAGTTTAAGATTTCAATTGTCTGTATTGGGAAGGTTGCTAAAAATCACTACCCCAACAACATACCTAAGCCATCTGAAATAATGGAATGTTGTTTTTTTTTAATTAGCAAGTAGAAAGATAAATAAAAAGTTTTTGCTAGAACACTTTTGGAAAAAAAATAATGTTTTTATATTTCTAATATTTTTTTCTAAACAGTGTTAATAACTACCTAGTAAGTACTTAAGAATGATGGGCAATTGACCATAAGAAACACATATATATTAGTAATAAAATTTTATTACTAAGAAAATGTTAATCTTGATAACAAACATTGTACATTGTTATATATATATAGTTATATATGTTGATCATTGTATTGTGTTAATTAAATTGATAATGACTTAAATAAAAACAATAATTATAACAATAGAAAATAAATAAGAAAGATAAGAATATAGTGTAAATTTATTTTTATTTTTATTTTGAATCAATATAGAAAAATATTTTAAAAGATGCAATGCTGGAACGCTGGTTTTTAAATAATCAGAATAGTGCCAAGATAAAAAGGAAACAATTACAAATCATTTGGTTATTCTTGCTCTGCATTAGATCTGACAAGTCTAGTTTTATCAGAATTATTTTTTTGAATGTTTTTCTGTAAAATGGACATTTTTTTAAAATAGCATTGTCACAACAAATATCAATGTTTTCTTAATTAATTTGGTATTTGGATAAAGAGTAAAAGAAATGAATGGAACATTATTCTATAAGCAGATAAGTGGAAATAATTATCAAATTAAATTTTAAAAAAAGAAAAATAAAATTTTTGTTTAAAAGAAACTAAAAAAAAAGAAATCAGAACAGTTGATTTAATTTAATGTTTATATAGCCAATATTACAAATAGTAAAGAGCTATATTATGTCTATAAATATATTTTATTATATGCAAACTGCATATAAAGTTATACATATAGTTAAAGTATGAAATACATTGGTTAAAAGGCTTAATTGTCATTGGGGTGGAGCATTTTTTCTTATCCACTAAGGCCATATAAGTATAAATTTTTAACTGTCTACAATTTAAGTGCCTGAGAAGTTGGGATTTACACAGGATGAAAATCTATGGGAGCAGTAACACCAACTACCTACTGCCAACTTAAATAAATTCAGGATGCTCTATAAAATTAATCAGTTCTTCAACATCTATAATAAAAATGCATAAATCATATGAACTTTGTGTAGAGAGGACTCTAAAAAAATAATTATGCTTTAACATATCGATTCATAAAAAATTGTAAAGTATGTTTTATTTTCTGTTGCATCAATCTGTATTTTTATTTATTATCTCATCTTATATTTGGAAAATGCTATTTCTAATTCTAGAAGGAACAGTCCAATATCAAAAGAGTAGGGTAGGGGAAAAGTTGAAAAGTCTATTTTTTTTTGTTTTTTTAATAAAATTTAGGTAATTTATTTTCTACCAAGAGATTTGGAACTGAAATATACACAAAAAAAGTAAGTGCTCCATTAGAATATTTAACGGTAAGAGTTTTGGTTTTTTTTAAGCTACTGATATAAACTATGCTGCCACATGACATGATTATTTATTATATATATGTTACTAATAATATCTCTTAAGATATAATGAATAAATGATTAACATTCTTAAAATAATATTCTTTATCATTTTCTATCATATTCTGTGTTGTTTTAATATTATACTTTTCCACAATTAAAATTGCATACTATATCTGAGGTTGCAGTTAAATTTACTTGGGGTTAGCAATCTCACTTTTAATTAATCTTTTTTTATTATTATTATCTTGGATATCTATATTATGGGTATCTATCATGGGAAGTAAGGGTGGTTAGTTTTAAATTGTTTAAGTAAAGAAATGATAGATACTCATCATAGACATAGAAACTGTAAGTACATAGATATATCCAAGTAACTTATGGGCATTTGTAAATATTTTTTTTATTGAAATTTTTCTTTTCTAAATTAATTAAAAATTTATTTTATGTTTAAATATATCATATTTTTTTTGTAAAGAAATATTATGAAGTTTTGTTAATTGACAAGATCTCTAGCATTTACATGTAATCCAGCACTTACTTACATTGCTTCCTATAACCAATATTTTACACATGCACACATTCACATTATTGTTTGATAAGCATGTGAGAGAATGTTAAATAAGGATTTTTTTGATAGATATGATGTATTTTTTTTTAATTGTTGAGTAACAGTTTACATAAACACATACCTGTTAAGGGAGTCGAATGCGAATTCTTCCTGAGTTCGAATATCTGAGGCAATGGTTTTGGAAAAGAATGGTGAGATGTGAGATGAACTGATTTGAATTACATGTAGATTTGATGGATAATGCTTAGGCTAGTCTATTAAAGATAGATGTAATCATGAATCAGGTATTTCATCATGTATTCTCTAGCATCCTACATGAAGACCCTAGGTCTGACAGTAGTTAGATGCAAACTTGATCTCTTTCTCTTATATATGTGGATGGACCAGACTGTTGCATTTGGCACTATCAACTTTAGATTATGTCATATAGGTGTACCAGCACTTTTAGATTTGATATAAGTTGATTATATGTTATGAATGAACCAGCTGATTGTTGAAGTTGATATGTGTGTTGAAATGTATTTGCGGACCTGAACATTCGGGTATATCCGACCATACCATTACAGTATATTACCATCTTTTCTAGTAAATCCCCCCAGATAAATAGCTAGTTAATAAACAGCCATCTATTAATGAGCATGAGATTTGAAGACAGACAGCAAGATATCAACTTAATTTGAGTTGTTTAATGAAGAACGATTTTTATTAGACTAAGGTATGTCATAATTTTCTGAGATCTTATTTCTATGTAAAATGTTGTTTTGAATTTAGTATTTCTCTTTCTCTTTCTTATTGCTATTATTACTATCTATTGCTTTAAAAATATGTGTTATATTCAATATAAATTTTTGCTTTTAAATTAATTATAATTAGCCAATATTTATTCTAAATAAATGATTATCGATACACTGCAACATCATTTTTTCTTTATTAAAGTAATTCCTATTACATCCCTTGAAAATTTAGTGCAGTGACAGAGTAACAGATTTTGAAAGGTGGATCCTAGGATTGATTCCAGTGCTCAAACTTTTAAAAACTCTAGAGCAATAAAGTCATTCAAATATATTATATTTATATGATCAATAAATATAAGAATTTTAATGTTTAAAGTTTTTACAAAGGTTTGATTCACAATAAAAAGTGTGTGCATTAATGTCTTTTCATTATTGTTTTGTGAACAGCGAGTTGAGAAAAATCATACAGAAAAATTGAAATATTATTACAATACTTCTATAAAGATATAGAATAACATTACCTTGACACTGTGTACCCTTCTGAGACCAAGATAAGTTTTTAAGACAAACAATCTCATGATTTCCAATAAGATAATAACCAGTATTACATTCATAGACTATAATATTATTAGGAACACCTCTGGACAGAATAATTTTAATAAAACCATTTTTTATTTCTGGAGGTGGACCACATTTTCCCCCTAAAATATAATGATTTATTGTAAATGTGTTTGTTTCTCTATCTATATATATAAATATATATTCTCTCCCTCTCTCTCTCTCTCTCTCTCTCTCTCTATATATATATATATATATATATATATATATATATATATATATATATATATATATATAATTTTATTGGGTGTGCAAAGAAAAATTAGTAGAAAAACAATTCTGATCAGATAATTATCACTTCTGTGGCTGCATATGGTGTTCCACATTTCTTACTAATATTATAATAGCATCACTATTATTTTCATCAAGACAGAAATGGCTGCATTTGAAATAGGATATTTCTTTAAAATCTAGTGGTTTTCTCTAAAGAAAACAACTGTGATGTTTTTTAAAATGTTGGCAAGTACTTTTGGACACAATATGCAGCAAGGTAACAGCCAGGAACAGCCATCTATTGATGTTTTGCTATATTTCCTGTATTCACATATAATATCTTAAAAAAACATATGATTATGATTTACCAACATGTTAAATTAAATATTTTCATAGATTAATTTAAATGCAAACAAATTAACAAATTAAGAATTTCTATATAATAACTACAGAAATAAGTCTGTCAATGATATTGCTAGGTAACTACCAAATAAAATTGAAGAAATAAGCTTAACCATTTGTTCTAGTAGCCAACAATTATCCTTTTTCTTTCTAAGTAAACTCATACAAAAAGCTATTGCTGGCTAGTAGGGCAAGTGTTTCAGCTTTGGACTCAATTTAAATTGATGCTTAGGAAACATCATTGATGGGCATAATTTTTAAATTATTATATTAAATTTCTCTATTATTCTATTTGTTCACACACACGCACACACACATATATATATTGTACCAGGTTTGATCCATTGTTGATTACAGTTACCCTGCAAGCTTGGTTTAGCTGGGTTTCAACCTTATTTCTAATAAATTTATAATCTTATTTGATAATAAATATTACATGAATCAGCACGTTCAAGCAAAGTGGAGAATACTATTGATAGTGGAGCTGTCAATAATACACATGATCAGACCAAGCTATTAAAGTTTTAGATTACTTTAGATATTTTTAATTAACATAAAAATTTAAGCTACTTATTTATGACCACGCACACACATTTTAAATACACATGAAAATATAATCTAATAACGTTAAATGACAAAATATTAAATAGTATAATAAATATTAAATACAAGGCATTCAAACCAACATGCACATCAATAGTTCTTTATGTGTCAATAGAATTCCTTTACTACTGACTCTGGAGGCTTTATGGGTGGCAATGACTAGTTTGAATTTATAAATGGAGATAAGAAAGTTATTAAATACCTAGGTTTTTGGAGTGTGGAGATTTTGGTTGTTTGCTTCCTGTGTTTCCAGTATGTTTCTAAATTGTTTATTACCAGCCAGCTGGGGATTCCTGTTGATTGACGATCCTGGTTACTTCTTTTATTAAGGTTGAGGATGGTTATTTATCTCATGGCACTATTATTATTGAAACAGTAGATACTTGGGTGGATCTCACTTATTGGGCAGCTGTTACTTCATCTCAGGCAGAGTACTGATATTTGGACAAGGTTTGAAGTTTTATCGTATGTTCCGATGAAGCTATTAACACTGCACGACCAATTGACAAATTGAACTCATAGATTGACTGATCAAAACTAAAACTCAGCTGTTTCTCAAATGCAAGTAACTGTCCAATAAAAAATTGACTATTTAGACCTAAGAAGTGTTGTCCATTTCGATATCCTCCAACAATATCTGTTGTTGAAGTTCTTTGTTTTAATTGCATTCCTTTGAGATAAGCTTTTAATCCTGTTGTTGGAGATATTAATTAGCTGCCACTGCGAATGTGTTTTTACATTTTGATTAGTAGCCATTGCCATGATTTTAAATATAATTTTCATTTATTTCATTTTAACATGCATGTATTTATGCAATATTTATAATCGCACATATATATTTTATTAACAAGCATTCATCATTTATGCACACGTATATTTTAATATAAACTCAACACTAGTTTTAAAATTATTATTTTATTTTTTTTCAACTTAAATAAAGAGATTTATATTTTTAAACATTAAGTTATATTTCAACTGATAATAACACTAAAAAACTCTTCTTGTATAAAACTTTTAACTTGACTCTCTAAAGCAACCCCCCCCTTCTAATTAATTAATTGTAACTTTTATTTCAACAACACTTGGACTTTTGAATTTACGTTTTCCACAACAAACAGCTATAAAAAACTCTTAAACTTTTAAATACTATTCTCTTTTAATGAAAGATTTTTGTTTTAATAATTTTTTAAACAAATTATTAAATGTACCAACCACGATATTGGTACAATATATATATATATATAAAAGACATATTTTGTGGGTTCATCCTTGTTAAAAATTTAAATATTGATATACCGATGTTTTGACTTGATCACACAAGTTATCCACTGGGTCTTTTGATTAAATATTTTGTATACAATGGACAGCATTACAGATAAGTTTTTGGTACTCCTATGGGCTCACCTATCTAAGGAGTAATAGCTGATTTATTCATGGAAAATAAAGTCATGCTTTAGAATCATCATCTTTAAAACCTCCCATTTGTTCTCAGATACATAGATAATACTTTTGTCATATGGCAACATGGAAAAAATAAATTAGATGATTTTTTTTTACATTTAAATAAGATGCTTCCTCATATTAAATTTACAATGGAGACAGAGTCTAATGGAAAATTCATTTTCTTGATGTTCTAGTCACCAGAACACCAAATAGTTTATCTTTTTCAATTTACAGAAAGAATACACTCACAAACAGATATTTACATTTCTATCCTCATCATCATGCAACTCAGATAGTTTCTGTAGTCAAAACTCTTTTAAATAGAACAATTAACCTTTCAGATAAGTCACATCTGAAAGAAAAAATAAATCATATTAATAGTGTTTTATTAGTAAATAGTTATAATTATAAATTTAAAAAAAAAAGCCTTATTTCAAGCCCAAAATGGATAAAATAGGAAACAAATAGATGATAAATCAGGTATTAGGATTTGTGTTCCATATGTAAAAAAAAACTACAGACAGTTTTGGATGTATATTAAAATGCTATAATATAAATACAGCATTTTCTACTCATCAAAAGATCAGCAATATAATAACCAAGCCTAAGGATTCAATCCTTATTGAATCTCATGGTGTCTATCAAATCTCATGTGAAAATTGTAAAGCTTTTTATATAGGTAAGAGTAATCCTCACATCAGTGTTAGGAGAGATTATCATGGTAATGCAGTTAAACAACACATCATCATCAGCATTCTCATTCCATACTAAGATTCAGGTCATAAAATTGATCTTTCTAGTACCAGGATCATATCCTGATGTGATAATCTCTACCAGTGAAAAATTAGAAAAGCCATTGAGATACTTAAAAGGCCAGATTGTACCAGTAAGTGAGATGATACATGCAAACTTCTATTTGGAAAGTACATTCTTAACATTTTTGCTATTGGCGGAACTTTAACATTTTTCCAAATCAATGATTGTAGCACCTCTACAACCATCTTTCTACCTTTTATCACCCAGTGGATTGCTTGTGTGATCTAGTAGAAATGTCAGTATATCAATATTTAAATTTTTTAAACACGGATGAACCCGCAAAAAATGTCTTTTATATATGCAACCTGTGAAAATCTTCGTATCAATATATATATATATCTGTGCAATGGCACAAAGGCTATTAGTACATATATTGCATTGGTACAAAACTTTATTAACCATAATTTCTATTGATTTACTTGTGTTAATATTTGATATTTTACTCCCACAATTGGATAAAGTTTAATAAAATAAAAAATACAAATAATATTTTAGATAACAATATTGATAAAGAAATGTTATTCAAACTAATGCAAAAGTGCAATTATAAAAAAGAAAAAATATTGTAAAAAAAGTTAAGTTAGATAAAAGTATGTTTGATATTCTGTGTACTACTTAGGAATCTTAAAATTACAAAATGCATATTCAATTTAAATTATTTTGTAATATAAAAATTCAAGAGGGAATATCAACATTTGTAAGTTGAAAAACAATAACAGTAGCAGTTGGTAACTTGGAGGTATGTATAAATGCAGATTAAAAATCTAAATTTAACTTTTAGAAAGAAGTAAAAAGAAAAAAAAATCCAGTTTATTGAAAAACAATGGTGACAGATTAGATAGTGTATGTAAACTTGTGTTGAGCAAATTTTCTTTCTCTTTTATTTTGTTTGTTGTAAAAACAGCTGATTCGTAGCAGGGCAACAAAACAGCCTGAGATCATCAGAAGTGAAGAGGCAGCAAAAACTGATAACCTGAAAAATAGCTGATACTGAACATTAAAAAAATTGATTTATATTTATCAAAAACTATGGAAACATTAAAATGCAGGTTTAAGATAAACTTCATGGAAGGTTAAATGCCTCCTAGAATCTTTGTATGTTGTGGGCACCTTATGTGCTGGATTCTTGGAAATATTGCTCTAATTAAATATGCTTATCCTAATCTGTTAACTAAATATGCTCATCATCAAATTATCTGCTGATGATTCACAAGAAACTTGTTCTTGCCAGAAAGCTGAAAAATTCACCAAATAAAAGATTAAGCATAAATAACAAAAACATCTTGTCAAGTCAAAAAAGAAAATAAAGGTAAATAAAAGATACTTAGAACTGAACAGACTATGATAAATACTGGTAAGGTATCTTATTAATTTAATTAATTATTTTATGAAGGTTTCTCTAAAATATGTAGAAGCAAATTATAAATATTTTGTGTGAAATATTGCGTTTATTTATAAAAATTAAATAGAAAATATTTAAATCACCTTCCCAAACATTATATTTCAGCAATACCCTCTTATAAATAAATAATGTCTGAACCTCAAACAGCTGATTCAAAAGGATACTCTCCTGAATCACATGCTCCAAATAATGTTATATATGGAAATTCAACCCTATTCAAAAAGAGCATGAAATTAAATTAACAACAATCTTAAATTGCTAGTAAACAAATATGTTTAATATACATAGACAAAGAAAGACACAATATTTGTTATTTTAAATATGGCCATCTTATTTGCAGCATACATTTCAAGAGGATATGTTTTTGACGTAGCTGTTTGAAGTTCAGACTCTATTTATTCATAGAGGGCATTGCTGAACTATCATAATACTTT
This sequence comes from Epiperipatus broadwayi, assembly GCA_028023455.1. NCBI lineage: Eukaryota > Metazoa > Onychophora > Udeonychophora > Euonychophora > Peripatidae > Epiperipatus > Epiperipatus broadwayi. The sequence goes on along the minus strand of JAQFVV010006811.1, from coordinate 216,045 downwards.
GGGAGTGATTTGAATCTATATATTGATTGTATAATTTTTTCTTTAATGTTATTGAACTTTTTATTTATTTAGTTACATGTTAATAAAATATTATTGTGTGGGTGACAACTGTCAAATCTTAAAAAAGTCCTTGTTGTTAAATCTGTTTTTAAAATCACACACATTTTATCCCAAGTTTACTTATGGTAATTACTTTTGCATAATAGTTAAGCTAGTTGCCTAGAAATAAGAAATTCACCATTTAATAAAGAAAAATTATAATTTGATATTTTATAAATGGCTGGAGAGTTAGTTTGGAAGTAGTACCTCATATCAATAACAGAATGTTAATTAAACTTAATGCTAGTGTCCAAATATAAGCTGTTCTTGGGGTGATGCAAGATCTCTCTCAAATATTACTTTGACTAATGTCAACCAAGAAGGGTAAATATAATCAGAAAATATAACTGTGATTGATCTATTTAGTAATGCATTTTACTGTTTATTTTTAGAAGAAACCTCAGTTTGATTATCTAATAAATCATAACAAAAATTAAAATTTTTAGTTAAATTACAATTAAGTCAATTTATAAATTATCCATTACCATTTAAATATATATTTACATTAGTAAATAAAAAGATTAATATAATCAAGTTAAAAAACAAAACTTAAATTTGATTTTTTTTAAAGATTGATGTAGATTTAGATAACATGTATTCAAGATTTTGTGCCTTTTTGTCATGTGGTTCCATATGTATAACTGGATGAAAATATAATTATTGATTAAATTTAATTTCAAGTATTTGTGAAATAGCATTTTACTTTTTTAATCACATGATTACATTCTTTATAACTATGAAAATTGTCGGATTGCAATAAAAATGATGAATTTTGTGTTTTAATATTTTAATCATGTCATTTTATTTCTTATAACTATGAAAATTGGGTTTTTTGGTGGATGTGTTTTGATGAAAATGGCGATTTTGGATTTTAATATTTTAATCACATGATTTTATTTCTTATAACTATGAAAATTGGGTTTTTTGGGAGTTTTATTTTTATAACTATGAAAATTGGATTTTTTTGGGAGGGGCAGGGGGTGGGGTTGATGAAAATGGCGATTTGATATTTTAATCACATAATTACATTTCTTATAACTACAAAAATTGAGTTTTTTTTGGGAGGGGGGGAGTTGATGGAAATGGCGATTTTGAAATGAATGGTCAAATCATGACAATGTATAGATTGATCGATGTCATTTATTGGTTGGATGTGTCAGCACAGGTTTTTGGTGGTTTTTATAATTGGAAATGGCCATGAGTGCGTACTAAATCAGCACCGTTTATTTAAATAATACAAATTAAAGTTAAATGTTTCTAAAATTTTAGATATATTTGATTTTAATTAAAATTAAAGAAATGACTATAAGGCTATAATACTGAAAACAAACTTTAATAAGAATTTAAAAAATCCTAAACAAACTTAAAAATTAATTTAAAAATATTACAAACATAAAATTTATTACAGTCAAATATCAGCCTTTCACGCTAATTGTGCATACGCTTTGCGAGTGTTAATAATTGGTGAGAAAGTATTCATTTATTATGAACACTCGCAAAGCGTATGCACAATTAGCGTGAAAGGCTGATATTTGACTGTAATACAATTGTTTACATATGCTATATAAAATAAATGCTTATAAACATAAAATTTAAAATATTTAAATATTTTTTTTTTTTTATAAAAAAAACTTTATTAATCTATTATAACTAATGAAAGGAATTGTTAAAAAAATAAATTCTAATGTATAAAATGGATAACCAAAAATAATTTAAATGCTGTAATAACAAAACGGAACGATGAAGAAAGTACAGTTTATCACTGATATCAAAGCAGAATATTGTGCACTATATGAAATGTAATATAAATTAAATGTTCACAAAACATAAAGAGTATAAATACTATTAAAACTATCTTAACAATAAATTAAACATTGAAGTGAAACTAGATTTACAAATTAAAAATAAAATATTAGATATTTTTTAAAAATGCATAAGATTATATATTTTATTTTTAATTTGTAAATCTAGTTTCACTGATTCTTTTTTTACACATTGCTGCTTTGATGACATTTTATATAACACACATAATCTTACTCAGTCAAAACTCTACTTCCTAAAAATCCAAATAAGGTCAATTTGACTGTGTTCTGAAACTAATTAAGGTGAACTCTTATTAACCAATGACTTTGCCTTACAGAAATATTATTAGATTAAATAAATTGGATATTAACAAATAATAATGAATATAAAAGTGATGGGTTTAGTCAACTCCAATTATATTTCATATTATATATCCGAGTCACATATATAACCTCTAAAAATAAATAAAAAGTTATTGTATGTTTTAAAAATCTATTTAAAGATTTACATTTTTTTTAAAAAAAAATCACAATGTATTAACATATTAGAAAAAACATTTGTAAGAAATAAAAGTTGTGTTTCTTTGTTACTTTTAAATTTCATTTGAAAATAAAATTGTTTGCCAAAAATATTAACTGTTATAAAAAATAATAACGTAAATGCAGGTTAATCTTCAGACAAGAGGAAAGTCTTTTATTGTTATGATAAACCACTAAACATCACATGATCACTATTTCTTATGCTAGCACATTGCTGTTATTAATATAGGCAAAACTCTCTATACAGTAATGCCACCCAGTGCCAACCAGAGTAATCAATGGATGCCAGAAGGCTTGTGCATAAAATCCCTATCTAGTGCCTACTCATTCAATATTTGGACTAGTTTCTGGCTTGTGGCCTTTGTCAGTGGCAAGTCTTAAATTTTAGAGCACTGCACCTAGATCTTAGGATTTTATGCACAAGCCTTCTGCATCCATTGATTTACTCTGGTTGGCACTGAGTGGCACTACTGTATGGAGAGTTTTGCCTGTTTTAATAACTGTAATGTGCTAGCATAAAAATAGTGATTATGTGATGTTTAGTGGATTAACACCAATTCTGCCTAATAGGATAGTGGTGGCATTGGTTGTTAAAGAGCCAAAGACACCAAAATGTATGGTTGCTGAACTGAGTTCAGACCTATATAACTATATAAGCTAATGAATTTAGATTGAAAATATTAAGGTGTTTTCAATTTCAGACTCATAGTTTTGTAGTTAATTGGAGATAAAAGCTGGCTGCTAGAGGGTTGCATTTAATCCTAATATCTATGTGCAGTGCTCTCAGATTCAAAGCTCCTCACTGATGAAGGCCACAAGCCAGAAACTAGTCTGGGGATATTGGATGATAGGCACTAGATGGGATTTTATGCACAAGCCTTCTGGCATCCATTGATTACTCTAGCTTTCTGTGTGTGGCAATACGTATAATGAGTTTTGCCTTTTTAACAACAGTTATAAGCAAGCATAAGAAATGGTGATCATGTGATAAATAAATATTTAGAAATGATTTATTTTGCTTTTGCATTAAAAATTAAGATGTTAATATTATTATTATCATTATTATTATTATAAGGGTAAAGTCACATACTATTGTACTGGTTGGTTTTGTCTGCTTACATAAAAAGATCTAGCATCTAGGCAAAAGTACCTCAAGTCCAATCACATCCAAGATACATAAGTCAGGAACACTCATGAACTCTGTCCTATTTGCCTATTTCTCAGATCAACCATCTTATGAGCAACAATTTCGATGATATCGATCTAATTTATCTCTCTCTGCCAGCATCGCAAAGTGAGACACAAAGAGATTCTAATTTGAAGTCATATAATGGAAACTTATAGTGTAAAATATGTTTGACTCATTTAAAGGTCATGACCTTTCACATTAATCATATATATAGGATTAGAGGGAGATCATCTAGTCAGAGCAAGCAAAATTTAATAACAAAAACATAATAATTTAAATAAAGAAACAATGATTCTGCAAGTTATGATATATATACAAGATTTATTACTTTAAATAAAATATGCACAATTACTTGGTTTATATTATTTCATTGATTGTCATTGGCCTCTTGATGTACATATAATTTGATTTATATTTATATGGTAACAACAGGTAAATTACATGAAATTTATTTATGACAAATTTTATTTATTATTCTGTTTTATTGCGACCAACTCATATACCAATAATTGATAAATATGGTTGATTTAGTGCTATGAGTAAATATCTTTGCAAGATACCAATCTACCCTCAAAGAAAAGAGTAGCACTTGACCGATTTAATTTAACAAATTACTGACATTCAACTTATAATGTTTCATACAATTATTTATATCAAAGGATGAACTGAGTGATCTCAGATACTGAGTGAGAAAATGCAAGTGGGGTAGTTAATTAACATATATATATATAATTGCGCTGAAAAAGACACGCACATGAAACTATTAATAAATATAATAAAGAAATATACTTAGTAAAATCATAACATTATGGTTTATGGACATTCATAGGTTTGATTTATGGCAAGAATTTTAAGAGGGCAGTATATGCATGGTGGTGTAGTTAGGTGATCCAATCTTGGATCCAGAAAGGTACTTCCAAATTTAAGGATGAAGAATGGTGACCGAATTCTTCCTGCTACTATGGCAGATTTGGATCACACAAAAAAGGCATTATCTATTAATAATGATAGGCTGGATCTTTCCTAGAGTGACCCTATGTCAATAGCTCATATGACAAAATAAGTCTGACAGGGGTTTTTCCAGTCGTGTTCTTGGAACAAATATACAAGGATTTGGATTACGAAAATCCCGGGGAATGAAGCACAAAGACATACATATGTGTATTTGAACATGGAGGCCTGTTTTCATACAATGCTTGGAATGAATGACATATAATATTTTAAAACTAAGGACGAATGATTGATAACCTATATATATATATTATATTATAATGGTTGGATAGAAAGGGAATCTTACCGTATCTGCCGAACAGGGCACCACCAGGCATTTGAACCTGGAAAATTTATAGAGTAGGCAGATATGTAAGTTAAGAAAAAATTTTTTTATATATATTTTATTCTGACTGCTAGCCCAATGTCACTAGCTCAGGGAGTAGCAGAGAATTCAAACATTTTTATCAGTTTTAATAAAGATTTATATTCTCAAAATATATTAATATTTAAAAAAAGAATAAAATAAGCCACTGCCAGTAATTAATACACAAACATTTATTTGCACACATATAAATAAAGAATTATTATTTTAGTCTAACTTTTATTTTTTTACAAAACATTATAACTTATTTTACTTTAGCTTTTAATTTACAATTTAACTGTTTTTATTTTATTTTAAAAGTTCACACAGATGAGTTTAATCATATTTTTAAGAGTGTCGAGTATGAATAGACTACATAGATTGCATTTGAAAAGAAAATATTCTATGCCTTATTTAACATTAGGGCAAAAATTCGCAGTCAAACCAATGCCAATCTATCTGATATATCGATGTATTCAATGTAGCATAAATACGACAGCACACAATACCATACTGTCAGGAATGTACATCTGAACAGCATGGTTATAGAAGACATTGACTCTCACTCAGACAGGAATACTACATCTGTCTGATGAGAAGAGCAATAAAAAAAAACTCCATAGGAAGGGACTGCATTTTCCATCTTACCATCCCATTCCATAGGCAAAAAGGGGGTATGCGGCATATAAAGCAATTCTGCATGTAGCAAATCTTGTACTACATCTACTAATTACACCAATATATCCAATCTATTGACCTAATTTAACTACAAAACAAATAACCTAAGATTAACCTCCCCTAATAAAACTAATATAACTTTACAAATCTATGCAGCTATTCATGCCCGACTTAAATTTAACATTTATATAAGCTATTTAAAAGAAGAAAAAAATCATAATAAAACTTAAAAGAACAGAAAAAATAAATTAATGGAAATGATTTACAAAAAAATAATACATTTAATAAAATAATTAATAACTGATTACGTTTGGTCAGATTAGGAATTTCTATTGCAATAATTTAATAAAGAACAAGTTTTAGAATTAAAGTTCTTATTGTTTAGAAAATGTTTATTAGTTATATATTTCTTACATTTAGAAAAGTTCATCTTTAAACCGTTGCCATTTGGGCTCCAGTATTAATTGTCCTGACATCCTGAGGAGACCGGTATGCTGTTGGCCGTTTTATTGATTCATCTGGAGGTCTTTTACTTTAGCTGGTCCTCAATGTAGAAAATGAGTTGTCATTTCTCTTTCTTTTTTAGCAGAACTGAAGGGATTGAAGAGTGTGTCTTTTTAATCCTTCTCCTTCAACTCTGCACTAACACATATCACTGCTGTCACATATCTCTGTCTCTCCCAGCTCTTTCTTCACAATTTTATTTCCAAACTTTTTCTTTTTATATTAATTTTGCAGATTAACTCAACATTATGTCATGATGACGATGACCCTTTCATTGAGGTCCGTTTCCTGAGGAATTTCTTTTATTGGCCATTTTATTCCCATTGTTTTTCTCTCCTATCTGACCTTTGCTTATACATTTTAAATGCCCAAGGACTAGTTTACTTTTAACTAATTAAAATAATCATTTCCATTTTATGATTAATTAATTTGTTTTTCAAACTTAAAGATATATTTTTATCTCTAAATATTTTTAAGTTTTTGTTAAAAATTTAGTTTTAAAACTTTTTTCTTTTTTTTAATAAAGTTTTCTTCTAATAATTTTTCATCTGTGCGATTTTATATATATATTAGAATTTAAATGATTTTTAATTTTCAATTTTTAATTCTTAAAAAAGAAGTTTTTATTTGCGAACTTTTAATTTTCATGTCTATTTTTTTAAAAAAATAATGTAATGGCATATGTGCCCATTACAATATATTGGGAATGTCCAATGTAAGGGTCCCACAACACTAACGAATATGAAAATTTGATTATAGTGCTTTTTATATTATAATAAACATTCCTTAGACATATATATATATATACGAGTGGGGATGTGGTTATTAATTTCAGAACAGATTTAATTTCATATAATAAATTTGAATTTTTAAGATTAGCTCTTACAATTTAAACAAAATAAAAAAAAACATTTCTTAGAAAAACAGATTTCTACTCTGTTTTTCTACAATGACATTATGAAATAATTAATTTGTTTTCCCCAAATTCACAAGCATTTGCTAAAATAAAAATGACAAGACTTGCTTTAATTAAAGTTAATCTAATCACCCCATAAACTAGAGAAAGGAAAAAAATGACATACTGGTGAATTTGAGAAAATACTGGCATATTTAAATATATAAATATATAAACACAATAATAAAAGTTATAAAATATTATTGCCGCATGAAGGTGAAAAAGAATATTACACTTATTTAATAGAGGCTCAATGATAAAAGAAAATTAAAGAAAGTTATATAGAGTTGTGTACATGCTAATATCAGGTAAGTATATTACAAATTATTTAAATGAAATATTTAATTTCTGGTCAAAAGACCAGTTAATAGAATGATATAATTTTAAATTACAGACAAGGTTATGATAAATGCAGTGGCTAGAGTTATTTACCTTGGTAATTAGTAGTGACACTTGTTGATTTCATCATTTATCGGAATTGATGAACTTGATCTAGTTAGATTCGGTCAGTCAGGCAGGTAGCATTTTCATTATTCAGTCTTTAGGTACATTAAAGTTTATCGGTAGCAGGATCCTGGGTGATGAGTGTGGAAAAGAGCATGTTGAATGGAGAAAAAGGCAAAAATTTTCACTACTCATGACATATTGACAAGTGTGGATTATATTTACCATTCTGTTTTAGAATTACAAGTCTCCTCTTTGGGATTCAAATCTAGTAGTATTTATACTACTTTTTATTTATCTTTGAATGCACTTTAGTTGATAGACCTGTGGCACTTTGTGAACCTGAAATTTGCTGACCGGATGCACTTTTTGTTCATATAACTTTTAAAGACAATGCAATCCTGTTAGAATTTCTCAAATGATTATTTTAAAATATGATCTAAGATTTTAAAACAAATTGTGATGGGTAAAACAACCATTAATGAGTCTTATATTATTTTAAATTATCATGTTTTAGATGGACTAATGGGTTTCCAGTAAATTGCCTTAATTATAATCCAAAGAATATTCCACAGGATTGCATCAGCATTTTTTCTGACTGCCATTACTAAAATAAATAATAAATTATAAATATAATTTTAAAATATAAATTAATATAATATATTTGCTTTTATACATATTTTTAAAAGTAATCTCCCCTCACCTATAATATGTACACACCCATTATGCATGTACATTAATTAAAATAAAATCAAATATTATTTATTAACAGTAATTACATTAAGGTATTGATATATATCTATGTCAGTTATTATTTTAAAAGTTAAGCAAAAAATGTATTAATAAATATGTATATATGTATAAGGATGGAGTTTGAATATGGTTTGGTGGTGGTAGATTCTGAGTGGGCTGTAAAGCTCAATCTGAATATGAGATTGACTGTTTCACTATAAAAGAATTGAAAACATTAATTTTAAATATCATAACAGTTTGCTTTTGTTATTATTAAACTTGAGACTAAAAATCAATAAAGTTTGGGGAAAATTTAGATATATACTTGATTTTTCAGCTCAATTTAAAATATTTTTTGTTATATATATATATATAATTTTACTATTGATGTAAATATATTATGTTTTAAATATATTATGTTTTCCATCTTGCTAGGCCTCTATACACATATAAATTGCATGAGTTGATCAAGTTATGCCAAAAAGAAGAAAGTTGTATTTCTATTTCTAAAAAACATAACTATATTTCCTGATCATCTCGGCCTAGAATTGTTACGATTACAATTGTGAGCCGAATCATCTTTTAATTTATAAATGAGGGCGCTAGAGTCGATTAGACTCACTGATTCTGCATCAAACATATCATAACCCATAAATTAAAAAGAAAAAAAAATGTTTTCAAAAGATGGTATTAGATTTACCATAACTTAAATTATTTTTCAAAATATTATTTCTAGAACTATTCATAACATATTGGCAAAGGTAAATTACATTTTTAAATCTTACTAAACTAATAATAAATTTAATAATAACCACTAATAAATATTATTAATAATGCACAAATGAAAAATGATATTAGAAATATTTTTATTCTAACAGGGGAAAATATTTAATGTTAAATTGTTAAATAAACTGGAGAGAACACACACTAATCCAGATGTGAAACATTAATAAAAAATAAATAAATTAACACAATTAATTAAAGTTCTTGGGTACACAAGAGTCTCTTGAACAATAACATGAAAGTCTATATCGGGATTCTACTATAAGTTATTTTTAAGAATGGTTTGTCAACAATTTAGTCACAATCGGGAATAATAAAGATTCATAGCTTACCGGTAAGTTTAATAAGAAAATTGTAGCTTACTATGCATAGTTTTTTGGGTTAAAATGAGCTTGGTCATTGGTTATAAGTTGATCTTGTGGTCTATTCTCCTAGTTGATCATGAAGGCTTTTCTGGTGTCCATATTCAGGCATGATGTCTGCAGAAGCTCCGGTTCACTCTGACATGCAGAATCAATCCCATGTAGGGCGATCCTGGATATATATTCTTTTTATTATCCAGGACCAACTATAGAGAAACCAATGAAACAAGATGTTCGTCAAACTGGTCTTTGCCTTTTTATACTAGAGGCTCAGTTTTCAGACTTCTGTGCATGTTATTATCATGGCATTTAGGTTCATAATCTTGTACATTCTTTATCATTTTTCAATTAGAAAGTCTTTATTTTTTTCAGCATAATTCCGCCATCTTTAATTAGCTAAAATATTTTTCTTTTAGCTTATCTTTTTACTTTTTGAATTCTTTTACTTTTTTTGTCTTTTGTTCTCTCCAATTTCTACTTTTTTTTTAATTATGTAAAAAAATATAAAAGACAATTTTAACTTTCATTGTACATTTTTTTTAAAATAAATTATATTAAAAAAAAAATCTAAATTTACTTTTATTTTTTTAGCTTTTACCAAATGACAATATATTTGTACCGTATATAAATAAACGGTACAATATGTTAAATTGTTAATATTTTATTATTGTGAATAAATTTATTGCTATTGTTTAAAAGTATTATTTCTCATTAATTTCTTATTTGATAAATAAGTATTTTATTTAAATATCTAGAATAAAATATATTTTGATTTAGCATTTCTGACAAAATTAGTTTAAACTTATAATGATAGAACAATATATATGTGAAACAAATGATCAGGAAATATGACTGGATTCTGCATAATAACTGGTACTTTATATGAGCTTCAGTCTGGTCATTATTCCTGACTATATTCAAATAAAATAAAATTCTAGGTTATAGTCACTCCACATTATACATTATGACCAGCTGGTCATTGATAGACAAACAATAATAGTTATAATAACAACTCCTGAGTGGTTGTTTGCAGAAATTCTATTACTTTTGTAAGACCACTCTCTGGGATTATCTCAGCCCAATATAAACAAGAATTGAAGCCAGTTCAATTTAAAAATATTAATAATATTTGAATTTTTTAAATATATCTATTATTATGGAGATTATAATTCCACAGAAAGATTGTGATCAAGAAAACATTAGGATATTAATTAAAGATGGTCGAAAAATTTGTCATATAAAAAAAGAACTTTGTAAAAGAAAAAGAAAATAAATGTACAAGATTATAAACCTAAGCATCATGATAATAACATGCACAGAAGTTTCAAAAACTGGATCAAAGTATAAAAAGAGGACAACTTTGATGTAGATCTTTTTTTAACCTTCTGGTTACATGTCTTAGAGTTGGAGTTTTTTGTGAGCATACCCTGTGGCAGTAAATACTTCTGCACAGGTACACCATTTGCTGTACCAAACTGTCATGCAAGCATGGAAACAGAGCCATGTGAATACCACTTTGTAGAATGAAAGGGTATTCACAACCGAGTTTTCTCCAGCTTTAGAATGAACCAATAATTGAAGATGCTGGAAGGAGAGACCAATTAAAATTTCTATGAACTCAGGATCCCATAAATCTACACAAATTTACTGGTAAGCTTAGCTATTCATATCTCATTAGTGACTAAATTAAGTTTGCAAACAAAATTTGCAAACAATTCTTAATATAAACATGTGATATAATCCCAATAGACATTTTCCAAATTATGACATTTTAATCCATGGATTGTTTAAAGATAGAACTGAAAGAAATGGACTGTATTAATTATATAAAATGATTACCTGAACTAGCAGGGTTCCTTTCTAAATAATGGTAACAATTTATTAAGTATTTTAATAACATAATAAAATATTTATCTTTAAGATTACTTTCATCTGTACATTATTAATTTTCGTTATTTATTTTAGTTTATTAGAACTTAAATATATAATTTACCCTTTGCCAATATTTATTAATTAAGCCCCAGGATAATATCTTTTAAAAAAAAAACCTTATCTACAGTAAATATGACCCAGTTTTCTTTTAAAAATCATTCCTTTTTATTTACGATGTGCGATGCGACAGATTTCAGTGGATTCTTACATGATTCCTGGTGCCCTTATAAAAGTAAATAAGAAGCTGATTCCACCATTAGCATAAGTCAAAATAATTGGTATGCCTATTAATCAGGATATATAGCTATGTTTTATAGAAATATGAATGAAATATTTGCATTTTCTGTATTCATAGCTTGATTAACTTTCACTAAATTTATGGTGAGTAAAAGAAGGCCTATCAGATCTATTAAAACACAAAAAATGTTACAATGGCAGCCCATCTCGAGGCTTTGAAACAAACCACTACCTGAGAAGAAACTTTAAACCCTGATTATACAAATATAAAAATATTTTTTTTAATATGACTTACAGAAAGAAAAATACAAATTGTGCCTGATGTAGATTTTAATTCACAACATTGACCAGGTAGGTGGATACTGGAGAGGGGAATAAAGCATAGTCTTGAGTCCTTATATATGCAGTAGGTGACACAAGACCATCTGTAAATGCCATGAGTTTAAAAGAGCAGATTTCCAAAAAATGGAAGGGCAGATCAAGCACCATGAGCCAAATAAGTCTCAAAAGAATGAGCGGTATTCATCGAATAGCCACCATATCCCACTGGATGGCACCATTTTCACACTAAAACACATAAAAATGCCGTTTCCACGGCTGACATGTTCGAACCCACATTTTCTATAATACAACTTTTTTGTTGTGCTACAGATTGCAGGCCACTATGTCGCATCATAGTACAGCATGTATGTCGCATCGCAGCAAATACATTTTCTGAATTCACACAGTTTATAAAATGGTTACGGCTTGGTGAGAGGGTGTGTTTTTTTAATTGGATGGAAATGTTGTTTTCATTGGATTTTTTTTATTTTAAAGTATTGAAATGTTCAGATTTTGTAAAATAATAATTAACAGACTTTTTACACCGTAGTGTATTGAAGTTTTAAATAGTAAATGTTGATGATATATATATATATGTATAAAGTGAGTGTGAATTAGGTAATGTGTCAAGTAACGTACTGTTCGCAACAAGATTGTACCGTGTGTATATTTTTGAAATAAAAAAGAGCATTAACACAAAAATATACAGTGAGAAAAGTATAATTGTACACTGTTTTTTTAAATGTCATAAAAAGCATATATTATAAACATTATATATATATATATTTGTTGTTGTTTAAAAAAGTTTTAGTTTCTTTCTTTTCTCTGACTACTGTTATACTTTGTTGAATATAGTTTACGTTTATTGTTATCATTTATTTTATAGATGTTAGTAAAAAAAATATTTACAAAAATACGATTTTGATATTTTTTATTTTAGCATTACAAACAACAAAACACTAACCATAAACCTAACCCTAAAACTAACCCTAAACCTAACCGTAATAACTTTTACTTTTAGTTGTCATTCTATTTGAAATAAAAAATAGTGATAACATCTGTTTGTAAAAAAGAAAAGTAAAATTTAAAACAAAGACTAAAAAAGTAAAAAAAATAGTGATAACACAATATCTGTTTCTCTGTAGAAATAAAATGTAAAAGGAAGACTAAGAAATTTTACTTTTTATTCCGATTATGAGTTTTTAAACAACAAAAAAAAAGCCGTAACCCCAGAAAAAAATCTCAGATAGAAAATTAATTTTTCTAATAAAAAGCAAACTAAAAATGATGAATCAAATTGTAATTTGTTTATTTTATTTTACATTTATTATTATCATTTAATTTGTATACGTTAATAAAAAATAATATTTGAAATTAAATAATATTTTTAAAAAATGATTTTCTTTTGTTTTTATTTTCGCATTACAAAAAATACATCAAAATGATTATAATTAATGGCCTGGGAATGATAATATTTTATAGTTTAAGCATGAAAACTGCACCATCGAGTGGGATATGGTGGCTATTCGATGACAACTGCAGAGTGTAAAGGACACAGATGAATGTGCAAATCATTCCAACTGTGTTAGACCTAAAAGTGGGCATTAGAGCAGCACATCACTTATGAATGAGTCTCCAAAAATATATCAGTACACTAATACAAAAAAAAAGTTATGCTTTTAACTTTATTAAGAATAAAATTTAAAATTCATATTTTATTCTTGCTTGTGGGATATTGACATTTAAAATATTTAAAAGCTAAAAGGTAAATTTAAAGATTTTTAAATTGACGCATTTAAAATTTTTTTTAGTTTGTGTAATTTATTTTTTTAAAAACATACGAGAGTTGATTTTTTGTTTCAAATTGTTACTTTGATTTAAACTATGACCCAGTTTTCTTTTAAAATCATTTTCCTTTTTATTTACGATGTGGGATGCGATGGATTTCAGTGGATTCTTACATGAATCCTGGCACCCTTATAAAAATAAACAAAAAGCTGATTCTGCCATTAGCATAAATCAAAATAATTGGTAGGCCAGTTAATCAGAAAATATAGCTATGTTCTATAAAAATATGAACAAAATATTTGCATTTTTTGTATTTATAGCTTGATTAACTTTCACTAATTTTACTGTCAGTAAAAGAAGGCCTACCAGATCTATTAAAATGTGAAAAATGTTACAATATATTGGGAAAATCAAAAAATAAATATGTAGATATCAATAGATAGTGATAGTGGTAAAATAAAATAAATGCAAACAATAATTAGGCAATCAAATAACTAAATGTTAACGAGGCAATAAAAATAAAACATAGAACAATAATAAAGGCTATGGGGCCAGCATCCTAATTCAAACAATAAATTTAAAGTTTCTTTGTGTGCCATTTTTATAGAAATAGTTTATTAGCTACCCGTATCACAATTTTTTATATAATAATCGTAATGCCTAATTACAAGAGCCAAGGCAAAAATACAGCTCAGGAAAATGAAATTGAGACTCCTAAGAGCAAATTAATGAATATGATCATGAGTATATTTAAGGAAAATAAAGAAAATATGGAAAACATATTTAAAGAAATTAGAGAAATAAAAGTCCAAATAGGAAAATAAATAAAGGCCATGAAAAACAAAATTAATATCATAAGATCCAAAATGAATCACTTAGAACCCAAAGTGAGAATCAGGCAACAGAGAGTAAAAAGCAGATAAATTAACTTAATGAAAAAATAATAAATAGATTTGAAGGTTTCTTGATAGAGTTAAAAAGTAAAGTAAAAAACTCTGATTGAATAAAAGTGAACAGGATAGATGGAGCAGTTGTATGAAATAGTCGAAAAACAAAAATAGAAAATAGGAAGTGATTGATACAAGCAAAAAAAAATCATCCACCTAACTCAAGTGATTGAAAATATTTAAATAAAAAGCAAAGTTAAAATACAGAAAGATATAACAGAAAGACTAATAAAATAAAATTTGGTATTAAAAAATGCTAAATGTGATCCATCAAAAGAGATAAAAAAACTAGATACTAATTTGAATGAAACAAAGAAAAATTAAAGATAAAGCCAGAGAACATTAGTTAAGGATGATTATAGTATTGATATATAGCAGAGACACAGAAGCCCAGGATGCTGACATCTGTGTTATGACTGAGTGTGTGGTTGAAAGCACACATAATATAAATGATAATAAAGGTGAAGATGTGACTAACTTAGAATATAAAGAATGTTATTCAAATTTTAGAGAAATGGTGATAAAAGAGATCAGATTAAGATAATTAGATATAGAAGTGTTTTGCTTGGTAGGATCGATAAAAGTAGCAGGAAACAAAAGAGAATAAAAGTTAAGGAATGAGAAAATAGTAACCTAGAGTTAAGGCAAATTATTCTACACATCTGAGAAATTATTACATTCAAACACTGATTCTGTAGAAACAAAAGCAAAATGTACAACCAAAAAATAGAGATCAGAAAATCCACTTCTGGATATGATTCAGAGTGACTATAATGTCAATAAAAAAAATTTCAGGTTATTCAGAGTGAAGGACAATAGATTAATAAAAAAAATATGTAGAAAAATATGTTTAATTATTATGTAGATAAAGATAGCAGCTTATTAAGTTAATGACCCTGGATCTGTTAAAAATATTTTAAAGAAAAAGAAAAATTTAAATTCTAGAATGATAAATAAGATAAAAATAAATATCAAAAAGTGTAATAAATTTATGAGAGTGTTCATTGAATTTTGATTATCATGCTTTCAGCATTAGTAATGGGTGGAAGGGGGTTATCATTAATTTGAGGATATGACATTTTTACAATACTTGTGAGAATGTTCCATCTCAGAACTGTACCCATCCATGTGGTCCTGTATCATGAGCCACTTTATCTAAGACTCAGAATAGAGCAAAGCTTCATTGTGCAGTGAAATCAATTGTTGTGTTTCAGAATTTATTTTTTTTGGCTAGTCTGGTTTACTTTTGAATTTAGGGAAATTTTGACTTTATTAGTGTAATGGTCAGATTCATATACTTAAATAACACTGCAGAATTCAAACCCCAGACACAAAACTCAACACTCTAGGAGGATTTGCTTCCCAGAAATCCCAAGTTCAAATCCAAGGTCTATGCTCCACAGTGCCACCTACATTTCAACACATCTGATGCTACTGATCACATGGTTTCTTGCCAGTGCCTGTGGTCAGGGAGAAGCAAGAGACTCTATATCAGGGGTCCCCAACCCTATACCTGCAGGCACCATGGCGCCCACAGACCATTTTACATGTGCCCACCGCTATCCGAACACGATAAAAAATTATTTATCTGATACAAATAAATTTAACTTTTAAAATTTCTTATAAATTATTGTATTATACTGTAATCAAATTGTAGGGCATACTATACTTTTGCAGCATAAAAATACAAATGTTAATTATATGTTAAAATTTTATTTTTGAAATACATATTTTTTTGTACATTATATGTATTATTAACAATATCCAACTATAAATTTACATTGAAAAAATAAATGGTGCCTGCGACCTGGTTGAAAAAAATAAATGGTGCCCGCCACATGGCCGGTATTATAGAATGTGCTCTTAAGTGCAAAAAGGTTGGGGACCCCTGCTCTATATTAAAATACATCATTAGGTTTGCCAATTAACATCTATAGATGGTACAATATATATATATATAATGTGATATAGACCAAAGTAATGGTGTGCATTGCAGAAAATAAATAAGTATAATCAAAATAAGTTAGTAAAATTCAATAGGTTTATTCATTTAACAATTATTAACATGGGCATTGTCTGTTTAAGCTAGACTGTGCTGTTGAATCATTAAAATATAGGTTTAAAAGAAATTTAGATTTACAGTAATGGCTTGTTAATTTATATTTTCTCTGTACCTCAGATATGATATTATGATGATGTGCTTAAAGAAAAATAAAAATGTATAAAGAAAGGTTGATTGTGAAGATATGTGAGGTGCCTAGCATGAATATAATAAGTGTTTGCTTAAATAGATTTTACATATTTAATATTTGATACAAGAACATAATATAGAATTCAAGAATAGTGCAGATGAAAGCTCACTGAGCTAGAAGGTAAAAAAGTTATCAAGACACAGGCAATTTAAAGAAACACTAACTTTTAATATTAAAAAAGATTGGTGGTACCAGTGAAGGTTTAATATAAAGAATGGAGTGCAGTACATTGAAACTGCATGGCTTTGTAAAATAAAATAAAATAATAATAAAGATGATGGGATGGTGTCTCACCATAAATCCATGAAAGGTTTCATCACAATATCAGCTCAAGCCTGGCATCCTACTATGTAACTCCGAGACTGAGTGACTCATGTGTAAAATTCCCAGCTATAGCTTTCTAACACATACTCTATCTGGGAACCACAAGAAGAAGAGAAGACAGCCTCAGCCATATGTATCCTTGAGAAATGAAAGCAGACCTCAACAACCAATACTCCTACACTGGCAACACACAAATATAAAGTGAGTGAACAATTATATAAGAGGGGTGACTTCAATCAAGCAAAGGCATTTAATCAATTCCTAACATTTTAAGAAGGTCTGCACATTCTCAACCTCAAATTTAACTGTTATTAACAGTAAGTAAAATTACAATAAATTAAGTTATAATATTTAAGAAAAATGGAGTGGGAATGCATGATTAAACAGGGATTCATGAGATTATAAGTAATCATATAATATCAATAATTATGTGCTTATAATGCTCGTTAAAGAAGTTATATATATTATTAAATCTATTTAAAGCTTAGTGCTTTCAAAGCTCTATGGCTTATCATGTATTTCTCTATATTATTCCCTTATTAACCTAGCACATCTGACATTATATTTAACAGAAAATATACCCTTCTTAAAAGACAAAGTTATTTAATAATTATCAAGACATGAAACAAAATAGCCCTCAAACAAGCAATTTTACAAGATACTTAATATAGAGTTAGTTTTACAATTAATCCACACTAATATGGTGGCATACTAATTAAAAAGAGAAAAAGAAGTGATTCGCTCATTCGATGACTATCTAGGCACATTACCGTAATAGAAGAAAACAAATTAATAAAACACAAAAGCAATAACCCAAGCATAGAGAGAAAGCACCCTAGTTATATTACAGAAATTTTATAATAGAAATAGACATTTAGGCATTGAGTGATAACAGAAAATAATTTTAAAGAGCTATAGCTTAGAGGAAATTTATATTACACAAGAGCTCTTGGGGTAATTAGGTTACCTCATATATAGTGAACAATCCGTGCATACATTTATACTCTTCAGTTATTTATTTGAAATTTCAATGGAAGTTAAATAGCAGCAGTGGCAGTTTATCAGTCTTCTTAGGTAAAGGGCATCAGACGATATGGTGTGCTGCAGAATGGCCATTCCTGAAAAGGAAGATAGTCATCATGCTAGCTCTACTCTGACATTTTAATTTCACTTAGCAATGGCTGGTATTTTACAGATTTATTTAAAATTAAAATGAATTTGGCTTCTTGGTATACAGTTTTACTAATTTCAACTAAAATATATTCAGCTGCTAATTAAACTGAATAAATATGAAATAATATCTTAAAATAATTTAACTAATCAAGAATTCAACTAAACAAACATAGAACAAAACATATTAATAAATAAATTCGGCTCTATATATATCAAGGGAGCTCACAATAAAACTACCCTGCAGTGATTAATCCAGAAACAAAAATAAATTTGCTATCAAATAAATGCTGTTATTTATCTTATCCAAATATCTAAAAGAATACAACAGGGTTTTATAATTAATTTTACTTTTAAGATATTCGGATTAAAACTTTAATTTTGTTTCAAACATATTTTAATTAAAAAAACACCAAAGTGGACCTCTGTTGTTTATCTTGATGGCCAAATATTCAAGCCTCTAATGTATTTTAGAAAATCTTATTAATTAAGCCTAATGTTCTCTTCCCAACCCTCATTTACTTTCTACATAAAATTTGTGGCATGATTTTTAAAATCTAAAATAACAAAATTATTTACTTTTAAATTCTAAATGTTTAAATCTATTTAAAAATTAAATATTATTTGACATTAAATGAAAACAAATATTACAAATGTAATATTTCTAAAATAAAGATTTAAATAGAACTTTAAACAACAAAATATTATTTTTACCTAAGTTTTAAAAAATATTATCGCAGTATATGTGTAAATACGACTTATATGATCTACTTTTTAAAATGAATACATGTACTCGCAATTTATAACTTATTAATGTTGGGTTTATGGAATTATATATACACCTGGGTCTCGTTTATGCGGATTATTTTAATGCGATTTTGAAGTTATGCGATTCATGTTTCTTCTTAATATCTTTCATATTTCACTATATTTATTAGATATCAAGAAATTTAAATTATTAATAACTTATTTTGACTTGAAATACTTTTTGTTCTTGAAAAATATAACATTATATTAGCAGATAGCATGAATATGACCTGAAGCTGTATTTAGAATATTAGCTTCTATGTAAATAACCTATTTATACTAATGAATAGATAATAATAATAGATTTATATTTACATATAAAAATATCACAATAAATAGTCAAAAATTTTAAACTTTTAAAATGTATTTTGTTAATTATAATAGAAATAAATAATTTTTTAAATTTTTAAAATAAATAATAACGAAGATTTTATTGATTTTATAAACTGAAAATAATCTTTCTAATAATAATTTATAATCTTTTTGTTTTGATTACGATCTCATTTTTTAAATATAGAAACAAAAAACCATTAACTCAGCTCAAGACTGAAAGTGGTGCTAGTTGTATGTTACATGACGAATCTGATATCTTAACATTTCACAAATGAATGCTCATTGTCAAGTAGCCAAATAACCGCTTATGTATAAAATATGTATGAAAAAATGTAAAATTAAATACTGTAGTTAATAAAAAAAGTAAAAAAAGTTTGTCTTGCATTTTTTTTCTTTAAAATATTTGAATTTTTTTATTACTCATACTTTATTTCCTTATTTTTTTTTAATGCAAATTTTAAAGTATTTTTTCCTTCTTGCTTTGCTTTTATGTGATTTCTGAAAATTACAACCCCTATCTCCATTTTTTAAGGTAAGTTAAGTCTATTTTTGCGCCATTTCTTTTGTGCGCATTTTCTGAGGAACCTATCTACCACATAAATGAGACCCAGATGTATAACATGAGCATTTATTCTTGTGGTCTAAATTAGTCAGGATTTCATCATAAAAGTGCAGTACAGACACACTATGATAAGTTGGGGCTTAAAATAGGGTATAAGGGCAGGAAAGAAATGAGAAAAAGATATGTGAGGTGGTAGATTGCACATTATGCTAAAATGAGATCATCTTCTTGGTGTTAATGCTGCATTATATACTCATTGTGGTGATGGATGTCATTGCCTATCACTGCAATGAGTATGGGGGATCAGATACAATGGGTTACTCAAGTCAAATTTTTAATACATCCACAAATAACATATCAAATATAACAGAATTTTTGAAAGTATTACATATATTAATATTTTTTTAATAAATACTAGCTTGTAATTCTGATTTTTAAAGAAGTGAGGTTAAGTGTAACATTAATATACATTTAGAAGTAAAAATTTATAGTTAATATAATATTGAATGATGTCTAATTTCAAATTGATTCTATTTTATTTCTCAATGAAAAAGAGACAGATGTAGTCTCTCTGTTATGAGTCACATATATAATCTCTAAAAATAAATAAAAAGAAGTTATATGTTTTAAAGTTTTTTTAAGGGTTTAAATTTTTTTTTTTTAAAAAAAAGAAAATCACAATGTGTTAACAAATTTAAAAAATACTTGTAAGAAATGAAACTTTTTGTTTCTTTGTTACTTTTAAACTTCATTTGAAAATAAAATTGTTTGCAAAAATATTAAATGTTAATAAAAACATAATAATAATGTCAACACAGGTTAATCTTCATCCAATAGGAAAGTATTCTATTGTTATAATAATTGCATAGGTGTTTTGACTGATGCAAGGTAACAAAAAAAAATGCATTCCGGTTAGCTGTAGCTCTTTATCAGTTTTTGTTAGGCTCACAAATTAGCAACTGTGAAAACTATTTGTATTTTCTTCTATTCACAATTCTTTGCAATGTTGGGGTAAAAATCCAGTTGGAATATTCCATCTTTTTAAAAATGTAAACTTTGTGGAAATGGGATGGCCATGTACTGAAATCTTTATCATTGTCAGATTTAGCTGCTGTTGCTGTATTAAAACTGGATTAAAGAGAAATATATCAAAGAAAAAAACCCTGCATACATATTAAACATTTCTTAAGGACAATTAAAGGAAATTATGTCAGGAAAATCTGCTACCTTTTATTATAGAAATATATGAATACCGATCAGAGACGCTAATGGAAAATTGACTAATAGATTAAATGTGAAGCCTGAAAAAATCTAGAATCACTTATATGTTGAGCTCAAAAGACAAAACCCAAAAAAAATTTAGTAAAATTATTTTAAATGAGTTTATGATAAATAAATATTTACAAAAAATTCATTTTTCTCTTGCACTAAAATTATTATTAGTAGTATTACTATTATCTTTAAAAGAACTTTATTCAATAATTTAAAAAAAGTTACATACTTTTTTACACATTATTCTTGATTATTATAAATACAGACAATTGTTTATAAAACTGACAGATGTTCATTAGTTCACATAGATACAGTTAATTGTTTTAAAACCTGAAAAAGTTCAAAAGTTCACTATCATATAATGTTTTTCCAGTGGTGGCAAATGATATATTTTCCCTTTAATTCTTTGTGATTTTTTCAATTTTTTTATAAGCTTGAAGGTAACTGCAATAGAGACCTGGTGTCAATGAATGTTGCGTGATTTATTTTTTTTTATCTCTTTCATGTATATTATCCAATTTATTTTTGAATGTGTTAGGGTGCTTTCTTGGGTTATTATTGTATATGAAGTCATAGAGGATGAATATACTGATCCATATTTCAGCAAAAACTTTTTTGAATGAGTCAAATAGGCAATTCATATTTATTTTTTTATTTTTGAATAGTGTGTTTATGATTGAATGGATGTTATTTAGTTCCTAACATGAGAAAAAAAGATGACCCTGTGTTTCTGAGTCTCTGTGGCAGAGGTTGCATAAATTGTCTAGATTTTGTCAGTTCCCTCTATATTTTATAAAATGTTGTGTGAATAGTGAGTCAAAGTTAATTTTTAGTAGATAATCAAAATATTTTAGTTCAAGTGACCAGAATTTGAATTTACGGCATAGTTGTTTACTGGTGATATTAAGAACAGTTTTTACCTCATTTTGTACAGGATATAAAATGAAATGAATTTCCCAGTACTTAAATTTATTTTGAGGTGATTTAGAATTCAAATTTTTATAGATAGTAATGGTGCAAGTAGTGTCTTCAGGTATCCTTGAATAGAAGGTGGTTTATACTTAGGGGTGATTTTGCAGGCTATTTGTAGATATGAGATTTTCTGTGCACATGCATAAATTATGTTAACTGTTTTTTTTAATTCTGAATGTATGAATTGAATGAGGTCCCAGACCATTTGGTGAGAGTGAATGTTTTGGCTGTCTTAGAGATATTGAGATTATTTTTTTTCCTTAAGAGTTTCCTGCACAATGAGTCTATTTGATTAATGAAGGATTTCATATAAAGTATTGTTGGAGTGTAATATGTGATTTTTGTCATGATCAACATATTAAAAAGAGCTATCCCTGTGTACAGTGAAAAGTAGGCTTTTGTTAGTGAATTGACTATAATTTCTACTTTATTTGTAAGATTTTTTTGTATAAGTGATCACATTGGTGAATGATACAGATAGAAATGGAATCCAAGAAATGGGTTAGGTTTACCTTTAAAATGTTTTGTTATGCTTCTGCCAGTGAAAATTTGCCAGGCACAATATTTTTACATGTTAAATGTTAACTTATATTCATTTGTATAATTTGAAAGTATCTTTAAGGAGTTTGGGAAATTTTTTTTTTTGAGATGTCAAAAAAATTGCAAGATCATCCATGTAAGCTAACATGAGATGTTGGTATTTAAACAGGGTACATAAATATCAGGTATTTCTTTTTCTATGATTTTAATTAGAGGGTTTATGTAAGTAGTAAATAACAAAGCATTAAGAGGGGATCCTTGTGGGATGTATTGATGAGGTATTAATGGCAATGACATTTTAACCATGTAGAGTAATGTATATTTCACAGTTTATTAGTAGATTAGCAAGTAGATTTAGGTAGGCTTTTGGTACTGTATTTTGTTCTAGAATTTTAAAAAGTGTATTTATTGGTATCATGTCAAACACTGGTGAGTATTTATAATTTTGATACCTGTAAATTTCTGTTGTATATGCTTTAATAAAAGAGTTATGTATAAAATGAAGGGCAGTGGACTAAGAGGTAACTTTAGGAGAAGGATTGCATAAGGATAAGTGATGGTGAACTTTTCCCATTTACAGTGATATGTATCTCTCTGCACTGCAGTAAATTGGTAATTAAGTAAAGCAGAGTACTTGGAATGGTAATGTTAGCTAGCACATTAATCAGAATGGGAATAGACACAGAATCAAATGCAGAATCTATATCTAGCTAAACTGTAATTGGAGCATATTTTTTTAGATTTGAACTCGAGTTCAAGACTGCTTTAAACATCAAAGCAGCCTGTAAGGCAGAAGAGCTTTTTTTCAAACTGCATATTGGAAATTATAGGAAGGTGTGGTTCTACAAGATCCTTTACAACTTTTTCCAGTATCTTAATTTCCAGAGGCCCCATGGAAATTGGACAAAGGTTGGTAAGAGTAATAGTTAAGCCTGGTTTTTTTGGTAAATGGTACAATTTAAATTGGATATAGACCTTTGATGTTATATATCTTTTGTGATAGATAATTTTCCAGATCACAGAGGTATAGTGCAGCAAAGTGCCTAAGATGAGTAAAAACAAAAGCTGTGATTCCATTGAAACCTGGGTGACATGAGTTATTTTTAGTGGCAAGCTTTTCAGAAAAGTGTATGGTTTGAAATGGGGTGCTGGTATCAGGTGTGAATGCATTGTGGATTTGAAACTTCTGTTTAAAATATTGGTATATAGGAATAATCATGTTAGAGTCTGCATTTGAAACTTCTGTTTAAAATATTGGTATATAGGAATAATCATGTTATAGTCTGCACACATATTGCCATCCATGTGGAGTGTCATGGGAACTTTTAGTGTGGAGGTTGGCCCAGGGCCCAGTGAATATATGCCCAGGTTCATGTATGTTGATGAGTAAGACAAATTATTCTTTTCTTAATGGCAATATATTCTTTAAATTGTTTGGTGACTTTTTGATAAGCCTGAGAAAGTGTAACTGTTGATGAGCATGATTAATTAATGTAATCCATATATGCAATTTATGGGCCAAGGCCAGAAGTTGAAAGGGTGGAGGTGCACTGTGTGTGAGATGTTAGATATTGAATGATATTATATGTATAAAGGCAAGGTACCCCTAGACTGAATCAAGTTCTATTTGTTCCAATTTCCACAATATAATATATGTTTGAGAGAATAAGAACTCTTTGGTTTATGGGGGTAAAATAACTTGAATAATTTTATGTAAATGAATAATTGTGATGTGTAGTTCATCAAAGCTTAGGGTGGGAGATTGTCCAGAGTGTCAGAGGAAGGCACTGGATTAAGGTCAAGTTGAATTAAATCATGCAGAATTGGTGAGTAAAAGCAAAGATTGATGAGTGAGGTATGCTGCTTATATAAAATGTAAGCAGAAAGGTTATTAGATGAAGCCATTTTGACATGAATTTTTGATAAGCAAGATTAAAATCTCCCATTACAACAGTTGGATAAGGTGAAGAAGCAAGCAAGGAGCTAATTGTTCAAATAATAGTTGAAATAGAAGTATTACTAAGAGGGATATATATAAATATAATATTTAATGTTTTAATATGGCTGTGAAATGTGATGACTAAGAGATTTAAGCCTATATAAATAATCTTGAATGATGAGAATGGGAAGCTGGGAGTGATAACAAAAACCAATTCCAGCTGATAGTGAAGATGTGTCCCTGGAACAGGCACATAATCCCTGTTTATTGAGGTAAGCAGCATGGTTAACCTGTGATCTATTGTATATTTTAAACTCAAGTAATCCAAGCACAAGCTTGTATGTTGCTTATCCACTTTTTTAATTGAAAAAGTTCAATCACAATCCACTTTTTTTAATTGAAAAAGTTTGATCATGGAATTGATACCTCAAACATTAAGTGCAGTAATTTTTAGTTTCATTTATCAGGATTGTTTTAGGATAATTAATTCTAATTGTCAGTTAGGATGGGTGTAAATTCTTAATGTTTTCAGAAAGGTCTGGTTATATTATTATGAATTTATATTGGTGGTTGATCAGTAGCTAACAATGTTTCCAACCCAGCTGTTGAGTGCATTTGTTGTTTATGAGAGGTAGGTGTAGATTGATTTATGGAGTCAGGTAATGGGCATTTAGCTTGCAAGAGGGTATTACTGGTTTCTACTGGGTCCATGTCCAGTATCAACAGATCAACCACATCTGTTTTGGTTTTTTACATTGATGAGTCTTTGGGGGGCATCCAGGCTTTTTTTATTACATTAGAAGTGTTGTGGGGGAGGTAGATAGCTGGTATAGGTGGTAAACATACAGAAATTGTTTCCATGATGTGTTGATGTTTCATTATAAATAGTATGGTCATGGTCATGTGTATTGTTATTAATAAAAGCTTCTAGGACAGTAGTAACCATATTTGAGACAGTGTTGGCTTCAGTTGTTGCATTGAGAGAAGTTTTTCAAACAATATTCTCTGAGTCAGGGCTTGTCTGTATACCAATGAAATTGGCATAATAATCATTGTCATTATCTGCCTCATGGAGTGTCAAATCAATAGGTTGTGAAGTAAGGTTGAGTGTGGATGATGATTGGATATTTATGGATGTAATCATAGAAAGATTTTCTAGTTATTGTTTGTTGACTTGGAGATTATGTGGTTTTCCTAAAACTGAAGTTTGGAGATTACTGCATTGCACTGCTAAATGATGCCATTGTTGACAGAAGTAGCACTGGAGTTTCTATCCTGATATATAGACATACAGTAGCTTCTTAATCAAGGATTTGTGTTGGAATTATGTTTGGATCAATGCCATGGTGCAGTTGTAATTTGAAGTCATAGCTGTTACTATTGATGGATATAAAAATATCTTTTAGATATATGGGGCAAAAGGCCATAACTTTGTCAAATGGTTGCACCATATGCTGGAAATCTTGAAGGGTGTATCCCAAGTAGGTGTTTTTGATTATGTGAGTGATACAGTTGTAGTGATTTGGATTCACTTTAATTAAGGCAAAGTTTCCAAGAGTTTTTATTTGTTTTTGAAATCTGTCTCTCTGTGTGGTCTGAAAGAACTCGATTATCAAATACCTGGGATTTGGATGGTCAGCAATACATGCAATGGTATCCCACAGCCCATGCTAGGATATTGCATTGAATAATAATTGACTAGGGACTTTATATAGAGAAATGTTGATGTTTGTGGCAGATAGAATTAAGGACCTAGTAAAAAAAATATTTCAAAAGTTGCAAATAATCTTCTTGGGAATGAATTGTTGAACCTTTCTTTGGTTATCATAAGAGCATCTGTATTCAAAATTGTAGAGGGGGTATTGTGCTTCTTGAATATTGAAACAGTAAGATTTGCTTTGCAGAACTTCGTTTCACTTTTTCTCACCTCTTTCCTGCTCTCATACCTTAGTTTAAACCCTTAGTGTATCATCGTGTGTCTGCAATGCGCTTATATGCTGAAAATCCCACACAATTTTAAACCACAAGTACAACTCTCATGTTATATATATTTGTGTTTGTTTCAAAAGTAGATTGTATAGATTGGAATTGCACACACACTGTGCTATATTTATTTTCAAAACCTTAGATAAAAAATAATTTGTGTTTAAAATTATTTCTGTTTAAATCTATTTATAAAATATATTACATTTGTAATATTTGTTTTAGTTTAAAATAAAATTATATTTGTCCCATAAATAGATTTAAACATTGAAAACTAAAAGTAAAATAATTTTGTTTTAGATTTTAACATCATGCCACATATTTTCTGTTTAAAATAAAAGAGGGTTGGTAAGAAACAATAGCTTTAATTAATATGTTTTAGGAGCTTATATAGAAATACAGCAGATGTCCACTTAAGGTAGTTTTTTTTTAATTAGCAAAAGTTTTTTTTATTAAATCAAAGTTTTAATATGAATGTCTAAAGGGAGAGTTAACAATGGAAAATTAATTAAAATTTTGTTGAATTCCTTTGGACATTCTGATGGATTTGGTTGCAGCTTGATAAGATATCAAATTTTGGTATTTTTGTTATGCTCAAGGGCAGTTCTATTGAACAGTTCTGCTATATATAGAAGGGTTTTCTTTTGTTATATTCATTCTGATTTCTGATTATTCTAATTGATTCAGCCTTTTGATTCTAATTGATTTTGATTTTATTCTATTGCTGTTCTGATGGTTTGCTTCAAAGAGAACCAGTAGCCTGCAAGTTTTAATATTTGAAGCTGAGTTTTCATCTTCAAATAGATTTTACAGTTTTTCTAAAATATTGCATTTAAAGTTCTCTGAAACATCCAGCCTTTAACACTGCCATCTTAAAATGACCGAGTAGATCCAGCAAGAGGGCTATTTTCCTTTTGGAAATGGCCATCCGCTGCACATCAATGCCATGTGATGCCTTCACATAAGAAGCCCTAAAACTGCCACTGCTGCTAAAATGTGAACTGTAACCAGAATTTGCTGCCAAGCCTTATGAGTGCTGCTACAATCAAGTTGGAAAAAGTCTCCACCTGTAATTATCTGCAAATGCCTACTTCTGATGATGTAACGCAAAATTAACCCAAGAGCTCTTGTGATCATCTTCCTATTACTAAGCTATTGCTAATTCAATTGTTTCTATTTTGCTTTATCCTATAATTCTGTTTTCTTTCTTTAAATGCTGTATTTTAATTAATGTTTTTAACTCTATATTTGGATTAATTTTTTTTTATTATGATGGTGTGCTAATATAGTCATCGGCTGAGCAAATTACTTCCTTTTATTTAAATCAAGATGCCACCCTTAAGGCATTTTAAATTTATACATTTTATCCCATTTTATTATCTCGTTGAATCACTCATTCAAGGGCTATCTTACTATGTTTCAAATATTTCATAAATTTGCTGTTAAAACTCCATACGTTTATTAGTTTTAATATAATGAGAATATGTGCGAGATAAATGAGTAAATATTTAATAAATGCATGATTGCATAATTAATTTATGCTTTCTTTTAAAACCCCACAATCATGCATTCTCCCACTTTAAGATGCTTATTGTTTTGATTAATTTCCAAAGTATATAAATATGAGGTCTAGAATGAATGGACTTTCTTAAAATAAACATTTGAGGAATTGATTAGGCATTTTATTAAACTAAGTGAATCCTTTTAAAATATTTTATATACTTTATTCGAGTGTTGCTAATAGGTGTATTGGGTGTCTGAGATCACTTTGCTCCTCCTAAGGGCTTTAAATGGCTAAGACCATTTCTCCTTCACTTTCTGTGGTTCCCAGGCAGAGTGTGTACTCAAATTGTCACACCTGGGAATTCTACACAGTCATCACCCAGTTGCTAAAATTTGGATGAGTCCAGACTTCGATACCTGTGACACCACCTCCTACGGATTCAGGGCAAGATGCCTTCCCATATTTTCTTCATTTTTTATATAATTATTTATTTGCAAAGTTCCAGTGGTTTAAACATATCACACCCTCCATCCTTTACAGAAACTTCTCACTAGCACCACCGACCTCCCAATATAATTTAATTATTTCTATAAATATAAATGTCTTAATCACATCCCACCTTATAGCTTTACAAGCATTAGTCTGTTCTATTCTTGAATTCAAAAAGTATTATATTAAACTTTAATGTTGCCATGAGTTTTATCCAACTATTTCTGGTTTACTCAAAGCACCTCGCATATTGTCACAAACTCTCTTAGGCACATTGTTGTAATGTTATTATATTAGCCCAAGGTATAGAGAATGCAGTATCAACTTATAAATGTAAATTGTCATTAACATTGTTTTAAATACAATTTTAGTAAACGTCACTGTCTCCCATATGCAGACAGTGGGTGTATTATATATATTTTGATGTTTTAATAAATCTTTTAAATCTACTAACTTTTGATTCTTTATTTTCTTGATCCATATCACTGTCTCGATTTATATCTTTTATACATTTCTTTTGTACCATCCAGACATTTAGTCAGCAAACCCATAGAGTAGTATAGAGTCTCTTTGTTTCTCCCTGACCACCAAGCACCGGTAAAAGGTTATATTATTAGTGGCATCAGATGCATTATCATGTATGTAGCACTGTGGAATTTTGACTTTAGATTCGAACCTAGGATATCTAGAAGGCAATCCCTCCTAGAGTGTTCAGTTTCATGTTTGGGGTTTGAATTCTGCAGTGTGTTAGTGAGATAGATGAATCTGACCATTTCACAGTATTTTTTCCCCCGAGTCCATGGTTTGCCCAAACGTAGGGCCTCGATTATTTAAACACCCACATCCCTGTATCTCAATATAGAATTTTGTTTTTTATTTAAACACCCTCATCCCTTATATTGTAATATATATAGTATTTTCAAACTCTATATTATAGATAATGTTGTATATATTGCATATATATTTTCATATATTTTGTTTGACTCAGGTATTTTAATTACGTATATAGTCTAAACTTTGTTATATAATCCAAACTTGCTATAGTGCAATACGAGCCGTTTGTGTTTTATTTTTTTCACTTAAATCATGCTATCTATGTATGGTGTAAATTATTGTCCCAAATGAAATATTGTGCCAATCTATATATTTTGAATCTTGTAGTTTTACTGTCAAAATAAAGTTTTATCAGCTCAAAGCACAAGATAGCGTAAAATAATTTTGTATGGTAATGACCTAGATATAATAGGCTATTGTATGGAATTTAATAATAATAAATAAATATGTAATAAATGAAAATTCGAATGTTATAATGAATGCCCGTAGTTAAATAGAATAGCTAAATAAAATTAATTTTTGAGGAGGCTAACAGTCTATGGATGTTTTAACTGATGGCATGGCACCCGGAGGTAACTTCACTAAATGGAGTTACTTCTAAAATAAATTTTGTCATCAGGTTAAATTTTTTTGTATGTATATTTGTTTTTTTCAAATGTGTATAAGTTTTTTTAGACCAAATAATGAGACGTGAATCGGATCAACTATTATAATGTAAATATATATGTATGTTAATCTTAAATAGGGAGCGAAATAAATATACCCAGATCTAGCAAATGTTTACATATAAATAAAATTTTATGCTTCTAGAAATATATATGTAGGCAGCAAAATAATTTGGCAGGTAGTATTTAAGAAATTTTTTTTCCTATATATATATTGGCAGTAAAATAGTGTGGTTCACTCAGCAGCAGATTTTAAACATTAAATTTTAGCAGTAATGAAAAGGCAGTAGTTAGGGTAATAGTGTTAGAATAAAGCAGTAAGTAGGCCAAAAAGACTGATAGGGAGATAGCTGATTAGCCATTACAAAATTTTGAAATAAAATATAATATCAAGAGAGATAAAAATAAAAAATAAAATAGCCATCGTTTAGAAGAGAGATAAAATTTTAGATAATATAAGAAATATATATAATAATAAGTAGTAGCAAGTATCAAAAAAAATTTTTTTAGTAATAATAGTAGCTACAAATAATAAAGCATAAGCTATGATCATGATAATCAGACATGGATCTGGACACATCCAGATTTCCAGAGTCTCCACCAACAGTTATGAAACATGCCCAGCAAACAAGCAAGGGAGTTTTTAATCTGAGATATCTGGAAGAATTGTTTCGAAAAAGTGAAGAAAGAGGAAGAAAGTGGGAAGAGAAACCTTGAAGACAAGATAAAGATAGAAATTTTATCAGACTGATCATCCAGAAGTTAGGAAAAGTGAGAGAGGAACAAAAAGCCCTACAACTTGCATTTGAAAAATGCTACACAAAAACAGTCAAGAGGTCAAGGAACCAAGAAAAGAGAAAATGGACCTGACCTCAGGAATATTGACAGAGGAAACCCAGAACCAGAAATTAGAGTCCAATAACTCAGCAAATTAAAAAAAATGATATACCCTACCTAGGACATCAATCCCAGCTAACCAAGCTTTGCAATATAGAAATATTTAAAGAAGTTAAAGAAAATCCCCAACTTTATTTAAAAGGAGTATTTCAACCAAATGATACACCAGACATAGGACCTCAAACCCAGCTAACCAAGCTTAGTAATGTAGATGTATTTAAAGAAGTTAAAGAAAATCCCCAACTTTATTTAGAAAGAGTATTTCAACCAAATGATACACCAGATATAGGACCTCAAACCCAGCTAACCAAGCTTAGTAATATAGATGTATTTAAAAAAGTTAAAGAAAATACCCAACTTTATTTAGAAAGAATATTTCAACCAGATGATGTTAAAGAAATAGTAAAATTAATAACAGCACTGGATTTCAGCCCATGGGCCAAGAAGCCCCCAAATAAGGCAAATAATTCCGACAACTTAAGGCTACAGTTATTAACGATGAGGAGTTTTAAACCCCTTTCCAATCACCCACCAGACCCAGGGTTATAAGTATGATAATAACAAAAAAAAAGAAGAAATGGACACGTTAAAAGGATAAATGCAAAAAAAAAAAAAGATTGGACTTAAGGTCAGAATTTCAGACTATCATAATTTAAAAGTAATAGATAAATTAATTGCAAAAAAAAAAATAGAGAAATATATTCGCTAGATGGTAAGTCACCTTATTTAATATAAGATCTGGGTATATAATTAAATTTTGTTCCATCATTTTATTTATGTACTGTATGTTATATGGGTTATCTTGTAAAAAAAAAAATTATGGAGACTTCATTGGTGGACACCTGTTGTAAAATCTTTTTTTTTTTAATTTTTTTGTTGTCTCTGAGGGAATGTGAAACAATAAGATTTGCTTTGCAGATCTTCATTTCACCTTTTCTCACCTCTTTCCTGGCCTGATACCTCAGTTTAAACCCCCAGTGTATTGTCATGTGTCTGCAATGCGCTTATATGCTGAAAATCCTGCCCAATTTTAAATCACGAGTAGAATGCTCATGTTATATATACTTGTGTTTGTTTCAAAAGTAGGTTATATAGGTCATAATTGTGCACACACCGTGATATATTTATTTTCAAAACCTTAGGTAAAAAATAATTTGTTGTTTAAAATCATTTCTGTTTAAATCTATTTATAAAAGATATTACATTCGTAATATTTGTTTTAGTTTAAAATAAAATTATATTTGTCCCATAAATAGATTTAAACATTGAAAATTAAAAGTAAAATAATTTTGTTTTAGATTTTAAAATCATGCCACCTATTTTATGTTTAAAATAAATGAGGGTTGGTAAGAAACAATAGCTTTAATATGTTCTAGTTTATCTAGAAATACAGCAGATGTCCACTTAAGGTAGTTTTTTTAATTAGCAAAAGTTTTTTTTTTTATTAAATCAAAGTTTTAATCTGAATGTCTACAGTGAAAGTTAACAATCGAAAATTAATTAAAATTTTGTTGAATTCCTTTGGACATTTGGATAGATTTGATTGCAGCTTAATAAGATATCAAATTTTTGGTATTTTTGTTATGCTCCAGGGCAGTTCTATTGTACAGTTCTGCTATATATGTAGAAGGGTTTTCTTCTGTTCTATTCATTCTGATTTCTGATTATTCTAACTGATTCAGCATTTTGATTCTAATTGATTCTGATTTTATTCTATTGCTGTTCTGACAGTTTGCTTTGAAAAGAATATTTGAAGCCGAATTTTCATCTTCAAATAGATTTTACAGTTTTTCTAAAATATTGCATTTAAAGTTCTCTGAAACATCCAGCCTTTAAAACTGCCATTTTAAAATGACTGAGTAGAGCCAGAAAGAGGGCTATTTTCCTTTCGGAAATGGCCATCCGCTGCACATGAATGCCACCTGATGCCTTTATGTGAAAAGCCTTAAAACTGCCACCACTGCTAAAATGTGAACTGTAACCAGAATTTGCTGCCAAGCCTTATGAGTGCTGCTACAATCAAGTTGGAAAATGTCTCCACCTGAAATTACCTGCAAATGCCTATTTCTGATGAGGTAACCCAAAATTAACCCAAGAGATCTTGTGATCATCTTCCTATTACTAAGCTATAGCGAATTCAATGGTTTCTATTTTGCTTTATCCTATAATTCTGTATTTCTTTAAATGCTGTAATTTAATTAATGTTTCTATCTCTATACTTGGGTTACTATTTTGTATTTATTAATCTGTTTTTTTATTATGATGGTGTGCTGATATAGTCATCAGCTGAGCAAATTACTTCCTTTTATTTAAATCAAGATGCCGCCATTAAGGCATTTTAAATTATACACTTTATCACATTTTATTATCTCATTGAATCGCTCATTCGAGGGCTATCTTACTATTTTTCAAATATTTAATAATTTTGGTGTTAAAACTCCAAACGTTTATTGGTTTTAACATAATGAAAATATGTGTGAGGTAAATGAGTAAATATTTAATAAATGCATGATTGCATAATTAATTTATGCTGTCTTTTAAAACCCCATAATCATGCATTCTCCCACTTTAAAATGCTTATTGTTTTGATTAATTTCAAAAACATATAAATTTGAGGTCAAGAATGGATGGAATTTTTAAAATAAATATTTGGGGAATTGATTAGGCTTTAAATGGCTAAGACCATTTCCCCTTCACTTTCTGTGGTTCGCAGTCAGTGTGTACTCAAATTGTCACACCTGGGAATTCTACACAGTCGTCACCCAGTCACTAAGATTGGATGAATCCAGACTTTGGCTGCCTGTGACACCACCTCCTATAGATTCAGGGAAAGATGCCTTCCCATATTTTCATTTTTTTATATAAGTATTTTTTATATAAGTATTTATTTGCAAAGTTTCAGTGGTTTAAATGTATCACACCCTTCATCCTTTACAGAATCTCCTCACTAGCACCACCAACCTCCCAATATAATTTAATTATTTCTATAAATATAAATGCCTTAATCATGTCCCACCTTATAGCTTAACAAGCATTAGTCTGTTCTATTCTCGAATTCAAGAAGTATTATATTAAATTTTAATGTTGCCACATGTTTTATCCAACTATTTCTGGTTTACTCAAAGTGCCTCGCATATCTTCACAAACTCTCTTAGGCACATTGTTATAATGTTATTATATTAGTCCAAGGTATAGAGAATGCAGTATCAACCTATAAATGTAAATTGTCATTAACATTGTTTTAAATACAATCTTAGTAAACATCGATGTCTCCCATATGCAGACAGTGGGCGTATTATATATATTTTGATGTTTTGATAAATCTTTTAAATCTACTATTGAATTTTTATTTTCTTGATCCATATCACTGTCTCAGTCTATATCTTTTATACATTTCTTTTGTACCATCTGTAGACATTTAGTTAGCAAATGCATAGAGTAGTATAGAGTCTCTTTGTTTCTCCCTGAACACCAGGCACTGGTAAAAGGTTATATTATTAGTGGCATCAGATGCATTATCACATAGGTAGTGCTGTGAAATTTAGACTTTAGATTCAAACCTAAGATATCTAGAAGGCAACCTCTCCTAGAGTGTTCAGTTTCATGTTTGGGGTTTGAATTTTGCAGTGTGTTAGTGAGATAGATGAATCTGACCATTACAATATTGAGATCCAGTTCTCTGATGTCACTAGGGATGTTTTTTCTATGTCTTGGAACTTATTTGGAAATAGTTGATATACCCTTACTTTTGTTATTAATATCTATTGGACTATTATTACTTTTCCTATTGAGCTGTTGAGAGTTAATTTTATTAATGTTGGCATATGCTTGTATTATGTTTGATCTTTGGAATTTAGCATTAGTAAAATTAGAAGTGGTTGAAATATTACTTTATTATTTATAACCATTGGATTATTATTACTTTTGCTACTGATCTAGTGAGTAATATTTTTAGCACTATTGGTATCTGCTAACTTTGGTCTTCAGTATTAATTAAACTGGTGCCAACCACCTGGTCATGTGTCATCTCAATCACCATATTAATCACCAAATAATCGTTAGACAAACTATTTAATTTGGAATTTTTGAATGCCAAACTTAGGCAAATTTAATAAATGAAGTATGAATCAATTGAAGATAAAATTTTGTAATAAGAGATAAGAATTTTATCTTGTCAAATAAAAGCTTTAAATGATTTTTAGGCAAATAGAGCTGGAGCTTTTTACCTGGGTTGTTGATAATGAACATCAGCTCTGCAGATGATGATGATGATTTCAACTTTACAGATTTTTTATGTTTTACATAATTGAAAAGAAGTGAGCCAAATAATACTCAATAGTTTAGACCAAACACATCTTTCTGGTCATTAACCATAAGAAAATAAATAAGAAGATGCAATATTAAAATTTAATAAATTTTGAAAAAAATTGATATTATAAAATTAAAAGACTAGTACAAATAGTAGTTTAATCTTATAAAAGTTTACTTCACTCTGTGATATGTCTTGAAGTTCACCGTGGAGGGTGGTCCAGAAGTTACACTATGGGTCGGATCAGGAGTATGAACACTATGGGAATTATCCGGCCTTAATCGAGGCTCCCTATGTATCTTAGTGCTGCACTGCGCTATGATATAAAATCTCCCGAAGTTGTTGCCTTCTCCGTTGGCTCTTATATGCCTTCCAGATTATATTCTCCGATGAGTAAATTATTCCTTCTTCCTGGCCGTGGAACTTAAGTGTGATTGGCGATTTCTGGGAAGGGTTTTTTTCTCTCTATATGGCTATTGTTCTCTAAAGTATATTTTTACCAATGAAATCTCTACATTCTGAGAGCAAAAGCTTATCTCCAATCAGAAAGGTCCACTTATAAATGTAAGTAAATTCTTATTAGATAAAAGTTATCAATTGCCCCAGGGATTTCTTGAATCTTTTAACCTGTATAATTTTAATCCAATTATATATATATAGCACTCTGTTATTATTTAATCCTATTATCAAAGACTGCAGGAAATTTTGTCCAATTCTAATCTATAACAAATTTATATTAGTGATTATGCAATCAATCCATCACACTGACTATTCGTCATTTACTGATATGGTTAAAATTATTATTGATCAGATATGAGTGAATAATTTCCAGGATTGATTCATGCTTAATTCAATTTCGTTTTTATAAATGCTAATGCTATTACAGGTTAGTAATTACACGTTTCGAGTAGTATTATTCTCCACTCTTCTTCAGGTGTTGCTGGCCTATATACACAGTGACAATATTCACTTAGAAATTGAACTCGCACCTTTAGATTCTTGAATATTGAATTTAAGGCAAATGCTCTTGTGTAATTACTAACCTGTATTGGCTAATGCTATTACTTTGTTACCTGTTTTGATTTTTTGTTTATCTAAAAAACGTCTGAAAAGTCTAAAAAAAATATTTTTCGAAAAGATTACCTTTTAATCTATTTCAATTTTTCTATTGATTCATTTTTTTGTACTCAAACTTAAAGTTTATCAAAATAACTATCTTTTTTCTTTTTCTATTATTAACTTTTTTAAAATTTTGATTTATATTAAATGACAAAATATCATTTTTATATCTTTAAAAGTTTTAGAATATCGTTAGATCACTTGTGGAATTATTATTAGGTTTATAAAGCAATTTTTTCTGATTAAATTTTATTATAAAAGATTATAGATGTCACTTTCCAGTAATAACAATTAAATTTAAATTTTTTAAAATTTAATTAATATTTTAAGTAAATACAGAGGATTTGAACACACTTTCAAGCACTTTTCAACTATCCATACTATCTCATCCCACTGATACACATGACCACACACAAATAGAAAAGATAAATAATCACCAATATACATATTTTGTGCTGAACTAGCCCTCATCAGTTGGTCCAGATTACCATTGCCATATATATATATATATATATATATATATATATATATATATTGTAACCTCTGCTTCTTCACATATTTCACTTTATGTACAAA
Source organism: Epiperipatus broadwayi (assembly GCA_028023455.1). Classification (NCBI taxonomy): domain Eukaryota; kingdom Metazoa; phylum Onychophora; class Udeonychophora; order Euonychophora; family Peripatidae; genus Epiperipatus; species Epiperipatus broadwayi. The sequence continues at coordinate 178,831 of JAQFVV010006811.1, read as the reverse complement.
TAAATGCCTAGGCGCCAATTCTATACAAGATAGAATAAATTTATAACTGAAATTACCTATTGATAAGACTTTTATGCAGCAATTACTTTATGGCTTAGCTCAGATGAGGTTATAAGGTAGGACAGTCATATAGGATTCAAATAAGTATGATAGAAACATTTATAAATAACAATTCTATAATGTTAATTTAACTATATTATAAACATCTATTAAATAATAAGGGATACTATGAAATTGATAACCATTATAATAAATAAAGTATAAACAATGATGAGGACCGGGTATCTTTTTGCCCTACATCACCATCTATTCTAAGCAAGGTAAAACATATTTTTGACATTGCAATGTTAAGATCTATTAACTCTGGACTATTTAAATAAATAACCTATGCTGGCAAGTTCATAAATTCTATAATTATATTATTTTGAACATATGTGTGTGTGTGTGTGGAAATGAACAATCGAACGCACATAATAAAACAAGTCAGATAGGATCTTATTTCAGCAAAACATTTATTATAAAATAAAATAAAAATTATTTCACAACAAACTGATGATGATTTAAACATTTCCCTTATAGTAACCTAAACTTGGTTAATATTTGTTATATAAATCTAAGTGACAGTTTTATTATTATTTTCCTTTCATTAGATAAAGTAAAATTTCATAAGTTAATACTACATTCATACCGGAGGATGTAATTGTTAGTAATGATAATAAATGAGATATTAATAATATATGTGATATGATTTGACAATTATTTATAATTAATAATTTTAATGATGTTCTTCTGAATATTTTTTTTATTTACCATACCTTCGAGTGTGTGCGCCTATATAAAATCACAAATACAACGCATTTATAATTTCTACTAGTTTATTTATGGAACGGATGGTGCAATAAGTTAATCATTAAACTAATGATCTTATTTAAAACGTATTATAAAATCTACAAGTCATTTATCTGATATAACCAGTATATATCGTTTGACGATAACTACATCCAAATGAAGAAAGAGAGGGAAATAACAATAACTATTACTTACATATACGCGGGTGAGGGTTAACTAAGCCTTCAAATTCAAGCTTAATTCTTCAACAAATATCTACCAATTTTTAAGATACAAATATTGCTGAACTCAACCAACTTATCATCAATAAATGGGGCATTTGCCACTTCATTTTAAAAGGAAAAGAAAATACAACTATCTCATCATATGTTCTTAATTAAGTAAGTATATCAACCATTCACGATTTAATAAGCAAATAATTAAGGAGAGTATAACTCAATCCACATAACAAAATTATCCCTCAATCACTTTTACATCTAGATGCACTCAATGTATTTCATATAAAAACAAAATTTATAAACAGATAAAACCTTAATTCTTTATCTTCCTTTAACAAATAGCACCAAAGGAAACCAATATAAAAATAAAATACAACTTTAGAAAATAATTTACGACAGTGCATACACAGCCAAATATACGATTATATATAATATGATTTCTAAATCATATAAATCAATAAACTGTCATATTACAATAATAATAAGTTACACTAAGCAAAACAAAAAAAAAGTATTATCTACTATAGGGAAGAGAAAGAAATACATATCAACATTTAATCATTAAATGTTGAGTATTTTTAGACTTGAAAACTTGAACGAAAGCATACATGCTGCTTCCAATAATAACATTAAATTAACTTTATATATATATATATAATACAAACGTTGATCCTACAAGCTGAAGTAAATTTTTATAAAAACTGCAATAGTTTCCAATGTTTTCGAATTTCCTAATAAACATTATAAACAACCCTTGTGTGCAATGGACAATATCAGAGATTGTTAGTATGAGAGCCAAATTAATAGGAGAACCATGGCAGGTGTTTTTTCATTGGTTTTCTAATTCATTGTCACAAGAAACAAAATCTCAGAGTCGGTAAGAAAATCCAAGTAAAGGTTTATGACTTTATTCCCTTTTAGGTTTTTTTTTTTTTTTGTATTTAATATAATTTTCATTAACTATTAAATCCATTATCAACTACTTATCCATACTTGTATATGTAATTAAGTCATGTATTCAATCATTCATTTTTATATATGTGCGAATAGTAAGGTTCTATAGTATATAACTATCTTCCTTATATAAGAGTAACAATAGACAAATTTCTTCATTTTAATATTATTTTGCATAGTATAAATAGAAAATTTATTAATTGAGATTCCATAAACCGTTCCACTAAAGCATTGAGCACAATTTTTTAGTTAATTTCATTTTAAATAATTTATATAATTCTGACATAATTTATTCATGGTAAATACGTTAAAATAAATTATAATTAACAATCTTATACAATATCCATGCATTCTTGAATAAAATAAATTTAGACTATTAGTTGATAAAAGCCAGAGCTGGGTACCTTAAGAATTTATTCTTCCATGTATAGTTTTCCTTCGAGTAGTATGAGATAATTATTCATAGGAATAGTATCAAATCTTCATGGTATTTAGTTCACTTACTTTACTATTTTTTTAAAGAATTATTTTACTTTCCATAACCATTCTGTTTTTTTTTTTTTACCTTCTTACTTGGAAAAACTTTTGTCAAACTCCCTCACGCCCTCTTTTTTATTATAATCATGAATTTGGCAATATATCAGAATTTTCTTGCTTGTAAATGTTAATAATAGAATATTGAAACGAAGAAAAAAAAATATATTAAATATTAACTGACAAATGCTATCTAATAATAAACAGATAACCTTTGCAATTTTAAATGTAAGATTTCAAGTAATATATAATTAGTAAATAATAAATAAAATATTTTTAAAAAAATCATTCTAATTAATGGTATATGTGTGTATTTGTTTTCTATGGCATGTGAATTTGCTACTACAATTTGGACATTATAAGTAATAGTATAAAATATGAATAAAGTGTGAGATGATGTAAAATGAACACACATATACAAGGTAAATCTTGGATGGGAGTAGACAATGAATTAGAAAACCAATGAACAAACACCTGCCATGGCTCTCCTATTAATTTGGCTCTCATATTAACAATCTCTGATATTGTCCATCCTCCTCTTCCACTACCAGACACATATAACCTAAAATTTTAACAACTGATACACCCAATTAAGTCTTAATAATTTTTGTAAACCAAATTTTAACTACTAAATTATATCACAATTCATTTTTTTAACTAGTTACCTCTAGCCATTATTAGCATGAATGTGAACTTCCCACATTTTTTCCTGGTGCCAACCTGGAAGGTCACAATATATATAATCAGCATGGGATTTGGGCATTCCATCATCAAAATTTCAATGGTATGGATGGCTGAGTTGGAGTTTGGAGTAGATTGAAGCCTGTCCAATAAAGTATGAAGATTTGCTATCTTAATATAAACTGAGGACTGATTATATATATGTGTGGCAGATGATCTGGACCAAATGATGAGGATCAGCACAAAATACAAATATTGGTGATTATTTATCTTTTCTACATGTGTGTGGTCATGTGTATTAGTCGTATGAGATAGTATGGATAGGTGAAGAAGGTGCTTGAAAGTCTGTATTCAAATCCCCTATATTTACAATTAGGCCCCAGAAATATGAAGAATGCCTGTATTTCAAATAATAATATTTTAAGGTAACTTTTTATATAAGTTATATAAAATTATTCAAAAATTTTTAAATTATACACACACAATGCTAAAACTTACTTTCACATGATACATTAAAATCACTCCAAATATTATTCCTTCTACAGGATAAGATAGGATTTCCTTTTATTTCAAAACCAAAATTACAATGATATATGAAACGTGAGTATACTATTTTATAATATCCATTTGTTAATGCTGGAGGCACCCCACAATCAGAAACTAAATTTAAAAAAAAATATTTTAGAAACAATAATTATTTTCAAATATAAAATATTTTAAAGGTTAATACTTTTCTGTAAAAATATAATAATAACAATGATGTCCTATTGAATACACAACTATTCATTGTTACCCATAAAGTTGGTTTTAAGTTTCTCACAGAGCAGAAAAAAATAGGAGAAAAGATAATATTTAACAAACTTTGAAATTTCTAAATAGTGAAGATATAAATGGTTTTCAGTCTTATTTAACTATATCTAAAAATCCACTGTACCTATTTGTTAAATATTATTAGATGGGTACCTGAATTGGATATAGTCTGGCTACCAGAAAGAAAAATTAAAGCTTAATTAGAACCTGAAATTTTTCCAAGTTTGAATATTCACATTTGCTAGTCAGCTGCATTATAAATTCAGGATTTTCTATTAATGATTGTCTTATATTAGAGTTCGCTTATTTGTCAAGAATGATTAAAATTAATCCAATATTTATTAAACATAAACTATTATAAGCAAAATCAACTACTTACTGAAGCAAGATACTGTTAAGGCACTCCAAGTACTATCATTTTGACATCTAGAAGTAGAATCATCACCTCTAAGTGTATAATCTTCTAAACAATAATAGTTTACTATTCTGGGGTTTAGTGAAACTTTCCAATAACCATTTTCAAGATGAAGAGGTTCTCCACATAATATTTCTTGAAAAAAAGTGTATATTTAAAATGTAATAAATTTCAGATCTATTTAATCATAGTAAATTAAAAAAAATCATCATGTACTTAGCATTAAAAAAACTATGATACATAACATAGAATAAAATAAAAATTCATATAAACATTACAATTATTTAATTTGAATAATATAAAATGCAAACATGATTAAATAAATAATGAACAGGCCCTTAAAAATATGTATGTAATAATGACAAAACTCGAATTTTGAGGAAGAAAATACATATTTAATAATAAAAAAGTCAAATGAAATGTGTTCAAAGCATCTAAGTTCTCTTTATAATATTATTAGTTTTTTTCCTAAATGCATAAATTTCAATTATCATTAATTATATGGTAGATATTTGAGCTCTCTAAAATACTATAATGCAGATAACTTTAAAGTTTTTATTGGCTTATTATAAAGATAATATTGTTATTTAAGTTTTTTATCTTGTAATGGAAAATTTTACAATTCCGAGATGTCATCTTGTATACTTATAGATTTTAAGATTTTTGTATAAATTTTAATACATATAATATTGGAAACATGTAAATAAGTTAATTAAAATAAAATTAATAAAGAAATAATTATATTAGTTTATACTAATGTTAAAATGATTTAGAATAGTAATATAAACTTTAAATTTAATATTTGAATGTGTATGGATAAATATTTATTTGATGTTTCTCTGATCTATTTTAAATTTAAAGGGGTACTATTCTAAATGATTTAGATAAAGTTATTATTTTAATAAAATGCAATCTACATTGAGAACAGTAGTAAATGAACAAAGTAAAGTGATTTATTTTAATATTTGCAACTTAAATATTTATTTTAATTAATATTATAATTTCTATAATTTATTTTGTCGAAAATATGTATTTATTTAAATATGGTTTTAAAAATATTGTTTGTGATTTTAAAATAAATTTTGTTTTGATAGATGATATAATTTTTTCTGATATTATTATCATCTGCAAATATCTTCTGTATATAGTTTGATCATAATAAGTAAGCAAAAATTAGTAGTTTACTCTTAGCATGTTGAAACCACAAGAGGGCATACTTTTTATATAAACAAACACATGTCGGGGGTGGTGCTAAAGGTTGTCTAATTAGTACTGAACTAAGTTTTAATATCTTTAGTTGTCATTGAATAGCTACTATATCCCACTCAATGGCGCAGTTTTCATACTTAAACTATGAAATATGATCATTCCTGGGCCATTAATTATAATCATTTTGATTTTTTTGTAATGCGAAAATAAAAACAAAAGAAAATTGTCTTTTTTAAATATTATTTAATTTTAAATATTATTTTTTATTAACGTATACAAATTAAATGATAATAATAAATGTAAAATAAAATAAGCAAATTACAATTTGATTCATCTTTTTTAGTTTGCTTTTTATTAGAAAAATCAATTTTCTATCGGAGATTTTTTTCCCGGGGTTACGTTTTTTTTTTGTTGTTGTTGTTTACCACTATTTTTTATTTCAAATAGAATCACAACTAAAAGTAAAAGTTGTTATGGTTAGGTTTAGGGTTAGTTTTAGGGTTAGGTTTAGGGTTAGTTTTAGGGTTAGGTTTAGGGTTAGTTTTAGGGTTAGGTTTAGTTTTAGGGTTAGTTTTAGAGTTAGGTTTAGGTTAAGGTTATTTTTCTGTTGTTTGTAATGCTAAAATAAAAAATATCAAAATCTTATTTTTGTAAATATTTTTTTTTACTAACATCTATAAAATACATGATAACTATAAACGTAAACTATATTCAGCAAAGTATAACAGTAATCAGAGAAAAGAAAGAAACTAAAACTTTTTTAAACAACAACAAATATATATAATAAAATGTTTATATGTTTTTTATGACATTTAAAAAAACCCGTGTACAATTGTACTTTTCTTATGGGATATTTTTGCGTTAATGCTCTTTTTTATTTCAAAAATATACACACGTTACAACTTCTTTGTCTCATGGAATGTTACAAACAGTACGTTACTTGACTCATTACCTAATTCCAACTCAGTTTATACATATATCTCATCAACATTTACTACTTAAAATTTCAATACACTACAGTGTAAAAAGTCTGTTAATTATTACTTTACAAAATCTGAACTTTTCAATACTTTAAAATAACAAAAAATCCAATGAAACACACGACATAGCGGCCTGCAATCTGTAGCACAACAAAAAAGTTGTATTATAGAAAATGCGGGTTCGAACATGTCGGCTGTGGAAACGGCATTTTTATGTGTTTTAGCACGAAAATGGTGCCAGCCAGTGGGATATGGGAGCTCTTCGATGAGAACCAAATTTTTTTATGCTAATTGTTGCCTGCATGTGAGATTGATCATTTGAGAACATCACTACAAAGACTAAGTATTGTGTCTGAAAGTATAAATTGTGGTCAAGAGAGTGAGTTATTTGAAAGATTGAAAATTTTTGTGTTTAATTGTTTGAAAGGTTTTTATTCACCATTTTAGGTATAGAAGTTTTAAAAAGAAAAAAAAGTTGTTTTTGTTGAATGTGTGCTAGCGTAAGGATATTTACAAAAAAGTTGTTTGTAAGATTAATTCGTTTTTAGTTAAGTTTGTTATTGAAGGTTTTTTAAACTTTAAAATAGACATTTATTTTGAAAAAAAATATAATGTTCGGGAGGCCTAAAGTTGGAAAACACATGGTTATAGTTTGATCGGGTTTGGGAAAAAGTAAATTTTTTTATTTTTTTTCATTTAAGGGTGTTTAAAGAATAGGAAATGTATTGTAAAGTCAAATATAGAATAGATGACTTGAAAAATAAGAATATAGATTGCATATGTATTGCACAATGTATATGTAATCAGCGGAAAGAAATTAGGTGAGCACTGGTAGAGTATACAGTGTGTGCTGAGGTGTATCACTTGAAATGTTCGAATAAGAATAGGGAGGGATGCAACAGGTTTCAGTTACTTAGTCAGTGTGTAAATGTGATTAAAGAAGTGAGAAAGTGTTTTTTAAGTGTAATAGTCTAGAGATAAAGTCAGAGGAGAGAGAGCAAAATGTAGTTAAGGAAGATAGGACAGAGTATGGTTTTAGTGGAATGTCAGGAAATATGGATGGAGAAAGTAGATGGTTAGCCAGAGAACAAGTAAGATAGAGATAGAAGTGAAGGATGTAAAAGTAAAATTAAAATTGTTAGAGATGAAGTGTGAGCAGATAAAGGACTTATTGAGTAGAAAATGATAAGGAAAAAATAAGAAGATTCAGAAGATGGTAGAAAATGTTACACATGGAGTAGAAAAAGTAGACTATGAGACAGTATTAATAGGAGATTCACTAATAAGAGAATGTGGGGATATAGTTGCAAGGGAAAATAGAAGCAGGTATGTAAGAGTATGTTTGCCTGGAGCTAGAATTAGGGATGTGACAGATAAAGTAAGAAAGCAAGGTAGTAGAGATGTATATGTTATGGTAGGGACTAATAATTTGTTAGAGCCATCAGAGAGAGTAATGAATGAGTATGTAGAATTAATTAGGAATTTGAGGGAGATTAAAGAAAGAATAGGGGTAGTTTGAGTATTACCAAGATTTGACAAGATGCATTTGTTAGATAGGGCATGTTCTATAAATGAGAGATTGAAAAAAATTGTGTGAGAGAAATAATGTTATGTTTGTGGATGTATGGTATTGGTTTATTGGAAAGAGGGAGTTATATAGTAAAGATATATTGCACTTTGGAAAAGAAGGAAGTGAAGTTTTAGGAAGTCTGATATTTAAAAAATATTATTCGGGAAACTTTTAAAGGGGGGGGGGGGCTTTTAAATTGTAATATTATCAAAAAGAAGAATGGATGGGATATAAAAAATAAACAAAAGATGGTTGATTTAGATATAAGTGTAGATGTGGAGAGGAAATGGATCTATAAGATTAATGGTAAGAAAGTTTGTTATAAATGTAATGGAGAAGAAAGAATCAAAAGAATTTATAAAAGAGTAGTTAGGAAAGAAGAGATTGTTAAAATTGGGTTTTTGAATATGCAAGGTGGTATGAGACCAGAAAAGTGGCTGAAATTAAACAAAGCAATTGAAAATGAAGAGCTTAATGTATTAGCAGTAGTGGAAACTCATCTAAGAGAAGAAGAAGAACCTATTTTGGAAGATGTGGTATGGCAGGGCATAAATAGAAAAGAAAAAGAAAAAAGGGTGGTGGTATAGGTGTTATACCGAAAAAATATTTAAATACTGTTAAATGTCAAGAACATTTGTGGTTTGAAATAAGGTTGGGTAGAGAAGAATGGATGGTGGCTGTAGTGTATATAGCCACTGGAGATAGTCAAACTGTAATGGAGTGGAACAGTAGAATATATGAATGCCTAGTTAAGGATATACAGAGTTTTAAAGAAAAGGGGAAGAGAATAATGGTTATAGGGGATATGCATGGACATATTGAAGAAATGGATGATGTAGATAATAAGAATGGTCAGTTTTTGAAGGAATTTTGTCAAAGAGTAAATTTGACCATTGGGAATTTATCAAATATTTATGAGAGACAATACACATGGTCTAGAAATAATATATTTTACACAATAGATTATATATTGGTAGAGAAAGAGAGAATGAATAAAATATGAAAAATTAAGTTGTTTGATAATGAAGAGAGAGTATGTAATAGTAATCATAACTTTATTGTAATAGAAATGGTTAGTAATGTGATGGAGAATAGAATTAAAGGTGGAAACAATATGAAAGATGTGGATGGAGAGTGAATGATAAGAATAAGTTGGAATAGTATAAAATAAAAGTTGAAGAAGCCATGGAACAGTTGATTGGGGATGAGTATAAGGACTGGTGTGGTGAAATAGAAAAAGTGGCAAATAGGGTTTTCATTGAGAATATGCAGAAGAATAAAAGTAATAAAAAATGAGAGTTAGTAAAAGTGTAAAAGGGAGGAAAGAAGCATACAGAGAATATAAGTGTGCTATTAAGAACAAAGAAAGTGAAAACAATATTAATGCTAAATGGGGACAGTACTTAGAACAGAAAAATGTTGGCTAAAATGAATAATTATAGAGGGAGGATGAAGTTGAATAGTAAATTGTTGGAAGATATTAATAAAAGTGGAAGAGATGGGAGTAAAAAAAATTGGAATTACACTAAAAGGAGAAATGAAGGGGAGAGAAATAGTATTCTAGAGAAGAGTTAGAAAGAATATTAAATAGATATGTAATGGATATAGAAAAGATGTTAGATGTGAAGGACTTAGTGATAGAAAACATGAAAGCATTTAGTAATGGAAATATTAGGTTCACAAAAAATGAACTGAATGAGGCAGGGAAGAGATTGAAAAGTGGAAAGGCGAGAGATTTAGATGGATGGGCAGCAGAGATGGTAATGAATTTAGGGCATAGAGCAAAAGCAAAGTTATTATCATGTTTTAATAAGATGGCACAGAAGATAATTTTTCTGGGTAGTTGGAGTAATACAAGAATAAGATTATTATTTAAAGGAAGTGGTAAGGATCATAGAAAGTTAAATAATTATAGACTGATAGTGGTAACATCAGTTTTATATAAAGTTTTCTCATATATGGTGGCTGGAAGAATTGTAAAATGGATGGAAGAGAATAATGTAGTGGGGGAAATGCAAGGTTTTAGGTCAGATAGGCATATAGGAGATAGTTTGTTTGTAGTTACACAACTTATGGAGATGAGTAGGAATTCAGGGAGATTATATATGAGCTTAATAGATATAGAGAAGGCATATGATAGAATAAATAGAAATAGATTATGGGTTAGGTTAGCAAATTTGGGAATGGGATGAAGCTTTAGTAAATATTATTAAGAAATTATATGAAAATAATTATTATACTTACCAATTATGGGATATAGAATAAGGTAAAGTTAAGAATGGGGTGGAATTAAGGCAAGGATGCCCTATGTAAACTATTTTGTTTTTGTTGTATTTGAGTGAAATGGAGAAAGCATATTTCTGTGCATTTGCATAGAAAGTACCCCTCTCACAGTTTCAACATGCTAAGAAATGTCTATCCACATCTATAAATATATGTGTATGAAAGAAATCTTTTTTTTTCATTACTATTCATTTGCTGGATTAGTATTGTGACAGTCAGTCTTAAATGACAGCACAAAGATGGCTGCAAGCATAGTTGCAGCCTGAATAAACATATATATATATATATAAAAGAAATAATATAAGGTTGGTCTCTGTAAGTATACTCTCTCTTCATTTGCACACGTAAGATAATTTAAATTAAAAAAGATAAATGATGACGATATATTTTAAATGTACAAACATATAACATTTAAAGTGAAATACATTTGTTTTTTCTTTCTGTTTTAATAAATGTGTTATTTTTGATATGGAGAAAGGGATATAAAATTATACTGGGAAAGTTAAATGTAAACAACCCAGCAACTAAATATATATATTTTTTAAATTATTAAATTTCGATGTATATTTTTATTATGTGTTGAAAGTAAATTTATGTACAAAATTTTTAAAATAATGTTAACCTTGTTACAACACGCAATCTTTATAAATTTTTTGTTTTCTTTGTTAATTATGGTTTTAATGACCGCAGGCAAGTCAGCGACTTCTCTCTTTTGTTATAGTATTTTTTTTAGAGAAAATTGTAAAAGCATATGGCTTGACACCTGCAGATTAAAAATTAATTAAATCATGGGATAGGAATGTGAATCACTAATGGTTTAAAAGAAAATTCTTAAATAGATTTAAAAAGATAAGAAAAGCAATAGAACAAATGTAGTTTAATTAAACTAATTTAAAAAAAATCAAAAACAGCAATAGTTTGTAGACCCTGTAATGAGTGAGATATATATGTGCTGATCAGGTGATATAGGGGATTATTGGTAAATTCATTCAGTCAGTTGGACAGATTGAAAGCAGTTGAGTCCAAGGCAGTCAGTTCAATGCATGCAGTAAAAACTGATTGACTTATTTTTGCTGATGATTGACAGTAAAATTGCAAGCTGTAATTATGCCTAATCTGAAGAAATAAAGAACTGCAGATAGAAATCTAGAAATGAATCAGGAATGTGACCAGGAAAAGTTTGCTGAAAGAAATATTCTTTATGCTGCTGAAAGAAATAGATTTGATAGAAAGATATAGCAAGTTATTGGAAGAATTAATATAAGAATTTCAATGAGAAATCATCTTAACATGGATCCATTTGATAACAGGAAATCAAGACTGAATAGTATTGCCCCAGTGAACATGGAGTAGAGAACCCACTTCGGTGCATTTGCACAGCTCAAGACCTATGTAACCACCAAGTTATCTGACTCTCTGTCCATTCGAAAATGTAGCTGCCTACAAACTATCCTGCCTGCCATTTATAGAAGAGACCCCTTTAGTTGCCTGCTCAGGATGTATATATCTCCTTCAGAAGCCCTCAGCCTGGAAGAAAATGAAGTCTATGGGAAGTAAAACCCTTTATAATTCAAAATATAATTATCTTTCTTGTGTGTGAGTGATTTAAATATTTTTCCACATGATTTGTTTTCATCATTATTGTTGTAATTATAATTTGATAGTGAAATTTTTACGCAATCTTTTATATGTATTTAACAAATGATTTTTTTATTATTATTATTTCTATACATGATTCAATAGATTTTATTACCAAAATCAATTTTAGTATATTATGAATGTTTTAGATTAATGATTTAAGGGAGGTGGATTACTCATAAAGTTAGATACACGCACGTGGGAGGCATTAGCTTGTTTGCCCATTTTAGTTTTATTTTATTACATAAATATCCACTACATGCAGGATAAATGTACAGTCAATAACTGTTCAGTCAATAACTGTTTTTTTAAGAGTGTATCGTACAAAGAAACAGGTCATTAAATCTACCTTCCCATATAGTTGAAAGACTATGGAGTGTGTGCATTTATTTATAGATAACTCTATCTTTTTAATCCGCCATGTGCAGGATTCAGTATGTTATTACTTGCTGCAAATGCATTCCGATTAGTATAAATTTGTTCCATTCACTACAAGCAGGATAACAGTAATAGTAAAAGATTATGGGAATAAATATGTCTATTAGTTCCTTGTTTGGATGATCTGCTATGGGCAGAGTCAGTTGAGGAACTCTCTTATTCAAATATAAATTGCAGTTGAATAATAACACCAAATAATAAATCTTTATTAAATTAAAAAAAAAAAGACAGAGGGTTATTTGATGAAACACGTATCTACCATAGATTGTTTATATATTGAAATCACATATAGAATGTATCCTATCAAATGCTGTAGAATGTGCAAACAAAGATGAAACTTAGACCATTCTATTCCATGGGGCAAATATTTAATGATTTTAAATTGGCATTTTTATAAAATTTCATAGTGTGTTTAGTATTTATATTTCTGTTATTATGTTTTTGTAAATTATAAAATTAAGGGCTAAATAAATGTGGAGGTGAAATATTAAAATTTCAACATTGTGCTGTGTGATTAGTTAAGATTTTATCATTTATCCTCCTTTATTAGCTGAGCAACAAACCAATTTCCCGAGATAAAGAGTAAATAAGCTAGCCTGGGATTAATCTCTATTGGGACATAGAGTAATTCGTTAGAATATCCATCTTTCTAGTGATTAGTAAGTAACACATCTATATTATTGATTTTATTAATTCAAAAAGGGACTAACCCTTATCTAAATTATGCAGTCATATCTCTCTGGGGAGGGAGCAATCTTTTCTCAGAGGTGATGTGTAAAGGTCTTGGTGCACCAGATCTTTCAAAGGTATGAGTGTAGTAATTTACTTTTATGATGCAATTCTAGAAAATAATAAATGATAGTGTCTAACTGAATACTTACAATCGTTGCTCTGTTACATAACTTGCATTCCATGCTCAATGTGTGTAGATATACATAAGAGGCTTAAACGGACCAGTACACTATACTAGATTAATATTACTAATTTAGCTTATATTTCTTCACTGTTGTTTAGAGATGAAGAGGTAGACTTGTTATTTGCATCTTTTTAGGTAAATGCATTTTAAGATTATCAAAATAAATATTAAGATATCTGAAACATCATAAGTTAAAAATGCATGGTTATACTGAATTAAAAATATTTTTCTTAAAATCGAAATCTACTAAATTATTAAATTTCTAAGCTACTAAAATTATAAAAGCAAATACTTAAGAAAAAAATTATTATACAAACACCTGTATATCTTGTTTTGACAAATTTTCTTCATATTAATGGAACTTATCTTAAAATATTTAAGTTAAATTTTAAATTACCTTCAATTAGTGGACTAATTCAGATTTTATCTTATTTTGATTGGATTGATCATTCACTATCATGAATCCATAAATATATGAATAAATAACATATATTCAATAGTGTAAACATACCAATCATCTTGTTTTAAATAGTCAGTCCAGTTGGATAAAAGGTAACAACAACAATTTGTTTCTAATCCTGGCATCACCCAGGCCATGCTATTTAACAAACTGAAAAGCTTTCCTGACCACATCCACCCTGGTTCCTCATGCTATCCCCAAGTTTCTTCTTCTCCACCTAAGTGAGTTCACCATCCCTGTTGCTCTCAACATGATCAACAAGCTAGCCTCATGTGCTTACATCATCGAGGGTCTCTATCTGGTAACATTAGTCCCTTTTCTTAAGAAAGATCAGCCACCTACTAAGCTTAAGAGTCTTAGGCCCATTTTGATGAACCCTCTGCTCATAAAACTGATTGAGTCTACCATTAAAGAGTCACTAGAACAATCCATACTTCCTACCCTTTCTGCCACACAGTTTTCTTGTAAAGGGGACTCCATTCTTGGGGCTGCCATCTTTAAAATAACTACCAAGCATGTTAGGCGGTCTTGAAATAGCAGGCCCATTGCTGTCCAACTAGACATCCAGGCAGCCTTTGACTCTGTAGGGTCAACCTGCTCCTTGGTGTCCTCATAAACCTGAATAACCCAGAGTCCATTCTGTCCATCATCCACAATCTCCTGTCCAACAGAAAAATCCAACAGAGAAATCCTAGCCTGAATGGGAAAGTTGCCCCTGGCTTTACACCCAACATATCCATCTCTCAGGGCACTCTGCTGAGCACTTTGTTGTTCACTGCATTTCTGAATCCCTTCTTGCTCAGGCTAGAACATGACCTCCCTATCTTCATTCCTGCACTGAGCAAAAGCATCAAATGCCTTGCTTATGTAGATGATGTGGTTGTCTTCCTTCCCTCAATTGATCTCATTCCCAGGCTTCAACAGATTCTCGCCTGGTACTCCAATACATACCGGTTGAAATTTAGCAGTGATAAATCAGCAGCCTGGCAACTTTCAACTGGTAAACAAATCCCTTCCACCTTCAATGCCAAGCCACACAACTTTCTCGGATTTCCCCTCATGCTGTCTCCTAGGGACATGAGAGTTTGGGTCCAAACCACACTCTATCAAAGCATATCATCCACCCTCAATGCTATCACAGGCATCTACCTCTCCCTTTATGGGAAAGTCACCCTCCTCAATCTTCTAGTGTTTCCTAAAATAGCATACTACCTCCCCATTGTTCTACCTACACATCCCTTTATATCCAAAATCAACTCCCTTTGCACCCATTTTCTCTGGGGAAGAAAGGTGGTGGCCATTAGCCTAAAAAGAACTGTTTTCCTAAAAATCTCAATGGGTTGGGCCTGCACTCCATCGACACTCTTCTGATCCAGAAATCTCACAACATTATCCTCTCACTCCTTAGTCACTTCCCTGCCAATCTTGTGCATATCATTATCACACCCACTGACACTCCTCCTCCCAATGGCAGGCCTAGGTCATGGACCTCACTCATTGCCAACATCCTACAAAAGGCTGGCTTTGCTATACCATCCATCAACAGCAAACTAAAGTACTGGGAGGTTTTCAACCAGACTGCAGACTTCTCCATTGTGTCCCCTACCTTTCTCGAACTTACCAATGCCCAACTAATTCTTAAATTCAAAAGATGGTCCCTTGAAGCAAAATTCCTTGATTTTCTCCTCAAAATAAATCTTCACTCCCTTCCCACAAATCAATTTTTGGTGAACCATAGGGGTTTCACCAAGATCTCTCCCATATGCCAGCTCTGTAAAACTGACAATGAAACCATCCAGCACTTCCTACTTAAATGTCCTTTGGCATGAGAAATATCATCAACTCCTACCTTTCCTCGCACAGATATACCATCTTCAACCTCCAAGAATCCATAGAAACAGGGGTCTTTGCAATCATTAGACTGTCAATTTTTCTCATCTATGCTCTCTGGTTGCTCAGATGTGCCATCATCCTTGACCAGAGAGTACTTTCAGTAAATCAAAAGCTCTTGGACTTAATTTGCACTCTCAAAACCCGAGACACCAAACTAGCTCCACCTCCACTCTTCATAGACACTTGGGCAATCCTCCAACTCCCATCCTCTCAGTCTCTGCCATAGGACTCAATCACAAAGACATGCTCTTCTAGCCAGCCTGAACTACACACCAATTTCCCCCCCACTTCCCATTCCCTTTTATATGTATCCTCCCCTCTTACCATTTGGTTCCTGAAATTTCATTTGTTTCACTGTATCTGTTTTTTTTCTTGATGAATAAACATCTCACAATTTATCAGACTTGAATGGCAGTATGCACATTGTTTTCACACAATACAAAACATATAATTATTATTTAATTATAATAATATAAATGAAGATTAGAAAAAATATTATTTAATCTTATAAAAAATATTAATTATTAATTGAACAAGAAATCAATTTTACATTATATTTACTTTAGCATAAGTAAAAATATTAACTGCATATTAATATTAAATTTAATAGTTGCTATCAATATCATTACTATTTATTTTATTAAAGGCCTTTTAATTTAAATAAAATTTCTCTTGCTGTAGTTAATACTCTATTAAATTCTAGGTTTGAACCTTTTTTAAAAAAATGATCTATAAGACAGTTTATGACTTCAGGGTTTACTAGATGTATTTTGTCAATTTATTATCCAGATTAGATATTTATGATTAGGTAGGAAGAGGTTATGCAAATGATGATAGATAGTAATAATTCTTTATCATCAATGGTTAATGTAAATAAAAAAGACTTCTAAAAACTGGAATTTGAAGGAGACTTCATAATTTCAGGTTTGAACAGGACATTAATTAAAGTTTTACTCTATGATAAGATTTTCATCTACTGAATAGCTTTTTATCTTAGATTTATTGATAAACTTCACAAATTATCAGTCCTTCACAAAAAAAAAAACAAAAAAAACTTTATTCCAAAAGTTTTGCTTCCTAAATCCACTTAAAAAAACCTATCATCTCTCATCATTTTTTTCTTTATGAATGCTAAAATTACACATAATAAATCCGGGAACTTTTATTTATTTTACATTATTTTACACAAAGAAAAAAAACCAATTAAATAAACTGTAACTATTATTAAGAAAATAATAATAATTCCAATCCAAGTACATTTACTTATATTATTTCATTCCTTCTTTCTTTTTAACATACCTATGTTAGTGCATAGATGAGAACAGACTAGTTTTTTAAAAAAAAGATGTCTAAACTGATATAATATATAATCAGTTTTATGGATATTTATATATTGTACTGGAAAATGTTTAAATCTTCCATAGTTCTTAATTAATCTTATGTTATGTTAATATCTTAATAATTCAGATTTGAACCCTAATCAATAATATATATAATAAATATAAATTATTCAAGGTTCCCCAGGCATATATCTATAATGATTAATATGGCTGCTTTAACATGTGTGTGGACATTACAATATTTAAGCTTAGGAAAATTATTTCAATAACAAGAATTGATGATGATGACGGTTTGATTATTAAAATCATTCCAAGTATTTTGTTTGTTTTGCAGAAACTTCAGGTGTCAAACCTCCTCAAACAGAGAATGTTTATTTGGAATTATTTAAGATAATAGTCATTATCAGTTACCATTTTCTAGCTAACATCCCAAGCATGTTACTGCGCATGTTCATATGAATTGTGGATATTTTTCTTTTGGATTAGCATGTGTGTGTGTTAAAGTTATAACTATAAATCACATATAAAACAGAATGAACAAATGAAATGATAAAATAACCATACCAAAGTGTAAGTAGTTTGATTGTAGCTCAATGAAGTAAATGTTCAACTATAAATTTTCCATTTTGCATAAAATTATTAAGATCAATATTAATAGAGTTCATATATTTTATTCTCTCTTTATTTAGTAATGTCACAGTCAATCATAGAATAATTAATCAGTTCCAACCAATAAATTCATATATTTAGTCTTCATGTAAGTATATAAAAAGCCAATGATATAATATTGAATCCATTTCCAATAAAGAAATGCAGATGTTTAGTTTCACCCCATTTATTAACTTTATGTATAAATAATCATTAAAATATTTTTATTAACAACAGTTAATCCATTTCAGTCCTTATATTTAATAACTCCACACACACATATATATGAAATAAAAAAAAATCATCTTTTTAAATTACCTTTAATTTAAATTTATGACTATAATTCACAGATAAAATATAGTATACTCTTGCACAATATTTTAATCTTCAGAAATGTAATACTTTTTAGTATTATAGGACAAAATAACTTAATCTTTTAATATCTGAATATCTTACATTTACCAACTTTAGCTTTCTTCCTCCTAGGTTTTAGATGTGTTTTCTTCTTTATAATTATCTTAGCCCTTTGATAGATTTTTTTTCAGAAACATATTTTTTTCTGTTCACATCTTAGACTAGTATATTAGCTTGGTACTAGTGTATTACTCATCAAATAGATGTAAGTTTTTGGCAATTTAGCTGTGTAGTTGTCTTTTCCTTTTCTGGCAGATTATAAGCGTTGGTACTATAATTTCTCATAGGTTTCATTTACTGGAGCATATGCTTAGGGTTTTCAACTGGCATGTTTCTCGTTTTTTTCCCAACTTCTCACATTAAAAGGTTTCCTTATCTAATTAAACATAGTTATAGCTTCTTCATTGTTATATTTTTGTAAAAAAATTTACAAGTTTGTACACTCCAGAAAAACTAGAATTTATTAGAGAGATTTTTTTAGATCATGGACTGATAACTGATAGAAATTTTATTAAAGAATTAATGTTTATGTGATCAATAAATTTCAAGAAATATGTGCAGATTGCAAATACTTATAGATAAGAGACCTTACCTTATGGAGAAGGTAATTAATTGTAGCAGTTATCAGAAAACTATAAAAAGAGTATGTAACAAGTATGTTAGGCCATTTGAGTGCATCTCCAGTTGATTTTCCAGTTTAATTCCAGTGTGGCAGAAATATAGGGTCAGTGCTTCAGTTAATGTGCAGCTGTCAATGAAAACATGTTCATGAGCATAGCTGAATAGGTCCACAGAGATTGGGAGACTGTAGCCTGAGAAAACTGTCCAGATAACAGCTAAATGAAGGGTTGAGTTTCCAGCGGTTTCAAGTGGAGTTACAGGTCAACTGTTGCAGAGATGAAAGGAGCTTAAAGTTGGTCACAATGCTATACTATGAAGTGTTAATGTACAGCTAAACTGAACTGGAGCCGAGTCATTGTAAACCATTTTTTTAGCAGCCAGCCTTGAAAGTACATCGAGGAAATTCAACATTAGTGAACTGTTGAGATAGTGTTGTTGCAGACTATTCACTATTCTTATTACTTAAAATATTGTGTTTCTTATTGTATATATTCATTTTCTGGCTGTCCAGTCATACTTAAAGACACAACAAACTATTGGTGCCATCACATTTTGAACCTGTGAGTAGTGAATAGGTTTCGCACTACAACAAGCTTAGTCATAGTTGGAAGAAATTGGGTGAAAATGGAAATCCCAGTTAGTAAAATGCTAGTAACAGAAGAGAATGGCTAAAATATTTCATTGCAAGTCTATGTGATGTAACAACAGTGAAAATTAGGAAATAAAATGCTTGCACAATCATCATCAAAAACTGAGTCCCATCACACTTGTGCACTCACCACTGAACCCATAAATGGTGAAGAAGGTCAGCAGCAGTTTTGAATTGAACACTTCTGGGCAAAATAACAGGAAATATCATGTTTCCTCCAAGTAGGAATAGAAAAAACCAAAACACCAAAAAATCACAAGAAGGGTTTTTCTGGAGTGGAGGAAGGTGTTGTATTTTTGTAAAATTTTTATACAAGTTTGTACACTCCACAAAAACCAGAATTTATTAGATTTTTTTAGATCGTGAACTGATAAGTGATAAAAATTTAATTAAAGAATTAACATTAAGGTAATTGATAAATTCCAAGAAATATTTGCTGATTGCAAATATTTCTAGATAAGAGAAAGCTATGAAAAGAGAACTAACAAGTATGTTAGACCATTCGAGTGCATCTCCAGTTGATTTTCCAGTTCAATTCCAATGTAGCAGAGATGTTTTGCCAGTGCTTTTGTTAATGTGCAGATGTCAGTGGAAACATGTTCACAGGCATAACTGAATAGGTTCACATATATTGGGAGACTGTAGCCTGATAAAACTGTCTGGATATCAGCCAAATGAAGAGTTGAGTTTCCAGAAGTTTCAAGTGGAGTTACAGGTGGACTATTGCAGAGATGAAAGGAGCTTAAAGTTGGTTGCAGTGCTATACTATAATGTGTTTATATGCAGCTAAACTTACTGGGTCAAAGTGTGCATAAACTGATCCTATTGTGAACCATTTTTGTAGCAGCCAGTCTAAAAGTACATTGAGGAAATTGAACATTAGTGAACTGTTGAGATAGTGTTGTTGCAGACTATTCACTATTCTTATTACTTAAAATATTGTGAGTTTTTTTATTGTAAATATTCATTTGCTGGCCACCCAGTCATACCTGTGCTCACAGTATCTATAAACTTGTAATTCCATATAGCAGCGAGGCAAATTTTTCTCTGCTCAGTACACTTCCACTGTTTTGCCATATATTTTGCAGTATAGAATTCTGTTAATCCTTACTGGCACAGAGCTGATAGTTGAATGACTAGTTGTTTTTTCTCTCTGCCCCATTATGTACTATAGTACCATAATGGAAATTAATTTTTTCATTATCTATAGCACTTACCATAATGGCAACTAATCTTGTATCCTACAAAAATATTCTCTAGTATTATTTATTCAAAGAAAGAAATAGTGTTTTGCTTTCTTTTGTTTATGTATTACAAAAAGAAAATCTTTTGCTGACATTTCTTATCGTATTCATAAATGAAAAAAATTGTTAATTCATAATTTTTTTTCTTTTATTCAAAATCACCACAACCTTTTCTACCGAAATCAATAAGATTTTATTTCAACACGATTTGGAACAAGTTGAACATAATCTCAAAATACTGTTTTTATTTATTAACTGCATATTATCTTCATTTCTACCGTATAGAGGTATGCATAAGTGCACACACACATGTGCAATATTCTTGAAATCTTATGTAGAATTTACACTGCTACTAGAATTATAATATGTATGCTACTACCCAAGGCAATTTTTTATTTTCATATATGCACATTACTTAATCACATTGCCGTTTAATGTTTCTGTTGTGTATTCGAAATACAAGCACTCAGAATACCAATAATAAAATAATAAATAATAACAACAAATAAATCAATAAATGATGAAATGTAATAAATAGCGAAAAGTTATTGTTACATACGAATCATAGTATATATAGATCACTTCCCATGCTGCACTTAACAACTGTTTGCTTTCTAGACGGTTTCCTCTGGCCTCAGTTCCCAAAATACTTTGGCTCTGTTCAACTGCCATTCGCGATCATGTTGGCTTCGCACAACAGCACTGCACCATCACTTAAGCTTCTTTCAGCTACTATCACTTTAAATATTTCAGCAATCATTCACTTGGTAAATTCACTGGAATAAAAACCCTGCACTTTACTGCTCAAAACTACTTATACAGTAGGTTTGCCTCCGATAATCCAGGATTCATTCTTGATTGTTATCAATCTTGTATTTCCTATTGGGGTTTTAAATTACTATTTTCAATTTCAACTGTATCAAGACATATTTGTAATTAGCAAATATTTCTTGGCAATTATCAAACGCAATTTCCTTATCGCAAATATGTTAATATTGCCCATTATTACATTCTATCAAATTTAATCGTTAATTAAAACCCTTATCTGTTAGAGATCTAAAATATACTTCTCTTAATCTATTTTCTTTTTTCTGGAGTACAAAACTTATACTTGAATTTCAATGTACATATTTATATAAAACACGACATTCCCCACACTTCCAAAAAAAATCCTTAACATTAATAAATGTAACCTTGAAAATTATCTAAACTCTTCTTTTCTCTCATCACCTTGGGGCTTTTTTCTCCCACTTGGAGCAACTCTGGGATTTTCTTTATAAGTTTGTGCATCTGGCAGTTTACTGTCTAAAGATTACTTTTTTTCTAAAAAAAAAAATCTTTGAAAGTATTCATTTCATTTTCACTATCACCATCTTTTCTTTTAGCTCCATTTTGTACTGCTTCCAAAACTCTATCTTTTCTGATAATTCTTTTACTTTTTCCTTCCATTCTTCTGCTTCTTTAAGCAACTGATTATTCTTCTGCAGTAAATGCTGATTTTCTTTCAATTTCTGCTCCAGTTCATTATATAATTCACCATTTCTGGATTCTAAATCCACTCATTTCTTTTCTAATAGATTACCCTTGATTCCAATTCTTGCAATTTGATCTGTAATGATGGAATCATTTCGTTTTTATCTTCCATGTTACAAGTCAATTTGTTCACATGATGTTTATGGCATTGTAACAAGATCTGACAACTATTGACCATTTCTTTTAAATTCTTATTTTCTGTTTGTAATTTAGTCATATCTATTTGACATGATTTGACATTTTTCTGTTTTCTGATCTTATATTTGTGGTGTCATCATTGCAAATTGGTCCTATCACTCACACTAATATTACCTTCTGGTGATTCTCTATACCTTCTTGCTAGGTGGCCTTTCCACAATATGGCATCATTTGTCTTTAAATACACAGTCTTTTTGATGTGCCCTGGTTTTCCACAGCAAAAACACATTTCTTTTTAAAACCTTTGTTGCAAAGAAAATATTTTTAATTTCTGCTTCATGCTCCATCATATACACTTGTTTTGCTGTAATTTTTGTTACTAAAAAGCACCACCTGTTCCATGATAAGTTCATGGGTCACTCCCTTTTTAATAGCTTTTTTGAAATTTAATTCTGCATTGTCAAGCAGGTTTTGTCAGAGTCTATCTTCCAACATACCCCAAATTAATTGATCTAAGATAATTTTATCTACATGATTGCTATATCCACACTCTTTAGCTAGTTTTTTTAATGCAATTCCATACTGTTTTATCAACTCATTCTTCCATTACCTCCTGTTTCTTAAAGATAATCTGGCAATGTGTCTGGATGATCTGGGATTAAAATGTTAACTCAGTTTGTTGATTATTTCTTCATATACTGTTTTTTTTTTGCTATGATTATGTTAACAAACTTGCTCATAATGTCAATGACTTTTAGTCCCAACATACACATTAAAGCAGTTATTTTCTTCTTATTATCTTTGATTCCATTTTATTAGTAATAAGAAATTTTCCAATTGTGTGTGTACTGTGGCTAATGATTTGCATTAGTCACATAGAATTCCATTATTACTGACTGGTCTAGTGACATTTTCACTATTCCTTAGATTGTTAATATTTTAAGTTATTCACTATTTATTGGCTTGAGATGTGCCAACTTGTTCACTTTTTGAAACTTATTCGCTGTTCATAAGTTCAAAATGGTGACTCGTCAAGTTGTTATCAATTCAAAATACAAGCATTCAGAATACCAACAACAAAACAATAAACAATAACAACAAATAAATCAATAAATGATAAAATGTAATTAATAGTGAAAAGTTATTGATACATATAAAACACAGTATATACAGTTCACTTAAGGTTCACTTCCCACTTTGGTCTCAGTTCCCCAAACAGTTTGGCTCTTTTGAACTGCTGCCCATGATTATGTTGGTTTCATACTAGAAATACTGCACCATAACTTATTCTTCTTTCATCTACTATCACTTTAAATCCATCAGCAACCATTCTCTTAGTAAATTCACTGGAATGAGAATCCTGCATTCTGCTGCTTAAAACTATTTATACACATGGGTTTGCTTCTGGCAATCTAAGATTCATTCTTAACTATTATCAGACTTATATTTCCTATTGGTATTTTTAATTATTATTTTAAATTTCTATTGTATCAAAAATATTTGTAATTAGCTAATATTTCTTGGCAATTATCAAAGCAATTTTTTATCGCAATTAAGTAAATATTGTCCATTGTTACATTCTACACAAATTTAATCATTAATTAAACCCTTATCAGTTAGTGATTTAAAATATATTTCTCTAATATATTTCCTTACTCTTTCTGGAGTATAAAACTTATGCTTGAATTTCAATGTACATATTTATACAAAACATGAGAGTTTCTATTTATTATTTTTATTTTAATATTAATTTTGATTTATTTTGTTTTCTAAAAAGCTACTTAACATAAATTTGTGTTAAATACAGTATCACTCATATTCATGAATTCATAGTTCAGTAATATATAGTTTGAAGAATATAAAAAATAATAAATTGGAATTTATAACTTTTATAGAACGTTCGTCTACATGAGCACCACCATCATCACTCAGTCATATCTTCATTTTGTGTCTCCCTGTATAAATATGTACATTTTAAAAATTGAATTATATCATAGGTGTGGGTGCTTTTTTTTCCATATATCAAGGCATTGACCGGGAAGTGAACCCGGACCAGCTGCTTGGAAGGCAGCTATGCTAACCGCTAGGCCACCAATACTTGACAGGTGTGGGTGCTTTATATATATAATAAAGTAAATCTACAACATGAATCTGTATATATATAATATTAACTAGTTAAAAGGAATATGAAAAAAAACACGCACACACAAATTACTTTTTTACACGTACTTTAATATTTTAATCAGAAAACTTTTTTCATCAGAAATTACAGCAAAATGTCTTCATCTAAAATTAGAACGTTAAAAATTATTTGCATACCTAGTAAAGCAATTTTTATAGTTTAAATTTACTTTTAAAAAAATTTTTCATTAAAAAAACTTTTTTAATCAAATGACAATCTCTTATAATAAATATCTTAAAGTTATATTTAAAAAAAAACAAAAAACAAAAAAAACAGAAAAAACAAAAACAAACAATTAAATACAAAATAAGCAAAAAAATAAATAAATCAATAATCAAAAAAATATATATTTACAACTTATATATATATTTGCAAAAATTGCATACAAAAAATTACATGTAAAAAATATTGTGCAAAAAAGGTTGCATATACAAATTTAATTTTAAATATGTATATAAAACATATATAGCATTAGAAAACGACAATTCAAGAATTTAATGGTGCTTATAGTCATATTCTACCATTAGGATGTCAAGTTTTAAATTTATAAATGAAAAAACTTTCTTTGCTTCTGTTTCTTGTTGAGAAAAAATGACTCTGCAAATGATCAAATCTTAAACCATCTATTAAGTGATCTGATAAATTAAAGTATTTAAAAACTGCCCTGTCTTCATTTTTATGTAAAATATGAAATTTGTGGATCATTTACATAACAGTTCAAGCATCACTTACATTCTCTTAAATATATTAAATTTGCACTTTTACAATTGATATAGTTGGTGATATCCCATTTTTGTAACCATAATATGATAGCATGTAAGACATTTTTTGTTGGCCTCTGAAAATCATTCTCATTCTAAAACAAAGTTAGAAATAAAATTTGTTTTTGCAAGTCTATTCTTAAGTATTTTATGTCTTCAATATACAACTGTAGGCGGTCTGGAAAAAATAAATTTTAGATTATCTCTTATAATGGTTGGATAGAATAGAGTCTTATCGTATCTGCCGTACAAGGTGCCACCAGTCCATTTGAACTTGGAAAATTTATAGAGTAGGCAGATACATACTGTTAAGATCCAATTTTTATATATATTTTTATTCCGACTGTCAGCCCAATGCCATTAGCTCAGTGAGACACAGAGATTTACAAAATATAAATTGTTAAAATATCTTTTCAATATTAACAAAAATAAAATATGCCACTGCCAATAATTAACACACAAACATTTATTAATGCACCTATAAATAAAATTGAGGAATAAAATTTATTATTTTAAGTTGTTATTAATTTAATTTTTAAATTTAAATTTTTAGTTTGAACAATCTGCACAGATTTGTTTAATAATATTTTTAAGAGTGTCGAGTATGAATAAACTACATAGATTGCATTTGAAAAGAAAATATTATATCCCTTATTTAACCTTATGCCAAAAGTTCGCAGCTAAGCCAACATCAATCCATCTGATATATTGATGTATTCAATGCAGCATAAATACGACAGCACAATTACCATACTGTCAGGAATGTACACCTGAACAGCATGGTTAAAGAAGACATTGACTCTCATCCACAACAGGAATACTACATCTGTCTGATGAGAATAGCAATAAAAAAACTTCATAGGAAGGGACTGCATTTTCCATCTTACTATCCCATTCCATAGGCAAAAAGGGGGTGTATGGCATATAATGCAATCCTGCATGTAGCGGATCTCATACTACATTTACTAATTACATCAATATATCCAATCCATTGACCCAATCTAACTACGAAACAAATAACCTAAGATTACCCTCCCTTAAACTAACATATATAATTTTACAAATCTATGCAGCCATTCATGCCCGACTTAAATTTAACATTTACATAAGTTTGCACAGATGAATTTTATAAAAGTTTGTTTTATAATGTTGAGTATAGATCGGCTACATAGATTACACGGTTAAAACATTTCAAAATAAACATAAATGATCAAAATATAAAGTCATTGATGGAATTGCAGAGGGAAATTTACAAGAAACCCAATGGCATTCATCATAAGATGCTGCATGGACCCTAATAACTTAAAAGACATCCGAATAAATACATTTTAGACACTCAACATGAGGTATCATTATTTACCAAATGTCTATATATTTTAATCGAATATGAAAATAAAAACATAATTAAACATTAACGAATCTATGCAAGCATCTATACCCAACTTAAATTTAATGCATTTAAATAATTTATATAATAAATATTAATAATAAAAAAAAATGGAAAATGATTTTTAGCAAACTCAAATGTATAAAAATTAAAGATTAGTAATTGATTTGAAAGTCAGATTAAAGTTCATTTTAAAAAAAATTAGGCCGAGCTTATCAAATCTTGAAAGTTCTTAATTATTTTTTTAAAAATTTTTCAGTTATATCTCTTACAATAGAAGAGCTCCCGGTTCCTGGTGTGAATTCCCACTAAGTCTTTATTTGAAGACTGGTCTATCTGAAGGTGGCCTTAGCTGGTTCAATCCTGGTATTACAGTCATTTCATTTTTAAATAAGTAAAAGAGGGTGACAAGTGCATCTTATCACGTCTCTCAAAACAATCAAGCTGGAACTTTTCTTACTTTCAATATTTTTCCTTTTAGACCGATTGTCCGGATTCACTGAATAAATGGTTTCCTGTTCCAAATTTTCATTATGGTCCAAGCCTTCATTGCTGCTTCTATTGGACATCTAATTTTTTTGTTCTCCTATCTATATCTTTCATCTGACTTTTTTATATAAGAGCCCCAAGGGCTAGTTTGCTTTTTGTTTAATATATAAAACAATCATTTCCATTTACAAAAATATTTTATCATTAGATCTTGTAATTTTTTATAAAAAAGTACGTTCAAATATTTTTTTTTTTAAAAAAGAAAATAATACTTTTAAAGTTTTCATTCCATCTGTGCGATATATTATATACGTTAAACAACTTTTAATTTTTTAGCTTTTATTTACGAATTTAAAAAAAAAATTTTATTCTAATTTTAAATTAATGTAACAGCATATACCGTTACACTCTGTAATTTAATATGTTAAAGTATTTTTGTAATATTTGATTAATATCGGGTAAATCATGAATAAAAATAAGAAATTTAATTTGAATATTTTTTGAATGTAGTTTTTGTATAGATATATGTACATATATACAAAAAATAGTTTACAAAAAAATATTTTAGATAGTTTTTATTGCTAAAAGGTTGCCTTGACAACAATATGAAATTGTTGATTGTTATTGGTATTTGGATTGTATAAGTAATGACTGATTTTTAATAATATATATATATTTAATTGTTGATTTTTTTTGTTTGAAAAATTTAATAAGATGTAGTTACATTTTTTTCTAAATATAACTTTAAGATATTTATCAAATCAGATTACCAATTGTTCTTGTAAAAAAAGGTTTTTTTAAAAAAACATTTTTTAAATCTATATAAATTAATTGTCCTATCAGATGTGCAAATGATTTTTAACATTTAAATTTTAAAGGGAGCCATTTTGCTATAATTTCTGATGAAAACCAGTCTTATAATATAAAGAGCTCACTATTTTCCAATATTTCTAATGTTCGTGAAAATACTTGGATTCAAATGACAAAGAATAAATAAGGAAAAATTATTTATTAATACTTATTTTTATTACCTTTTTAAATATATATATATATATCATATTATTATTATTTGTGGGATATTCTGTTTAGTGAAAAAGCTAAATGCTGACATTTCAGTACAATATCAAGTACCTTCCTCAGAGCATCCTCTTTCTGAAATCATAAGGGGACCCTCTGAGGAAGGTACTTGATATTGTATTGAAATGTCAGCATTTAGCTTTTTCACTACACGGAATATCCCACAAATAATATATATATATTTGTCATCTTACAAAAAATATTTTAGATTGTTTTTATTAAATTCAAGAAATAAGTATTAAATAATTGGGAAAAGAGCAAACATTGTTTAAATTATTAATATTTTATGTATATTGCACACTTTTTATTTAAGTTATATGAAATAAAAAAAAATTACTTGAGCAGACTGCAGAAATATAACTCCATGAATTGTTAGGTAAACATTCAGTGACTGCTGTTCCTGTCATGTTAAACCATATGGGCAAACATTCATAATGAACAATATTTTGATCACTATTTCCAGTCCAATTATGTTTGGCATTTGCTATTTCAGGAGGAGAACCACATAAATGCTCTAAATTAATAATAAAAAAGTAAAGTATATTACATTAAGATAAAAAATTGAAATGATATTAATTCTTCAATGCTTCATGTACTATGTTTTTGATTTTATTCTAAATATTGCCATATTATGAAAAAATTACTAATCTCCATTTGGACCAACAACATTCCTTATTAAAACGCATTTAAAGTGATTGAAATCTACAAACACATTAATAATTAATTATAGACAAGTGTTAAAAATTTTTATAGGCTTGAAACAAAAGTTCCAAGGAAAGTTGTTGCTTTTTACTGATGTGGCAATGTTTAAAATAAAATAGGAAATACAGTGTAGATGAGGCATACTACTTGGAATATTAACTTTTTTTATGATGTCAAAAACATGGAAAGATAAATTAATGTGATTTCTATCATATTTATAATAAGAATGAAATTTATTAAGATTGAAAATCAATTGATCTTAAATCAACAAATATTTGGAATTATAAAAGTCCATTAAAACATGATAATTAACATATTTATTTGCAATTAAATTTTAAATAATGCACGTAATGGATTAAATTTAGAAAACAATGTATTTGTCAAATAACACCCATTATGTTAGCAATTGATTTAAAATAAATAAAAGTGGTAGATATAGTCCATATTCTCTTTCATTTTCCCAATCCAGACTTTCTACTATCTAAAACATCTTACTTCAGCTGCAGTTCAGAAAACTATATGTAGAAATTGGTAAAGAAATGAAATTAAAACTAAAGTCACTGATAGAATAAATAAGAGATTGTGATCTGGGCCAACTGATGTATGCTGTTTCAGAATGAAAGGTGCATCTTGGGGATCGTCACCTGTCTATGATCAAGTTTCAGTAATGTTTTATGGAATGAAATTTGACAATTTATTTAAATACATATTATATAAAGTTAAGTTTAATGTATATCTGGGCTGATGGATGGTGATAATAGGATTGAGTTAAAGGTTAAAGATGCATTAAAAAAGAAAAAAACACTTGTAATCATAATATAACTTATTAGAAGTTTCAATTACTTCTGTTCAAGTTAAATATAATCTGAGTTATTTATTTATTTATATATGCATGTATATTGTAACAGTAACAGAAATTACCTCTTTTTTTGTATGTACATTGTATAAAATATACAAGAGATTATACACTGTCACTAATAGATGATAGGAACAATCACATTGACTATTTTTGGACTGATGCCCTAACTTACTATGCTGGTCAGACTCAGTAAAGAGCCATATTTTCTGAACATCATTCCCATAATACAGGTTCAGTTAAACAGAAGGTCATCCAGTGATCACTATAGATGCTTTTTATTTATAATGTCTGCTCATAATTTAGATTAGGGCATGATCTCAACAAATGAAAATACATAAGTTGAATTTAAATACTTCCCTAGGTATTTTGATGTTACACTCATCACTTAATCCATATCTGACTCAAGTAAACATGCAATATTTGACAAGATAATCACCTTCTTTGATACATTAAGCATGAATCATCACTTATCTTTCGTGACAGTAATAGTAATGAAAAATACTACATCTATCTCTATATTACAAATATATAAACTGAGGCAAGAACTTCATGAAAAAAGGACTGTGTTTTTACTTATAATGAGTTAGTAAATGAAATTTATTTTAACTATAATGATTAGATTAGTCCTGAAAATTTACACATATTTATATCTGGCATGATAAAAAATACTAATAAACATTAAAAAAAAAACCCTAAAACATAAATGCCGGGAATCAAGTTATAAGAAATATTAATTGATATGCTCTCAAGAAATATATGAAAAAATAATATTAATTACAAAAATATACTATCATTTTATTTTATTTTAGTGAACTATATTATTTTACTTTTTTAGCTATTAACTTTAAACCTATTAATAAAATGAAATAAAATCTTACTTATTTTGTGATCACATTTTATGTCTTTTATATCCTTACCTCAAGCTCATATGTGTAGCAATTTAATTTCATGCAGAATTAACTTTTATGAGGTTTTTCATTTGGCTGTTTGTTGGATTAACTTCAGTTTACATAAAAAGTATAGTTATAACGAGTTTGAGTTCACATAACTTGTTTTACAATTATATAACTTGATCAGCTCCTTGCTCATTTTGATTTATACATATGGAATGACTTAATAGTTAAAGCTGGGTTGATTTTTTAAATACATTTTTAATATTAGCCAATTACAGATTCAATATTATTTTTTTTTGTTTTCTGTTTTACATATATATTTTTTTCTTTTTTGTCATTTTATTTTAGCAATTCAGCCATTGGTAGACAGATGTCTTAGATAACAGCAAAGATCTTTCAAAAATGGCAGGTTTATTTTAAACTCTGGTTAAAGGGCATTCTCTTTACATTATTAGCCACATTGTGGCAAGATCATATCAGACACACACTGGTAATTAACATATTATCACAAAAATTATTTTATAAGAGATTATATTTTTCATCTTCACAGAATATTACTATTGTATGCTGGTTAATGTATCAGAACTATGTTGTATGTTTTAATTTTTTCACTTTAGATCAGCATGCTGGTTTTGTTTCTTACTTAATAAGTAGATATCAGAGATAAGCAAGGCAAGTAAAAAAGACAAAATAAGACTAGATACAAAAGATTTTCAGCTCTTTTATACTTTTTTCTTATTGTTGATTTTTGAAAGTTATCCTCTCATCTGACATCCATTTGTTACATAAATTTTTGGTTTATCTTTAATTTTTTTTCTTACTTTATTTAAATAGTTGTTACCTAAATTGCATTGTTAAATACAATCTGATATTTATTAATCATATTATTTAAAATTTGTATTTAATCAATTTTTGTATAGATCCCAGTTACCAAAAGAATCTTGAACTATTTATACTATACATACAAATATAACAGATTACATTTTTGATATGACCAAATCGCTCTCTCCCATTTCTAATTTACTAAATAAATACTAGAAATAAATATTTGAAAACCAGGCATTCTTCACAAATAATATTAGCATCAGCTTGGGATTTGAGTTTTCATCATCAGATTTTCAATGATATGGATGGCTGAAAAGTTGGAGGTTGGAGTGGATTGAAGCCTGTCTATTAAAGTTTGAAGATTTGCTATCTTAATATAAAACTGAGCACTGATTATATATGTGTGTGGGAGATGATCTGAACCAACTGATGAGTACTAGTTTAGCACGAAATATGTATATTGGTGATTATTTATCTTTTCTACATGTGTGTGTTCATGTGTATCAGTTCAAATCCCTATACTCAGAATTAGAAATAAATGTAATTATATTTCCTAGTCAATCAAACCCTAAGTAATACTATACTTTATAGTATAATAGAAAAATATAACTTGTGGCAGCTTTTATTTATTTGTTCAAGTGCCAGTATCCAGTGAATCACATTCATTGAATACACCATCACAAGGTTAATTAATAAAAGCAAAATTTCTCTCTCTTCTTTATAATTACAGTATTATTATTATTTTGTTATCAGAGTTCAATTTATGGAGATCTAGTGAATTTGTTATGTGTGTTAGTGTTCTTACATGAAAAAATCTAAATAATGGAATTGCCAAATTTAAATTACAACAGAGTTTTAATAAACAAATAACTACACATTATAATATACAAATTATCAATTAATAATACCATACTAACTATTATTAAATACTAACATATAGATATAACATTATATGGAACAGAGATGCATCATACATTACAAATTTAATTTGGTGTTTAGTTTATCTGACTTAGTTTTTTTAAAAGTTTATATTACTAGTTCAGATTAACATTAAAGTCAAGTATAGAGCACTTATTAATCTTACCTATTATTTTTTTGAATGAAATTTGATGATTAGTATAATAGATAAATACCATGGCCATAAATTTACTATTTCTACAAACTACAAATCAATTAGGTCTAGTTGAGATGTTGTTTTCTTATTAGCTTGCTAGGGATTATAATATTATTATGTAGGCATGGCACTTTAAATCAAGACATTTTCTTGACTTTAAGTCAGGAAGAAGGCATTGGTTACTGTATTGGTTTAGCAATATATCTGATTTGAATTATCCCCACAGATAAAAACGAACATACAAAAAATATTTTTATACAGCTTTCTGAATCATTCTCTGTGATCCAATGGTCAATGAGAAATACAGCACCCTAATTTGCAGAACTCATGAATAATAATAATGATGCAAGGAAGTAAAAAAAAGAAATCCTTAAATGTTCTTGGGGTCACCTTTTCATACCACTAGTCTGATTCCATCATTCAAGTACCTATTCATTTTCTCTATTTTTTCAGAAATTTGATTTCCCCATAAAGCTTATCTTCATTATAATTAATTTCAATATTAAGCACAACTTAAATACATAGTTTTATATTACCCTTAATATAGCATTTATTTCTGGCATTGAACTAACATAATTTCACTAGCTAAAATGAATTAATACTTTATAAAAATTAAACAATGTTTAATTATATAAAATCTCTAATTTTCAGTATATGTTTTTTTTTCTTTTTGTTCACAAAGTTCATATTGGTGATTGAAATTCTAATTAGCCATATTTAATTAGGGAGAGAGAAATATCACACACACCCCTTTCTAATTACAGTTAATTGCACTTTTTTCTTATCTGAGATAATCTACATGTATATATTTTTGTTTTTGATTATCAGGATAGTTACAATAACAAATATATATGAAAAAATTATCTACATTTTTATATTTTGCTAGTATATTCCTTTTTTTAATATACTTTTCTCTCAAAATCATGATAATATTTGCCAATTTTATTCATAATTTATCATTAAAAAACTTACATATTCTTTTATTTATAACTGTTAAGTTATGCAGGCAATATTTAATGGACTTAATAGTGATAATAATCTAATATATTTGTTAGATGTGCAATAGATGCTTCACCTTTTTCTCTTCTGAATGGTTTGAGCAAATATGCATTATAAGTGTTCTTTTCTCCCTTTCATTTACTACTGGGAAGGTATTTGAATTATTTCTTCTAATGATTTGATAAAGGCTGTCATATAAGTACTGGAATTTCTTAAAGATGTGTTTCTCAGGTGGCTGTTAGATGTGACTAAGATTCTTACCATATCTCCATGAAAGATATGTGATGATGGATCCTTTCTATGTTTTCTGTGCTTCATTTTCTGCTTTAACTTGTATGTGGCTCCCCGTTGGCTTTTTATATCATCGATGTACTCAAGTATACAAGGCAGATTAGCTATGTATAACCTTGGCACTGACTAACAGAAATGTAGCCTAATAAGTACAAATCTGGTGGACTCATTGAAAATCCAGTTAATATAATTTATTACCCATGATCCTCAATGGTCAGAGGGAACAAACATCCAAAATAACCAATCAAGCTCCTGCATAATGTTCGCATGGGTCGGATTGAGGGTCATATATTGAGGTTAAGATATGGTTGATTCACATTCTCTTCACCCACTCACCATTCAAAGGAGAGGATAGAAATGGAGTACCATGAACAGACAAAATAGCCATGGGTTTCACTTCATTTACCTCATAATATCTATATAGGAGTAAGTATACTAGATTAATCAATTTTTCAGGTCCTTAGACATCACCATTCTCCACCTATTCCAATTTACATCAATTCAATATTGGAGCACTCCTTCTTTTAACTGATAATATCCTCGACTGTTTCCAACCGGATCCTCTTTCTTCACAGTTTTGTAAAGCTTTTTAAGATACCTAATAATTTCCTGGTATTTTAGGATGTGAATAAGTCAGAAAATCCAAATGTCTGTTAAGAAGTAGATTTCTAACTTAGCTGTTGAAGAGAGAGCAGTCAAGTCTTTACCAAGCTGTTGCTTAGTAGTACATCGGAAATCCTAAACAAGCTATTGCATAGAACAACAGTTTTAATCAAGCTTTTAGTAGACTATGATTTTAGTGATAAAAATGGTTTCTACATTGAAACAATGTGCTAAATTCAGCTAAGAACTAGACATCTTTGTTCTTCATGTAACTGTCTTTACTAAAATAAAATTCAATAGACAACAAATAAGGAATATGTATAGAGAGTTTTGCCTGTTTTAAAATAAAATTGCAAAAGTTACTAGCTAAAGTAATCTGCAATCTTCTCTTCAACCAAGAGTATAGTCTCACCTGGACATTTTAATGGAAAAAAATAGATAAAATTTGTTAATTTTAATCTGGAATTACAGTAAACCAAAAAAAAAATGGCAAATCAACCATGTGCATGTCCTAAATAAAGCCTTCAAGGAGAAACTCATTTGGAAAAACTGTAAATTGCAAAAGAAAAAAGATCTCAGAAAATAAAACCATGATTAAAAGTATTTTTTTGTGTGTGAATTCTATAAATTTTATATATAATAAAACAAAAAGATTTTTTTTGTTGTTGTCATGAGAATTGATAATTTTAAATATGTCATGAAGTTAATATTTTTAAATTATGAAACATTTGTTTTTAAAGCCAGTCAATTTTTTCTTCAAAATTGTAAAATAGTTTTTAGAAAATTTAATTTTTGGTAAATTCAATTTTTTTTAAACATGTTTTTTTTCTTTTCATTCATTTTCCCTGACAAAAACCTAACAAAAAGTCAAGCATTGGTGGTTGAGAGATCAGTGACAGCTTCTTTGCAAGCAGTTGTCCCGGGTTAGTGGGTTTGCATTCCACTTGATGCTATGATGAATGAGAAAAAACCTAACAAAAGAAAAATTAGGCTAAATTAAAGATTGTTATCTTTGATTTTGAAAATGTTTTTTCAACTTCTAGTTATTTTAAAAAAATAACTTAATTAATTAAAAGTTATTTTATGAATAGAAATTAATTAATTATAATTTTTATGAAAATATATTTTTTGATGAAATGAATGTTTAAAATTTCAGACAATCATGCCATTTTTTATTTATTGTTAATCAATTAATTATTAAATTATTGTTTTAAAAATATTTTGTCTTAATTTCTTTATTCTATGCAATTCCTATTTAATAAATTGTAATGTGTATGACATGTTAATGTTTTAGAATTCTTTTTTAATGATTCCAATAAAACTATTTATTTATAATAGGTAAACCTAGGAAGAATTTAAAGTAATTTATAATAAACTGTTTTATTTATTTATTCACCTTTTCCTCACAATAATAGTTTATACAGTTCTTGCTTTCTGAACTAGATTTGTGAATAATGATTATATGGAAAATAAATTTATATTTAGTGTCATTACTTCTGTAATCCTGGTTGCACAAAGAGATATCCTTTAAAGTTCATGCACTACATTTCATTTCATTTATTATTTTTTTAGAAACTTAGTTTATAGTTGACCAGTAAATTAATGGTACTATGTGGCCAGAGCATTAATAATGGTCAGGATTATTTGATTTATTGTTGTATTTTCATGGAATAGAACTAAGGTATATGCATCCTAATAACTGTTTGGATTTTTGTCCTAGGTTTGGTAGTGGTTAAATAATTAATTTGATCCAACTTCAAATACAGTTACAAGATTGATTGTTGATTATTCATAATGATATATGATTATTACTTTTGGATAATGCTAGTGAACTTATAATTAGTTCTGTGCCAATCTCTCATGCTCATTCCTTTTTTTTTTGAAATGATGATAATTCATTGCTAACAGGGTGTACTGTTAAAGTAAGTGGATAACATTAGATATATAGACAGACACAGAGAGACCAATAAGCAGATGCACAAACACACTGATACACAATACACTCAGATGGATAAATAAATAGACGGCTATAAGATAGATAGATAAATAAAGAGATAGACAGACAGATAGACATACAGATAGATAGATAGATAGATAGAGATAGATAGATAGATAGACAGACAGACAGACACACAGACAGATAGATAGATAGATAGATAGATAGATAGATAGATAGATAGATAGATAGATATATTGCAAAGTATTAGTCACACAGTTTTTTAATAGCTTAGTTGTAAAGGTTTTAATGTAATTCCATTTTTTGTTTTACTTTTTAATCAAAAATTGTTAGATACCTTCTTTACCAGTTCATCATCTGATTATTATCTAAGTTGTCTAGAACTAATTACCAGGAAAAAAATTATTAGTTTGATTAGAACTTGAGCATATACATGAGTTTATACTCTGATTAAGTTTAAATGAATAAAAATAATCAAATGGTTTTATCATTTAGGAATTCTTAAAATAATTAAGCACTGAAAGTGATAGAACTGGGATTGATCCAAGGACCTTAAACTCCAGAATCTGACTTTCTACAAATACACTCAAACACTCAAAACTGGATCAGGTTTATAAATGGCAAGTGAATGCACTACTATTGCATTATACATCCACTAGATATTGTACTGATGAATAGATGAGATGAAGAATACACTGATAAGTAATCAATATATGTATTAGGAATTATGTGTGTAATATATAAAAAAAATTATAAAATCTAGTCTATAATTCCATATAATATTTTACTTACTAACGCAAGTTGTAACATTTACTTCACTGGTCCAATAATTGTCAGCAAGACATCTTGAATAAGATGGTCCATGTAATTTAAAGCCAGGCTTACATATGTATTGTATTGTATGCTCAATTTCAGTACTTGTAGGACTTGGATAATAAGAACCATCTGTTATAGGAAGAGGCGGTCCACATCCTGAAGCTGAAACATAAAAATTTAAAAAAGTTAAAATTTTCAGTTAAATACTTAAGCAAATATTAATGTTGAATGCATAAATGGGAAAATATGGGTTTTGTTATTGTACACCTATATCTACTTTTTAACAAAAATAGTTTTTTCTCAGCCTAAAAAAAAAAAGGTTCAGTCATGTGAAGAAAATATTGTACTTTGTCTTTAAACATTATTTGATCTTTCAAACATTATTATATAATAGAGAGATGAAAGAAATGAATGAAATTGAATATATATATATTGTGTTGGTACATATAATAATTTTGTCTAAAAAATCATTGAAATAAAAATCTTTCATTAAAAGAAAATAGTATGTAAAAGTTTAAAGTTTTTTTTTTTATTGCAGTTTGTTTTCAAAACATAAAATTAAAAGTCAAAGAGTTTTTTTTTAAAATAAAAGTTACAATTAATTAATTAGAAGGAGGGAGGGGTTTTTCTTTAGAAATGTCAAATTAAAAGAAGTTGATTTTCAAATAAATAAATAAAAATCTTTTTTGAGTTAAAGAAAGAAAAAGTAATCTTAAAACTAATATTGAGTTTAGTAGAATAAAATATATGTGTGCGTAAATGATGAATTAATGTAAGCTGGTTAATAAAAGATATATGTGCGACTGTAAACATAGCATAAATATGTGCATGTTAAAATAAAATAAAGTTAAAAAATTAAAAACAGTCAGTGATGGCTACTAAGTTAAAAATCTATAAAACAACAAGTTTTGCGACGGCTATTAAGTTAAGCAAAAAACAACAACAAGTTTGCAGTGGCTACTAAATGAAAACACCTAATTAAAAGCTTATCAGAGGAATGCAATTAAAACCAAAGAAGGAATTTTGATAACAAATATTGCTGGCAGACATCAAAATGACAACAGGCCTTAATAGTTCAGTTTTTCATTGGACAATCAGTTGAAATAACAGTTTAGACTGTGCAGTTGAGATTACCATTTAGATTGTGCAGTTGAGATTAAATCAGTCAATAATGCAGTGTTAAAAACATTGGAAGCATACGACTTTCTCTAGCTTGAGTCCAGTGAAACAGCAACCTGCACAGAATAGAAAATGCTTGCATAAAAACTTCAAGAATTGCCAGGAATATTTATCTGACTCCAAGAATAGTATCACTGAAAAAGAATTAAACCTCCTCAGGAAAACGTTGAATCCTGCCAGCTGGAAATATTCATTCTTGAAGCAGCAACCAGGAAGAAAACACAGTTTTAAATCCACGTTCAAAAATCCTAGGTAATAACATTTTTTTTATTTTCATTTCTAAAGTAGCCATTGCATTAGTTGAAGCCTCCCAGAGCCAAGTAATATGAACTATATAGCATACATAGACAAACTATTGATGTGTGTGTTTTTAAATATCAATATTATTTAATGCTTTGTTATATGATATTATAGTGTGAATCAAGAATGTGTGTGATCATTATACCAGTGTTATGTTAGTTAAATAAGATTAAAAAAAGTATTTAAATTTAGTATAATAAATGTTAATTAAAATAAATTGTCTTTTAAACTTAAAGCTTAATTTTATTGGTCAATTCTTTTACCACTAATTGAAATAATTTGTTATGGATTACAAGTAGCTGAGCTAGTCATGGGTGTGTCTTAGGTGTTGAATTAGTGGCCATTGTTTAAAGCACATTATTTATCCTCAGGGTAAGTAACTGGCACCCGTGTTTCTATCAAAACAAAAAAGTGCTTTGAACATGGTGTTGAATTCAACAGTCAAGAAGAAATCTGTTTGCTTCAAATGTGGTCAGTTAGATATATTTCAGATATATCTGCTGGCTTGGATTCAGGTGCTCTTTGGGTACTCTCTTCTCTGCCTAAGATGCTGTGGTGCAGCAATACATAAATTGCAAGGAATTAATAATAAATATTGTATTATATTTAGTCTTATAATTTGCTTTCATAAGATAATTTTATTTAAAGAGTTAAAGTAAATATTGTGTTTACTCCTTCAGGGATTTATGTGTCCATCCATTTAATAATTAATTCTGGTAACCTGCCACCCCAGTACAATATATAGTGCCAGACCATAAAACATCCATGCACAAGATGACTGTAGCCAACAATTTGGCAAAGCTAACTTTATTTATTTCATTGAATAAACAATGAGAGTTGGTTTATACTAGATTCCCATCTCCTTGTATATATGACTAACACTTATATATTAATTTATTTTGGAATAATTAACACATACTATAAATGAATATCTTTTGGATAAAAGTATTTATAAATTTATATAAAAAAATTAGTGAATTAACATTTGTTTATGTGGTGGAATATTTTATTTATTTATCTCTTTGTGTGTATTTATTAGTATATGTACCATATTTATTGCAAATGGTCCAACATGTATATGTATAAAGATTTCTGTATATTTAATTTTTTTTACTTTTTTTCTTTTTTGATAGTTTAAAAAAAAAAAACTTTTTTTTTAAATATTTTTTTGTGAAAAGAATCTGCCATTTAAAAGGGTGGATTTAATCAAACTTTGTCTTTCTACATGTAACAGTCAGAATCGGTGATTCGTTAACATAGTGCAGAATTTGACCACCACACAGAACTGCAGCACCATTGAGATAGCGAAGCTACCCGTAGTACTGAGTTCGAACATAGTTTATCAGTTCCACAATACAATCTATGAAACAACGCATCTGATGTGACATTAGTAAATATTTCTTTAGGCATGGTGGTCAGGGATATGCAAGAGATTCATGATTTTATTTTTGAGTTAGCCAATAATCAAACTAATATTAATTAAACATTCATATTTACATAATTGAGGAAACATAATATAGAATGGGTATCGAATAAATAAAACGTAACTGCAGACGTATAGTTTAAAATTATTTATTGAAACATTTTAATAAAAAAATCATTTACTAATAATATTTTATAAGATTTAAATTGTAATGGAATTTTCCGATACTTTTATATTCAAGAAGAAGTACATTTATTTATTTAGACATATTTTATATTTAAGACCTCAGTAGCGGTATTTCCGATACTGTAATGTTTACAAAAGAAATACATTTATTTGATGACGTAATCTAGCTACCTAAAATTCTTGAGCAAGTATCTCTAAGCATGCCTCTAATGCAAGAGTCTAAATAAGATTTATAATAGTAGTGGTGGACATATATTTATTTGATTATAAGATATATTTACTAATAACTAGGGGCAAACATTTATTTGAGAGTGAGTTATGTCACTAATGCAGGGACGGAGTGAGACATAAAATAATAAAGTTAATTAAAGAAACACGCGGTACATTTTAGAAAGGCGATATGGAATGGCAGTATATTGAAACTGCATAGCCATGAATGAGTTTATAAGAATGAGAATAATGGGCTGGCATTTGCCATCAGCCCAAAGAGGTAAAGTGTCACATAAGCATAACCAGGGACAAATGGTTCGTGCCATGATTGCCTGTGGCTGTGTGACAGTGTCAAGCCCTGCGGGAGCATTTATTATGTCCGCTTGTGTAGGACAACTGGGGTTAATTTCAAACCTATAGAATTCGGAATATTCAAGGCTTATAATGGGTCATTGCATCTTTAAAACGTAACACATGTATAATGTATAGACGATTTTGGTAAGATTTAAATATATTTTCTAACTCGGCCCTGCATTATCAACATTTAATAGTGAACGTTTGTGACTCTCAAAGAAATGTAAATTTTATGGAATTATTAATCAAGATTTAATAAAATATAAAACATATAAAAACTGGGTGATTATTACACTAATATGTCAGCCATTTGCTAAGCAGTAGCCTCCTACATTACAATAAAGAAGCATTGAATGCGTGTCGATTTATATGAAAATTAAGTTATTTATGAAAGTAAATATTAATGAAAATTTGACACGTATTCACTGTTTCAAGCGATCATAGATTTAAACTTAGAAAATTATGAGCATGCGATAATTATATGATAAAATGTAG
Organism: Epiperipatus broadwayi; assembly: GCA_028023455.1. Classification (NCBI taxonomy): domain Eukaryota; kingdom Metazoa; phylum Onychophora; class Udeonychophora; order Euonychophora; family Peripatidae; genus Epiperipatus; species Epiperipatus broadwayi. The sequence goes on along the minus strand of JAQFVV010006811.1, from coordinate 137,294 downwards.
ATTTTAGAAATACATACCCAAGAAAGATAGAGTGAAGTAAGCTAGATTATAAAAGAAATTTACACAATAAATTAATTTTTAAATTTTAGTTTTACAAATGATAATTTTTACAAGTTATATAAATAGTATGAAGAATGAGCTATAGCATATTAGTAGAGTACTCTAGAGAATTTGAACACAGGTACCTAGTTTTATGAGTTTTCCGATTCATTGGTCAGTAGCAAATTGTTCATGATTAGCAGTTCTTTCCTGTATTTAGGTGGTTCATTTAATTTAACAGCAGCAGCAGCTTTCTCATTATTTCAGGCAGCAGATCTTCGTGGTTGAATTTATGAAAGGCAATGGAAGGTTTGGCATCCGATAGGCCATCTCCTGACGGAGAATAGTCTGGGTGCTTTTACTCGGTCATACCATGGCAGGAAAAATTTATTTTAATAACTTGGAGACTCTCAACTAATTGAGAGCACAGCTAAAGTTAAAGTGAATGTCCTCAGAAAGTCTAAAATGGCCTCCTTTCTTATCTCTTATCTTTCACATTTTTGTTAGTATATTTTTAGGTTCCACTTAATCTGCCCTGAGGATAATCAATGCATTTTGTTAGTTTTAATTATAAAGAAAGCTGCCATTCTATTGTTTACGTTTAGAATTTACATTTAATTTTTACAATTAGATTTTAGGGAATTTTCTTTTTAATTAATCCATTATTTCTCACCGACCGATGCTTTTAAGATTTCAAAGACAAAAGGGAACATATGATTACTTTTACTTTTAATTAAATACTTCATCAGATTTCTAAAATTATTAAATGAAATTTAAACAAAGCAATAAATAATGAATTTTACAATTCAAAATAAATGGTTAAAAATATATATTTTTTTATAACTAAAAGAAATCTAAATTATATTATTTATCTTTATTTATTGCCTTAATTTTGAGATCGAAATGTGTGCATGTTTACGGTGAATTCTACATATATCTATACATTTTTAATATTGCTACACACAATTCGATACCAAAAAGTTTAAATTTGGGCAGGATAAACCGGTGAGTGATAGACGATGGAAAAAGGTGAAACTTAAGATTCGAATACGAATCTTCTCATCCCTGTTGTTTGCCTTGAGATGTCGCTATTTCTAGGTCAATTCCTAGAAATATACTTTTTCACCGGCATTCACCCAACAAAAGAGGAAATTTTCTACATTATAAATGCAGAAAAGAGTCCTCACGTTATGTTGGATGACAGAGGTGGTGGCTGCAACAGAAGCAAACACAAAGAGAATTCTTTCTATGATAAAACACAGAAAGAGTTCCTGATGGCTGATGGTTATGGCTTTTTTCTATGCTAAAAGCAAAGAGAAAGAAATGCCTTGATTGGCTGCCGTAGTAGTTGATTTTGTTCATCATTTTTGTGTAATAGTAGAATATCTATTTTCTCTGTAGTTTCATGTGAGAGTGTGAGTATTTGAAGCAGCCGTAGTTTTTTAAAATTTGATAAGACATCTATTTTTTTAATGTGCTGTAACTTACTTTACTGTTGTATGTTTAGTAATAATGTCCTGAAGATTCCATTATGAATGGGTAACCCTCAAAAATTGCTTTTAAGGGTGTGGAACGGAAAAAATTTCAAGGATCACCCGAAAAGTACCGTTTTTGCAAGAATTCATCTGTGGCCAGTAACTTTTGCTACATATATACGCACAAACAAAAACAACCCAGTGTCTAATTATTAGTAATTACTTTTCCAAAAAAGAAAATTAGTCAACTATTATTTTTTTTTTTTTTTACATTTATTATTTCAAAATAAGATTAGTTTTTATGTCTACACACTAATAAAACCAACCCAGTTCCTGATTAATTACTATCTTAAAAAAAAAAAAAAGCAAATTCAACGGGGTTTGATTTTTTTCAATGGAGTAATTGAATTACGGATTTATATATATATATACACAAGATTTACCAAAAAAAAAAAAAAGAAACCCACTTTCTGATTAATTACTATCAAAAGAAATGCAAATTAGTTGGCTATCATTTTTAAATTTAGTATTTTAATAACAGTACCCTTTTTATATAGACAGACTTAACAAAAACAACCCACTTTCGGATTCATTACTGTCCCCCCAAAAAAGAAAGCAAATTAGTCGGGTATCATTTTTCAACTGAATCTTTCAATGACGGTCCTTACTAATAGCAGTCGGGTATCAATTCTAAATTGTAGTATATAAATTACGTTACTTTTGATAGATTTATAATTATGTATTGCTTTTTTATTAAAATGATTGATTTACTCTTGACCAAAAATACCATAACTTTAAAAAAAAGACACACAAAGTCCAAAAAAAAATTAGAAAAAGCCCCGTAACTTTAAAGACACACATCCACAAACTCAAAAACAAGATAAGATTAATAAACATTTACTTATTACATCTTGCTTTTGAATAAAATTATTGATTTACTCTTGCAAAAAAAGACCGTAACTTTAAAAAGTCACACATAAAGTTTAAAAAAAAAGTTAAAAACACACCGTAACTTTAAAGACACAAACACACAAACTAAAAAACAATATAAGATTAATAAACATTTACTAAAATGAAAAAACTAACATCATATAATAGTATTAGTTAGTAGAATATTTTATTACAAATCTAAGAAATCAGATATTTTTAGATCAAATCGATTATTTAGGTCCGGCCCGAAATCGTTATATGTATATGTTTTTGATTAACATCAACGCCATCCCATGGCGAACACCAGGAACGAGAAAACAACCAAATTGACAGTACGCATCAAGTTTGGTAAAATGTGATTAAAAAAAATAATAATTCTAATTTATTTAAAATAGTCTTAGAAATTATTTTCATTTAATTTAAAAACCATTTGTTTAACTAATTTTTAATTATTAGATAATAATATAATAAATTCACATGTGTGTTTCAGAGAGCATTTCAGACAGCGTTCCTGTTTTATTTAGAGAGAGAGAAAAATGGTGTAAAAATAAAATGTATGCAAAATATGTTAAGCATATTTTTTAAAAATAATTAATAAGCAAACAGATTTACCAAAAATTTACCTATAAATTTAAACATAAAATGGTGATATTTAATAATAGTATGAATTGCTAGATTTAAAGGATCTGTTCAAGTCAGCCAGCCAGGTGGATAAAATCGCTAATAATTTTCTCAATATTTGCATTTAAAAATATGTTGGAACTCTCAAATTTAAAAGTAGAATTAATTACAAAAGGTCAGTATGTTTTGGAATATTTTATTATTATACAAATTGGCAACACTAAATAAATATTTTAATTGTAGTTTTTCGGATATGAAAACTTTATTTTTAAAAAAGAAGCGATTTAAAATCAAATTTAAATGTTAAAGTTTATTGAAACGCTGGTTTAATATTTCTGCTTATCATTTAATAATAAAGCATTGATTATTTTATCTAAATGTATACTGCCAGTAATGTATTTACTATTCAATTTGTTTACTATTTGAATAATGGTAACAGTCTTCAAATAATTAACTAAAACTACTTTCTGATTTTTATCATCAATTTTGAATTATTAAATTATTTTGCTCTAATTATTATTCCTAAATTTAAATGTAGATAAATAAATTAATATAACCTGGATATCATAAACTTGGAACAATTTTTTATAAAAATGTAGCATTTAATAACTTATGAAGAACATTTTCATTTAGACTCTACATGTCATGCTTTTAGAATTGTCTCATATTCATGGAGCCACATAAAATTCATTAATTTAAAAGTGCTTTTAATAACTAGAACAAATGGATATAATCACATCTATGGAATTTGCCTATAATTTATAATTATTACTTTGTATAATGTGTATTTATTGTTCAAGACATTTTTACATTGATTTCATGGATCATATTCAGTATTCCAAAAATGTTGTACATTTTAATTTATGTATTTAAGTAAAAATGAATTGATTTTAATTTTATTGTTATATGAACTTACATGTGAAGTTCATGACTTATACTTTTACTATGTTTAAATTAAACTCATGGGATTGAATAAAATATTTATTCAAGGGAATATCGCTTGGGGAAAAAGCTTGAGAATTATTAATAAATTTATGGTGTGTGTCAACCTCTCATGAAGTGTCTTATGAGTCTTTCCAGAGTTCTATTCCTATACTCATGTCACTGATATTACATTGTTACTATGTTTATATTTTAAGCAAGATAATTCAGTATATTAGTTGTCCTTATTATTGAAACACTTTTTATTATGCATGAACCCATATCTGCTAAAATGTTAGTGTTTTCTGAATGGTCAGAATAACTGAGGAGGATGATTTTTGCACTTTAAATATGAAGTAAATATTAATATTGCTTTACAATGTTAAATGGCGTTAATCTGTGCTGGTGGTTAATCTGCAGATTAATTAGTTGCCATTTTCTGTATTTTTACACTCATTCCTGTGCTGGTGGTTAATCCACAGAATTGTTTAATTATATTTGTTGCTTCATGGTGTTGTATAAACCCTCAGGGCACTCAGTGTTATATAATTCCTATGTGTAGATGAATGCATCTACAGGAATATCATTTTACTTCATAAATGTAAGTTTGGACAAAGTATTTTGTTATTATGCTAAAATCATCTTTTTCCATTTATAAGTATAATTTATAAGTTGAGTCATAAAGTGTAGCAAGGCATGTTATCTAAGTTATCCTAATAATGATTAACTGTTTGTTAATTAATATTGTATCTGAACTGAAGTTTGAGTGTTCACTTTGGTTCAACATTGCATTTTAGCCAATTTCTGCAAATTAATATTATTTATTATATTATTATAGGTCTACAGTATAGGTTTATTGGTTCTGAAACTCACACATTGGGTATTTTAAGATTTGATGTTGAATTTCAGTATAGATTCCTCAAGGTATAAATTAAATCAAATTATAATAAAATGTATGATTAGGCTTTTATAAAACTGTGCCTATGATACATTTAGTGAAGTGAACAAATGGAATGATATTTTATTTATTTATTTGTTTATTTATGTATTTATTTATTATATTAAAACATCATATATCAATTATTTGGTAATTATAAAATTGTAAATAAATGTTGATTTATAATTACATTTATTGTGCCGTTGCTATTTGTCATTCATAAAACCAGAAATCATAAATCTTGAATAGAGCTCTCATACATTGTAGTACATACTGTTGTCAGCATGATATAAGCGTTTTAGTAATATTCTGAGAAAACATTTGAATGCTTTTGTCCTTGGTAATTTATGATGTGTAAGGTACAATAAAATCCCATTTGCCTTTTCTATCATTTTAGCTTTGCATTGTTGATTCTAGTACATGATATAATATTGATTGATTTTATAAACTTATAAACAGATTTACCATGTAATTGTATGATTAAATTTATTTGCTTAATGATATAATTGTCACTCATCAATATAACAAGAGTCTCACTGCTATTTATTAAATTATAAATTTATGTAAATAAGGAAAGAACCCAAGTTTTCTATGCTTATTATTATTGCGAAGTTCATACTGTAACGGTCAGAATCATCTATCTCACTAACACACTGCAGAATTCAAACCCCAGACACAAAACTGAACATTCTAGGAGGGGTTGCCTTCTAGATATACTAAGTTCGAATCTAAAGTCCAAATTTCACAGCGCCATCTACATGATAACGCATCTGGTGCCACTACTAGTATAACCTTTGACCGGTGCCTGGTGGTCAGGGAGAAACAAAAGACTCTATACTAAGATAAGTTTGGGTGGCTAATTAACGTCTATGGATTTATAAAAGAAATGCAGAAAATATATATATATAGACCGAGACAGTGATAGGAATCAAATAAAATAAGAGATAAAATTTAGTTTTAAATAATTTCACACAATTTATTTATATAAATATATAATGCCACTGTCTGCTTATATGAGACAGGGACGCGTATTAAATAATTGTTGGCATTTATATTTCAGTAATGACAAAAGGTTTTAAAACAGAGTGATATATTCTATTCCTCGGGCTAATAGCGTTACGATAATGTGCTTGACAAGATAGGAACATGTGCGAGGTGCTTTGAGTAAATAGACAAGTTTAAGACAATATTTGAAATTAAATGTTCTAAAATATTTATTGATTTCGAGAATAGTACGGACTAAAGCTTACTAAGCAAACGTGGGAATGGGATCAAAGCATTTATTTGAGAATAATAATAATAGATTTGTATTGGGAGGTCAGTATTGCTGATAGTGAATTTATAAAGTTGGAGGGTGTGACTCGTTTAAGTCACGGATGCTTTGTAAAATAAATATAAAATGAAACAATATTGAAGATCCGGAATAATTACGGAGGGCATCTCGCCGCTAACCCGTAGGAAAGTATTTTGACGAACAGCCGAAACTTAGCGACTGTGTGACGATTGCGTTTAATTCCCAGGGGTGTCATTTGGGACACCCTCTGCCTGGAAACCGCAAGCGTGGAGAGAACGGCCTTAGCCATGTAAAGAATCCTTGGAAAAATAAAACAAAGCGGTCTCAACAACCAATTCATGTACCAGCAATACGAGACTAGTGTATATAAAAACATACTAAATGGGTTTTACTCGGATTAAGAGAAATGCCCAATCAAATTCCCCGAAATTCATTTAAGAGGGTCCGCACATTCTCGACGTCAATGATGAACTTTATAATGAAAGTAGAACACGGTAATTAAAATAGGAAAATGCATGCTTGCGGGTTTGAAAAGTAAGTATAGATTTATATACGCAATCATGCATTTGGGGACACATTTAAATCATTGACTTCGCACATACTCTTATATTAGATTAAAATCAATAGCATGTAGATTTTAAACTATGTGATTATATTACATTAAAGAAAAGAATCGCCCTCGAACGAGTGATTTGCAAGATAATAAAATTGGAAAATTATAAATTTAAAATATGCCTTAATAGCGGCGTCTTACTTTCAATAGAGGGAATAGTTCACTCGGTCAAAGACGATTCTGACACATTATCATAATAAAATAAAAGAAAGCTTTATAAATAGAAAATATTAACCCAAGGATAGAGAGCAAAATGTTGAGTATATTTAAATACATGAAAGAAATACATAATGAAGTTGTGAAATATAAGAAAACAATGTTAAATAGCTATAGCATGTTAGTTAGGAATCACAAGAGCTCTTGGGTTAATTTGGGTTACCTCTGGAAACGCATTTGCAGGTAGATGTTCGGCAGGTTTTATAATTCAGCAGCAAAATCTGGAATGTTCATATTTTGGCAGCGGCAGCAGCAGTTCCGGGGTCCGTGTGATAACTTCTGATGGTATGGAGCAGCGGCTGGCTATTCCGAGGGGACATAGCCATCTTAACGCCTCTACTCGGACATGTCAAGGTTAGCAAATTATTAGAATCTTAGAACAACTCAGAAACCTTTAGACAACTCAGAATTCTTTAAAAGCTTAGAATGGAGAACAAAAGAAAACCATCCTTTTTATAGTAAAATTTAACAATAGACTTGCCCTGGAGCGTACAAAATTATTGGACTTATCTGCTGTAATTAAATCTATCCGAATGTCTAAAGGAATTCAACATTAATTAATTTCTTTTGTTAACTTCCCCGTCGACATTCGAATTACAAACTAGATTTAATTAAAATTACTGCTACTAATTAAAGAAAACTTAAGTGGACAGCTGCTGTTTTTAGATAAACTTATATAATTAAACTATTGTCCCTCATTTATTTTAACAGAAATATTTGGGATGATTTTTATTAAATAAAACGAAAATTATTTTATTTTAAATTGTAATATTTGAATCTATCTACTAAACGAATATTTACTAAATGAATTTTATTTTAAATCAAAATATATTATGACGGTAATATATTTGTAAATAGATCCAAACAAAATAACTAACAATTTATAATTTTGATATGTTTTAAAATGGATATCATAGTGTGTGCGCAATTACGACTTATATAACTTACTTTTTAATAAATGTAAATTATGTGAACAAATACATAATTCATAATATTTTATTTTATTTGGGAATAAGTTATATATATAATATGAGCATTGTGCTCGTGGTTTAAAATTAGGCGGGATTTTCGGTATATAAGTGTATTGCAGACACACTACGATAGATTGGGGTTCAAACTAAGGTATGAGGGTAGGAAGTAGGTGAGAAAAGGTGAAACGAAGATCTGCAAAGCAGACCTTACTGTTTCACATTCCCTTAGTGATGGAACAAAAAAAAATTGTTAAAAAAAAGATCTTACAACAAGTGTCCACCTATGAAGCCTGCATAAAAAAAAATTTACAAGATAACCCATAATGTACAGGATATAAATATAATGAAGAAACGAAACTGAATTATATACCCGGATCATATTAATAAATCTACCGTCTAGCGAACATTTTCTATTATTTCCCCCCCCCTTCAACCAAATTTTATTTAAAAAACTAATAGTTTAACACTGTTTATATCCGATCTCCTTTTTATATTACCCTGTGACGTGTCCATTTTTATTTTTATTTTTTTTTTTAAAAAAAAAAACTACTATAATCCTGGGTCTGGTGGGTAATACATGCCTTTATATTTTAATAAGTGCAGTCTCCGATTATCAGGTCTCTTTACCTTGTCTGGCGGTTCTTTAGCCCAGAGACTGAAATCCAGACTGGTTAAGAATTCGGCCACTTCCTTTACTTCATGCGGTTGATATATTTTTGCTATATCAGGTGGGATATTTCCCTTGTTTTTTTAATACTTCGATATTGGTGGTAAGCTGGGTTTGAGGCCCTAGGTCTCGTATATCATTTGCTGGGAATATCCTGTCTAAATATAGTTTGGGACATTTTTTTATTTCATGAAATATTTTAATATTGATAAGCTTGGTTAGCTGGGTTGGATGTCCTATGTCTGGTGGATCATTTTCTGGAAGTACTCTTTCCAAATAAAGTTTGGGACATTTTTTTACTTCATGGAATATTTTAACGTTGACAAGCTTGGTTAGCTGGGTTTGAGGTCCGGTGTCCTGGACATCATTTTTTTCATTTGCCGAATCATTGGACTCTAATTTCTGGTTCAGGGATTCATCTGTTAATGACCCTACCGAGTTCAGGTCTGTTTCATCTTTTCTTGGTTCAATGACCCTTTTATCGTTCTTCATGCAGCATTTTTCAAATGCAAGTCGGAGGGCTTCCTGTCCCTCTCTCACTTGTGCCAATTCATGGATGAGTTTGGCCAACTCTTTACATTCCTCAGCTCTCCTGCGGATTTGCTCTTCTTCCCATCGTCTCGCTCTTTCTTCACTTTGCTCCCACATCTCTATAAGATTCCGGAATTGGATCTCATTAGTATCCGTATTTTCCATGGCCTTGGATGTTACCGTGATCGATGATGATTTTTTTTCCTTTTATTTTATTGCTAACTATATTAATATATCCTAAAAACTCTTAAACACAATGTATAGCACTGATAAAGAAAATGTTTAAACTGTTTTACGTTGAGCTTATTAAAACTAATACGGTAAAAAAAATACTCTTATTATTTTTCCTTGTTTAATTCTCTGCGATTATTACGTTTAATTACAATTTTATTAATGGCTAATAGGCTATCTCCCTCTCGGTTCTGTTGGCCTAATTGCTGCTTTTACATTTATCACTAAAACCCCAACTACTGCCCTCTTACTACTGCCAAAATTTCTCGCTTAAATCTGCTGCCAACATATATATTTTTAACTGCCCGTATATATAAAATCTCTTAAATTCTACCTGTCAAAATATTTCGCTAACATATATATTTTTAAACTCAAGCAACTTTATTTATATATATAAACATTCGCTAGATCCGGGTATAATTATTTCGTTCCTTCTTATTTAAGGTTAGCATACATATATATTTTTATTTACATAATTATTGATCCGATTCACGTCTCATTATTTGGTCTAAGAAAAATTTACACACGTTGGAAAAAAAACAAATTACATACAAAAGAATTGAGCCTGGTGACAAAATTTATTTTAGAAGTAACTCCGTTTAGTGAAATTACCCTTGGGCGCCATGTCACCAGTTAAAAATATCCATAGACTGTTAGCTTCCCCAAAATTAATTTTAATAACTATTCCATTTAACTACGGGCACTCGTTAAAACATTCGCATTTTTTTTTTTTTATTGATTACAACATTTGATTTATAATTATTTCTGAATTCCATACGATAGCCTATTATATCTAGGTCATTACCGTACAAAATTATCATTATGCTATCTTGCGCATTGAGCCGATAAAACTTTATTTTGATAGAAAAATACAATATTTGAAATCTTCATAGATTGTCACAATATTCACTTGGGACAATATTTAAGTAATTTACGCTATGCGTACATAGCGTGATTTAAGTGAAACAATAAATACAGATAATACAGATGGCTCGTATCGCACTATAGCATGTTTGGACAAGTTCTGATTATATAGGATAAGTAATTGAATGCCCGAGTCAAACAAAATATATGAAATATACACGCAAATAGATAATATAGAGTTTGAAAAATATTATATATCAAAAATATAAAGGATTTGAGTGATTAAATACGAAAACAAAATGCTAAAATTAAGCTACAGGGATGTGGGTGTTTAAATAATTAAGATCTACAGGGATGTGGGTGTTTAAATATTCGAGGCTCCACGTTTGGGCAAGCCATGGACCCGGAAAAAAAAATTTACTATGTAACGGTCAGAATCGTCTATCTCGCTAACACACTGCAGAATTCAAACCCCAGACACGAAACTGAACATTCTAGGAGGGGTTGCCTTCTAGATATACTAAGTTCGAATCTAAAGTCCAAATTTCACAGCGCCATCTACGTGATAACGCATCTGGTGCCACTACTAGTATAACCTTTGACCGGTGCCTGGTGGTCAGGGAGAAACAAAAGACTCTATACTAAGATAAGTTTGGGTGGCTAATTAACGTCTATGGATTTATAAAAGAAATGCAGAAAATATATATATATAGACCGAGACAGTGATAGGAATCAAATAAAATAAGAGATAAAATTTAGTTTTAAATAATTTCACACAATTTATTTATATAAATATATATATAACGCCACTGTCTGCTTATATGAGACAGGGACGCGTATTAAATAATTGTTGGCATTTATATTTCAGTAATGACAAAAGGTTTTAAAACAGAGTGATATATTCTATTCCTCGGGCTAATAGCGTTACGATAATGTGCTTGACAAGATAGGAACATGTGCGAGGTGCTTTGAGTAAATAGACAAGTTTAAGACAATATTTGAAATTAAATGTTCTAAAATATTTATTGATTTCGAGAATAGTACGGACTAAAGCTTACTAAGCAAACGTGGGAATGGGATCAAAGCATTTATTTGAGAATAATAATAATAGATTTGTATTGGGAGGTCAGTATTGCTGATAGTGAATTTATAAAGTTGGAGGGTGTGACTCGTTTAAGTCACGGATGCTTTGTAAAATAAATATAAAATGAAACAATATTGAAGATCCGGAATAATTACGGAGGGCATCTCGCCGCTAACCCGTAGGAAAGTATTTTGACGAACAGCCGAAACTTAGCGACTGTGTGACGATTGCGTTTAATTCCCAGGGGTGTCATTTGGGACACCCTCTGCCTGGAAACCGCAAGCGTGGAGAGAACGGCCTTAGCCGTGTAAAGAATCCTTGGAAAAATAAAACAAAGCGGTCTCAACAACCAATTCATGTACCAGCAATACGAGACTAGTGTATATAAAAACATACTAAATGGGTTTTACTCGGATTAAGAGAAATGCCCAATCAAATTCCCCGAAATTCATTTAAGAGGGTCCGCACATTCTCGACGTCAATGATGAACTTTATAATGAAAGTAGAACACGGTAATTAAAATAGGAAAATGCATGCTTGCGGGTTTGAAAAGTAAGTATAGATTTATATACGCAATCATGCATTTGGGGACACATTTAAATCATTGACTTCGCACATACTCTTATATTAGATTAAAATCAATAGCATGTAGATTTTAAACTATGTGATTATATTACATTAAAGAAAAGAATCACCCTCGAACGAGTGATTTGCAAGATAATAAAATTGGAAAATTATAAATTTAAAATATGCCTTAATAGCGGCGTCTTACTTTCAATAGAGGGAATAGTTCACTCGGTCAAAGACGATTCTGACACATTATCATAATAAAATAAAAGAAAGCTTTATAAATAGAAAATATTAACCCAAGGATAGAGAGCAAAATGTTGAGTATATTTAAATACATGAAAGAAATACATAATGAAGTTGTGAAATATAAGAAAACAATGTTAAATAGCTATAGCATGTTAGTTAGGAATCACAAGAGCTCTTGGGTTAATTTGGGTTACCTCTGGAAACGCATTTGCAGGTAGATGTTCGGCAGGTTTTATAATTCAGCAGCAAAATCTGGAATGTTCATATTTTGGCAGCGGCAGCAGCAGTTCCGGGGTCCGTGTGATAACTTCTGATGGTATGGAGCAGCGGCTGGCTATTCCGAGGGGACATAGCCATCTTAACGCCTCTACTCGGACATGTCAAGGTTAGCAAATTATTAGAATCTTAGAACAACTCAGAAACCTTTAGACAACTCAGAATTCTTTAAAAGCTTAGAATGGAGAACAAAAGAAAACCATCCTTTTTATAGTAAAATTTAACAATAGACTTGCCCTGGAGCGTACAAAATTATTGGACTTATCTGCTGTAATTAAATCTATCCGAATGTCTAAAGGAATTCAACATTAATTAATTTCTTTTGTTAACTTCCCCGTCGACATTCGAATTACAAACTAGATTTAATTAAAATTACTGCTACTAATTAAAGAAAACTTAAGTGGACAGCTGCTGTTTTTAGATAAACTTATATAATTAAACTATTGTCCCTCATTTATTTTAACAGAAATATTTGGGATGATTTTTATTAAATAAAACGAAAATTATTTTATTTTAAATTGTAATATTTGAATCTATCTACTAAACGAATATTTACTAAATGAATTTTATTTTAAATCAAAATATATTACGACGGTAATATATTTGTAAATAGATCCAAACAAAATAACTAACAATTTATAATTTTGATATGTTTTAAAATGGATATCATAGTGTGTGCGCAATTACGACTTATATAACTTACTTTTTAATAAATGTAAATTATGTGAACAAATACATAATTCATAATATTTTATTTTATTTGGGAATAAGTTATATATATAATACGAGCATTGTGCTCGTGGTTTAAAATTAGGCAGGATTTTCGGTATATAAGTGTATTGCAGACACACTACGATAGATTGGGGTTCAAACTAAGGTATGAGGGTAGGAAGTAGGTGAGAAAAGGTGAAACGAAGATCTGCAAAGCAGACCTTACTGTTTCAATACCCAGACTAGCATTTGTACCAAATCAAACATGTCATTTTTTAAAATTCATAATCTTTAATAGTTTCACAAATTATACCATCTTGTCCATGGTCAGCGATGATGTGTCATGCAATAAAAAATTGCAGATTAAAGTGTTGAAGAATAATAAAATTACATACTTATAATTTGTCCAATGTACTTTCACATACTACTATGATAGGTCTTTGCAGTATAACCTGGCTGCAACCAGATTAGATTATAACAATTTCATGTTATATCATTAATTATGTTTATTGTGATGTGCTCCAGATTTCAGTTATAGTCTTTGATGCACAATGTAGATGGCACGATATGCTTTTTGGTTATAGTTCTTGGCACCACAAGATTGGGGCATTTCGGTTGCAGGGAATTTCGGTACAATATATATGTATATATACATATATATATTAAAACGATAACTTTCCAAGCCCTTATCATTTCACCATCAAATCTAATGACACACTCATCTGTGCTAAGTTTGAACCTATTTAATGTTAATAAATTTAAAATTAGCTCATGTCTGTCTAAACAGTATTATATATTTACATGTGAACCAACGCTATAATTAGATAGGATTAGGAAAATTATAGCGTACTAAATTCACTTAATATTTCTAAAAAAAATGTTCATTATATTATTTAAGTTAGAAGTAAATTCTTAATTTTGTTTGTTAATATTGTAAATTCATATGTGGATATATAATCTGTGCTATATAGAAGGAAGGCATGATTTTAAAATATGTAAAAGCCAGTATCTAAAAATAATATTAAATGTTTCTTTAAAAATCTGTTAAAAGATTTCTTGTTTAAATATATTTCAAGGAAAAAGTTTCTCGAAAATATATTTAAAAGTTATATCAAAATATGTTTGTAAGTTATTTAAAAAATATATGTTAAAAACGTTTTCGTTTTAAAAAAATGTTAAAAGGTTGTTTTTAATAAAAAGAGTTTATATTTTATGTAAGATTAAAAATAAAGCTGGTCAAGTAATTAAAAAGATTTTTGGTTGTAAACAACTGTCATTAATGACCACACCTGGAATCAGTAAAAAGTAAAACTAGTTCAAAATTTACTAATTAAGATCTCCTTAGATAAGATTAAGTTATTTTTAAAATCTAAATTGGACATTGTTTGCAATGAAAAATCTTAACTATAATATAGCTTATGGAATGTTTCTAACATATGTTATGTAAGATTTTAAAAATCTGGATTATAAATTTGAAAATATTTAATTAAATTCTTGAGTTAATGAGTTTTGAGGTGATAGATTTCGATAATGTAATTGCTTGAGAAAACCTATAAATACTCTGTAATTTTAAATGACAGCCAGCCATATTTGTAGAGAAAATTGCAGCCAGTCTCCACATTGTTTAATATATCCGGCTAAAAGCGGGCATTTATTTGCTGTTACTCCATGAGGAGAATGGGGTTTCTCTCATTGCAATGCCTGAACCACCATCATGTCACTAGCAGAGACAATCCTAACAGAATGGGAAAGATAAAGCTGCCCAGACAAACTCACCAAACCTATAGCCAAGAACTTGGAGTCTAGATAAATAATACTGGTACCATTTTATTTTTCAAACTGCAGACCTCTGTGTAAATCTTTTTATAAGTTAGCTAACTCTCTTTAAAATAAATGTAAAACTAAATGTAACAAAAATTTTAAATACATTTAGTACTTAAAATAATATATAAATTGCTATCAAGATTTAATATTGTTGAAGTTAAAATTATCTAATTTACATTTTCCTTTCATTTAAAAGTAAATTATAAGTATCTAATTTAAAGTTATATCACTGCAGTTGTGTCTATATTTCTTTGCTTATTTTAAATGCTTATTATATTTTATATGCCAATATTTCGAAACAGTGGGCACTTAATTTCATGTTTTTAAGAAGATATTATTGGAAAATCTTTGTGTAATTTGTTTAGAGTGTCAACTTTCTGCACACTGTTTCGAAGTCCTATTTTTACAAAATAATAATGACTTGCCTTGCACTCGTCATTTTTATTTATGATGATTTAATATATAAATGTGGCTCTTTTAATCAACCATTTAAAAACTTAACTTTATAGCTTTATTAAGAATTAAATTTAGCCTTGATTGTATTTAGAAGTATATTTGTCATTTAAGTTCTTAAGCCCATAGAAATATACTTTCCCTCTTTAAAGTATTTATTATCTATAAGTAACCTAATAGATCGAGCATGTCAAAGTACAGATGTATTAATATGTCTTTTAGTAGCATAGACATTTACTATCAGGCTACACAAGAGTTGGTCCCAATTTGATGGAGCTAATATGCTATTGTCTCATATTTCATAGTATGAAATATACTATTCTTTGCTTGGCAGATGTGATATATTATTATATAAAATTATTCTCATTTTGCTGCTTTACATATGATATGTGTATTAAGATGTTGCCATGGCTTCAGCAGCACATCTTCTCTTATAAGGTAGAGCAATAGCGAAGCCTGAGCGAAGGCCAGGTTAGCACATAAGTCCTCCGCCATTCCTGAACACAATGTTCCTTTTTACGCAGCATTGCGATCGGTTACAGGTACCGGCGTTTGTCCAAGAACCCTGAAGTTATTCATCCATCCACAGAGCGACTTTTCCTATTTACCTGTGCTATAGCACATTAGTAAAATCTTAGGCAGCCAACTCTCCCACCTTAATATAGCACTTTCAGCATTGATCTGAAATTTTCTCTTGAAAGCCATGTTTGATCGATCGTTACTTGAGCTGGTTTATGCGCTCGTTGTTAAATATTGTATTTTTAATAAATAAGAATTTTAGACTGATCAAGGTTCATTATAATTATTTCTATAACAGCCACAAATTTAATAGGATTTGGCTTAACTAGATTTATAGACATAACGTAGTGATTATTTATGTATCAGTTGTAAAGAAATTCACAAGATGGGCATATGTTAATCCCATTTATGAAAATTAAATGAAATTATTTATATAAAGCTATTTTGAATTATATATAAAAAGAGAATGTGTTCTCTTATTTACCCAATGTTGCGTACATTCTACGCTGAAATGCTGTACATTATTGTCATTCCAATTGTAAATAAGTGATATGAATAAGAATTGTAAATAAATGTATAATTATTTTAGTGTATTTCATTCTCTGTCTCGTTATTAATCTAATTCATTCCAATTCTAATTATTATTTATAGTCTATATATGTGAAAACTATGCATTAGTTAAATTAAATTAGTGATGTGTTTTAGACAATTAAGAACCTTTCTTTTAATTATCAGAGTCTTACTGCATCTCCCTGACCTATGTCGGCCATGGATAAAAGAGTATACTACATGTAATTTCAAGGTGGCCATTCATAGAGTCTTGAGTCTTGGAATACTGGATTACAAGTTGAAGGGTGGTCGGACTTGGGATGTCACAGTCCTAGTCTGGTCAGCTTCGGTCTCTAGCTTGGATTCTGAATTCTGTTACATGAATGTACAAACTTGACTATTACATAGTATTTTTTTTCTGGGTTTGGTGCCCAAATCATGAGGCCTGTTAATTATTCCCACACCCTGAATAATTCATTAGCTATATAGTGTATAATTTGCTATATACAATTTAATATGTACATAATTTTCCAGAGTACAAAATGATTTGTTTTGTCATATTGATCTTATAAAATCTAATACTGTTTTGCTAATAAAGTAAAGAGGATTACCATGTTTTCTATACATAATCTGTAATTTTTTTTTGATAAACTGATTAATATGTGTAAATAGATTGTATAAAATGTGAAAGTTGTTTGATCTACTATATTAATGTATATGTAAGAGTTTTATTTTCCCCACCCAAGTTTTGTTATGTAGAAATTTTTATTCTATCTTTTCTCCCATGTTTTGCTCTAAAGGTAGTGTTAAATTTTAGGAGAAGGCGGAAATATTTGTATAGAAATTTTTTTTGTAAATTGAGTATATAATGTTTATGTCTATTTTAAAAGCAAAGTGTAAAGAATTTAGCACGTGTATGGATTTTTTTTCCACTGCTCTCCAGAGTTTTTTTTTCTCTTCTTCAATAGGGTGTAGTATTATGTATTGTATATAGATGTATGTGGGTGTAAATTCTATGTACTTGTATTTATATCACTGCATATATATGTACATAGGTGTGTATGTGTGATGTGTAGGTACAGTGTTGCTTGATATATGTTAGATGTATATGAACATATACTATATGTATGTGAAGATAGAGAAATGTAGAAATGTGTATTTTATATAAAGTAGTGAAAATGGCAATTTGAAAATGTCATAAACATGTAAAGATTTTTTATATTTATGTACTGTTTATATGAGCAACACAGATTTTTTTTTTTTTTGGTACTCGTCTTTTAGCTAAAGATGCCACTCTATGGTGCAGTTTTCTCGCCAAAACACATAAAAATGCTGTTTCCGTGGCCGACACATTCGAACCCGCATTTTCAATAGTACAACTTTTTTGTTGTGCTACAGAATGCAGGCCACTATGTTGCATCACAGTACAGCATAGCAGCAAATACATTTTCCGAATTCGCACAATTTATAAAATAATTACGGCTTGATGAGAGAGTTTGTATTTGAATTGTATTGAAATGTTGTTTTCATTGGCTTTTTTTAATTTTAAACTATTAAAATGTTCAGATTTTTTAAAGCAATAATTATAAGACTTTTTACAATGTACTGTATTGAACTTTTATTTGGGAAAATGTTAAATATCTATGTTTTTATTGAGTTGCAATTAGGTAACATGTCAAGTAACGTACTGTTAGTAACATTCCATGAGACAAAGAAGATTCTACCGTCTGTATATTTTTGAAGTAAGAAAGAATGGTATGAAAAAAATATCCAGTAAGAAAAGTCCAAATATACAGGTTTTTTGTAAATTTCATAAAAAGCAAATATTATAAACATGTTTAAAAACATTTGACTTTCTTTCTTTTGTCTGAGTGCGGTTATGATTTTGAATTTTTTTATTTTAGCATTACAAACAATAGAACACTAAGCCTAAAACTAACCCAACCATAAAACTAACCCTAAACCTAACCCTAAACTAACCCTAAAACCCTAATCCTAACTCTAAAACTAACCCTAAAACGAACCCTAAATCTAACCGTAACAACTTTTACTTTTATTACAATTATTATTTTTTAGTTAAACAACAACAAAAAAAGTCATAACACAACTAAAAAAATATCCGATAGAAAATTGATAAAACAAAAAGCCATAACACAAGTAAAAAAATATCTGATAGAAAATTGATTAAAAAAAAGCCATAACACAATTTAAAAAGTATATGATATAAAAAACACGAATCAAATTGTAATTTGTTGATTTTATTTTACATTTATTATTATCATTTAAATTGTATACGTTAATAAAAAATAATATTTAAAAAAGACGATTTTGTTTTGTTTTTATTTTCGCATTACAAAAAAGCACAGAAAAATTATTAAAATCAACAGCCCGTGAATGTTCATATTGTATAGTTTTAGCATGAAAATGGTGGATCCAACAGCATCTTTAGCTATAAGACAAGCACCTTTTTTTTTGGTGTACATTATGTAACTAAAATTTTAAAGCACAGTGTAAATATATATGTGTATACATGTAGAAAAAAAAAGATAAAATATTGTAATAGTGGATCTTAATTGACAATCATGCGCATAGGTTCAAACTTGTATATATATATGTAATCATGATCACACTCCATTGGCTGGTGCCCGGTAGTAATACCATTATAAATTTTGTCAATGGGTGGTGAAGTGAATACATTAGATTTTATAGCAATGATCAGAATTTGAAAGCAAATATGATAGTCACCCAACAGATTTTGATGTTATATATAAGAATGTTACTAATGAATTATGTCTGTTTCAGGTGCAAAGAAACAACCATAACCCAAAGGAGAAAGCAGAGAAAAAGTAGCAGGGTAGAATAGAGTGATGAAGGGGGGGGGGAATGGTTCATACCCATTTGAAAATATATGTAGACACCCATGCACACACACACCCACACAAAAAAAAAAAGGAAATAAAAATTTTCATTTATTTATTTTTGCCTAAATGTGCATTCACATTTTGGAAAACACATAATGACTGGAAAAATTTGTTTATAGGAGAATTTATTATGATAGAGTAAATCATAACTTAATACTCATCCAAACATGGTTGTTTCATTGTCATTTGAATTGACAAGTAAGGCAATTTTTTTTAAACATTTTTTTTTATTAAGTTCGGGAAAATGAAACAGAATCTGAAATTCAGATTGTGTTTCACAGTCCTATCCAATCCCTCACCATCAAACTGGATTCAAATCCCAGTCCTACGTATATATACGCACCTATTCAGTTCAATTTTTTTTAATTTTGTATTTAAAATAAACGTTAACAAGAGATTTAATAATCTTGAATTAAATCAATAATAGTGTTTCATATAATTTTAATAGGTCGTATGTATGCGTAAATCACATGTATATATTGAAAGTGATGGGGGATTAGGTATAAATTAATATTTATTTTTGTATGTGTTGTGTGAAAATGTATATTTAAAATGTTATGTACTAAAAAATTGTATGTATGTAATGGTGGGTGGAATAATGCAATCGGCTTGGTAAACCAAAATTAATTAGCATGATTAAATTATAATCTCTATTAGAAAATTAAATAAATTTCATTAACAAAACTTATCATTTGGTAAAATCTATTTCTGAGACAGAAATAGATTTAGAACAATTGTTTCAAAAATACAAATCCGTTTGCATTGTTTTACACTACCTGATGAACAAAGGAGAAATTCTTACTAAAAGCTGTTTTGCAGTATTATTTTATAGCCACAGGTATTAGAACTAGCATTCCTTAGATAAACTGGAGTCATATAAATAGGGCCCAAAAATTCAATCATCGGAAAGAGTACATAGATTCATAAGGCATCCGCCAAATGAATCTACATCACTCAAATTTTTCAATAAATACCTTCTATCCATGACCAGGCCAACTCAACTCTAGCCAGCCTGCCACTAATGATGAACCTCCATGAATCTGCTGCTATACTGTGAGAACCAACCGGGTGATCTGCTACCTGCTTTCCGAAGGTAACACTGTAAAGTGCCGCCTTTATGAATTTAGAACTTTCATCTGATTAACTTTTAAAATATGAAAAACTTTTATAGTCTATTTTATTGTATAACCATTTTGATTAGCCTCATAATTTCTTTCATTTTTAATTTAATGCGGCAATTATTTTACAAATATTTTGTCTAATATAAGTATTTTAAATACTAAATGATATTTCAATGAACTCCCACCCTCACAAGTATAGTTATTTTTATCTTAGCTCCTCGCATTAGATAGGAGTAACACTTATTTAATTAGTTTGTTTTTACTTTTAAAACTATAATGCTTGCTAGGTTGGGAGAAGATTTTTTAAAAAAAAAAATGTTTTACTAATTATTATACTTTTGCGTAAACATCAGAGGGAGAAATAAAGTTTCACCTTTGATTAGTTTACGATTTATACAATGTTAATAATCTTCGTAAGAGTGCAATATTAATGCAAACAAATATATTAGCTATATACAATATATTACTTTTTATGACTTTATTCTCGCCCATCTGAACATATATTTGAGTATTTTTCTTAAAGCACACCTTAGACTTAATTGTATACTATGTTATACATATGTGGAATTTTATTAAATAAGTGTACTAAAGGAGGGAGGGGATTTAGAATTTTCATTGGAATTAAAAATACTTTTCTAATAATATCTTTAAACTACATTTAATAAATAAAATCATACCATTATCTTTGATGTTATCATTATAGATTACATGCTCAATTATAGATATTTGATTAGTTATTAGTCTGTCCCAAAGCATTGTTAGCATAGGCCACTCTTCTTAGTATTAAACTTTATCTAGAGATGTACATCGGAATGCCTGAGTCATCTCATCTTCATTTCAGGTCATAAACAGGGTGATGAATGTCCCTGGATCATATACATATATATACTAGCATAACAAGAGCAATTCATGGGATAATTCCACCAAAGTTCGGCCTAGTGCATCTCCATCTGAGGACCCTTTGTCAGCTGATTCCACAAAATGTGGGGTGGCAAGTCGGCTAGACTGTTTCTTTTACATGATAAAGCACCTAAAAATATTGGATCTGCAGATATTCGACCTTTATGCTAACACCACGACATTTTATATTAGATCACTCTTTTCAAAAAGCCCAGACCTATAAATATCTACATCTAATATTATGGTCTAACTAAATGTATCTCATAAATTAAATAACTTTTGATGTGTCGCTTAACGACTCTGTATATATAATTTAAAGAAATAATTCCACATACGTTCGTCAAGCAAATAAAGTAAATAAATCTTTATTAAAAATTATATTTTCATATATATATTAAACTTATGATAGCTTGGTCGGTTAGTTAACTGACAATTATGTAACCCAAACTGGGATCAGTCAAGGTTGTGTTTTCATTTGTAATTTGGGTGAATCATTGTAAATTGTACACTTTACAAATGTGCTAGATTAATTGAAATGTCATTACGCCACATCAAAATTCTTCCAAACTTCCAAACTTATTTGTAAATACTTTGGCTCAAGTGCGAGTAAGCAGAAAATAACTTATTTGTAATATGAGGCTAATCACCATTTAATATAATTCAAATATATATATATATATATTATTTCTATTTGTTTGTTATTAAATATAATTTTAAAACTAAACATCTGATCATTGCTCATTCTTTAGTTAATTGATTTAGTTAACTTTTAAATGTCATGATTTGTGGAATGATTTAAGATCCCACTAAAGTTAAGCATAAGTACTTGTCTGTTTTAAAATGTATATACGCATTTGTCATGATTTCCCCCTGAGTCTCTTTGTTTCTCTGATGTGAGATGTTGGCCTGTGGTAAATTAAATATTCCAGTATCATCGGATTTGTTGCTCATAAGTTAGTAGATCTGGAATCTGGGCATACAGGGCAGAGTTCATGATTGTTCCTGACATATGTATCTCACACGATTGGACTTGAGGCACTTTTGCCTAGATGCTAGATCTTGTTATGTGTACAGACAATTTCGACTGGTACAGGCATTTTGTTTCCCAGGTTTGTACACCTAAAATGTGGGGCCTGTAACTTATTTCCACCCCTGAGGAGATTATTGAGTATATAGATAAAATTCTTTTGTTCAAAATTAAAAATTCTGAGTCAAATTTTTTTTTTGTTTTTCAAAATAATGCATATGTATAAATAAAATTTTCCTGGGATTGAACACCTAATAATTCCATACTTTGTAGATCACTATTTCATTATATAAAAAAATTATTATATGGCTGCATAGTAGAATTTTAAGGGAATTAATAAAACATGTTGTGTAAACTTTCTTACTCACTAATGACTGGTGCCTGAGGATGATTTGAATAAATGTCAATTCGTTCTCACATAAATTTTGTCATAAGGAGTAAAAAGAGGAAAAGGGGGTCTATTATTTGTTTTATGTTTTATGAATTGGATTGAATGAGAAAGAGAAGAAAATAAAAGTAAGGTCAAATCAAATCTTAAAGGTTCAAAACTAGCACAGACATGTAAATTAAATTATAACCATGAACCATGGAAAATTTAAAAAAGAAAAACAGCTGCAAGAGGCCAACGGTGAGCTGCATTTTATAATTTTTTTGCAGAAAAGAGTTTGCTATTAACTGAAAGGAGACCCTTTGATTCCTCTTGGAGGCCTTAAAGGAACCGAGCAGGGCAAATTCCTAATGTCCACTCCATATGTTCGTCATTGCAGCTGTTATTACTATGTGATTATTCATATAGTATACGAACATGGATGGGCTGCTCACCAACACGCATTAGCCAGCCTGGTGAGATTATTAGCTTTTTACCTCTGAGTTTAAAATCAAGAAACACCATGGTCTTTCTTCTCAGTGCCTGATAAGGCAAGAATGAATGTTTGTGTAAATGATAAATATTTTTTCAATACATATATACAATTATGACAGACAAAAATAAAGCATGGCCCTTATTCCCAGAAGGCTGTAAAGTCACCAACCAAGGCAGCAGTTGGTGGCCGAAAGTGGAGGGTGCTAAGAATCCCCTGATTGTGGACCCAGGCTGCCATTTGATGATGACTTTTTATTTAGGTACTTACAACAGCAGATCACTTTCAAATGAAGGAAGATTGCAAGATTTAGAGGAAGAACTGTCCTATATTAAATGGGATCATTATTGGACTTTGTGAAGTTAGAAGAAAAGGTGAAGAAACAATTGATTTAAAAAGTGGACATATACTCTATTATAAAGGCACACATATTGAAAATACAAGTGGAGTAGGATTCATTATAAATAAAAAGTGGAAGAACAATATTGTGGAGATTGATGGTGTATCAGACAGAGTGGCAAGATTAGTTATACAACTTAATAGCAGATACCAAATGCAGATAATTCAGGTTTATGCCCCAACAAGTTCTCATAGTGATGAAGTAGTAGAAGATTTTTATATGGATGTACAAAAGGCTTTTGATCAGAGTAAACAACATTTTAAAATTGTTATGGGGGACTTTAATGCTAGAATTGGTAGACAAATGAAAGATGAAATTGCTGTAGGTAATTTTGGTTATGGTAATAGAAATGAGAGAGGACATAGACTTGTGGAGTTTGCAGAAAAAGAAAAACTTTATATTATGAATTCATTTTTTGAGAAAAATGTTAAAAGGAAATGGACATGGAAGCATCCAAATGAAGGTACAGCAGAATTGGATTATATTTTGACTAACAGAAAATACATATTTCAAGATTGTAATGTTCTTAATAAATTTAACACTGGAAGTGATCATCGATTAGTAAGGTGTAAGTTACGTGTTAATGTAAAACTAGAGAGACAAACATTATTAAAAAAAACAATATTTACAGTTGATATTTGTAATCTTCAGAAACATTCTAATGAATTTAAATTAGAACTTACAAATAGGTTTCAAGTGTTAGGAGATTTTGAACATGATTCAGATTTGAATGAAATTAATATGAAAATAACTGATACACTTTTAAAAACTGCAACAAAGATAGCTGGTAGAAAAAAGTGGCAATTGACTAATAAAATTTCTACTGAGACTAGAGAATTTATGAAGAAAAGAAGGAATATGAAGATATACAAAAATGATGTATTAAAAAGAATTGAATATCTCGAATTTTGTAAAATGGTATGGAAAAGAGTTGAAAATGATATAAGAAAATATAACTGTGAAATAGCAAGGAAAGCTGTAGAAGACAATAAAAGTCTCAAGAATGTTAAACAACATTTTGGTATTGGTAGGAAATTTATATCTGCAATAAGAAAAAAAGATGGAATTATTACTAAAAAGAGAGATGACATCATGAAATTGGTAGAAGATTTTTATCAAAAATTATATAGTAATAAAGAACAAGTACCTTCTATATTTATTACATCTTCTGAATTGCTCAGAATTTTAAATGAAAAAGTGAAACATGCAATTAAATGTATGAAGAAAGGAAAGGCTCCAGGAAATGATGGAATTATAATTGATATATTAAAAGAAGCAGGTGAAGAAATAGAAACAATTTTAGCAAAGTTATATACCAAATGTCTAAATGATAAAGATGTACCGGAAGATTGGAAGAATGCAGTAATAATATTAATATTTAAAAAAGGTGATAAAGAAGATATTAGAAATTACAGACCCATCAGCCTTTTATTAGTTTTATATAAAATTTTTACCAAGATAATTACAACTCGTCTACAGAGAACTTTGGATTTCCACCAACCAAGAGAACAAGCTGGATTTAAAAGTGGTTTTAGTACAATAGATCATATCCAGGTATTGACAGAAGTCATAGAAAGGACAAATGAATATGAGTTATCATGTTTTGGATTTGTAGATTATGAAAAGGCATTCGATTCTATACACATTTCTTCAGTGATTAAAGCATTGCATCATCAAGGTATAGATCCAGGATATTGTCATATTTTAAAGAATATTTATAAAAATGCAACAGCAACAATTAAATTACATAATGATACTAGAAAAATCAACATTGAGAAAGGTGTAAGACAAGATGATTCCATATCTCCAAAACTTTTTACAGCAGTGCTGCAAGAAATATTTTGTGGATTAAAATGGGAAACTAAAGGAGTGAAAGTAAATGGAGAGTATTTAAGTCATTTAGATTTCGCAGATGATGTAGTTGTTTTTGCAAATAATGCTTCAGAGCTGCAGGAAATGTTGCAGGAGTTAGCAGATGAAAGTAGAAAAGTAGGACTAAAGATAAATGTTAAAAAGACTAAAGTAATGTTTAATCGATTTGCTCAAAATATGAAAATAAAGATTGATTATGAAGAATTAGAAGAAGTTAACAGTTATAAATACCTTGATCAGATTATTAATACAGATGGAAACATAATGGAAGAAATTAATCGTAGAATTAAACTTGGTTGGAGTGCTTTTGGTAGAAATAACTTGATACTAAAAGGAAATATGCCTATGTGTTTGAAAAGGATGGTTTTTAACAAATGTGTTTTACCAGTTCTTACTTATGGATCTGAGACTTGGACACTTAATAGAAGAGCAATACAGAGACTTCAGACCACTCAAAGGAGTATGGAGAGATGTATGTTGGGAGTAACAAGAAGAGATCGAAAACACAATGTATGGGTAAGACAACAAACAGGTGTTACTGACCTTATTGAAAAAATTAAAAGATTGAAATGGAGTTGGGCTGGACATATTGCTAGAAGAGATGATAATAGATGGACAATTGAAATTTTAAACTGGATTCCAAGAGATTGTAAAAGACCCAGAAAGAGACCACATGTGAGATGGATGGATGAAATAAGAAAATGTGCAGGGGTGTTGTGGAGAAGAGAAGCTAAAGATCAGAGAAGATGAATTAAACTTGGAGAGACCTTCATCCTGCAGTGGATTGATAATGGTTGATGATGATGATATTATATTTATTTCACTGTTAGTTAAATGTTGGGTGGGTATCAAGTGAATGTATAGCGTGAAGTCAGGTATATAAACAGAGTTAAGCATAGGTGTTGAGATGAGTAGGAGACAGATCATTTTCTTTGTGGAGTGCAGCAATTAGCCAAATTAATAAAGCAAACAAAAAACTAAGAATCTTTAGCAAAAACTAATTGAGCCATTAAAAATAGAAATTTTTTTGTTCATGTATTAAAATAGATAGTAGTATAGAGGAGGAAAGGGAAGTAGCAAGCCAGATTAGGGAAAAGACATCTATACAACAAAGTGTGGCCAGGTCAGAAAAATTAGACACCATGGTACCTGAACAGAGACTGATAGAAGAAATTAAGAAAGAATGCTGGAATATGAATTCAATGATGGAGTCACTATTGAAGCAAATTAGACAGGATGCAGAAGAGAGGGATATGAAAAGCAGGCAGGATGCAGAAGAGAGGGATAGGAAAAGCAGGCAGGATGCAGAAGAGAGACATCAAAAAATAATCTAAAAATGGAACATTTTGAAGCTTTGGGCAGGTGATGCAAGGAAGGAACGGCACAAATCAGAAAAGATCTAGAAGAAAAATTGTATGAAGTCCTGCAGGGCTGCCAGCTAAAAAGTGAGGAGGTTCTGGTGAAACTCACAGAGAAGATAGAAAAAGCACAGGTTGAAAATAGCAAGGAAATGTGAAATACTGTAGAGAATGAGATAGAAGAGTTAGTGTCAGACCAGGGAAAAAAGGTAAAGTTTGATAGCACAATGTTATGTTAGTAGAAGAAAAGATTAAAATTGATGATATAATAGTAATAGTAAAGGAAGAGAGCATAGTAAAAGATAAGCTAAAACCAGTGGAAAAGGAAAGGTTGAGGAAGACTGAACTGGACAAAATGAGCAAGCCAGAGATTAATGAAGGGGATGATGAAAGTTGCCATTTCCTTTTAAAGATGACTGAACTGGAAACGTGGGATAACAAGAACATGCTGGAGAATATAGTAGAGACCGAGAGTGAAGAATTCGAATGTGTGGATATTGAGGCGATAGTGGAAGATAGTATTAAAAAACTGGAGTGAGAGCTCCAACAAGACAGAACAGAGTTGGATAGAGAGCTATGGGGAATAGGTGGACTGTATGGGAAGTACAAATCGAAGAGTACCATAAAGGGCAAGAAGAAAAGAAAGAGAAATCATCCATACACAAGTAAGAAGAAAGCAAGGCTGGGATGGACAGAGAGAAGGCAGGAGACAGCCACCAAGGTTCGCCAGTGGAAGAACAGAGGGAGAGAGAAAGAACGGATTCAAACCCTACTATTCAGAAATAACAGATCTGGAAAGCACACAAAATATTTCCCTAGCTATGAAAGAGTAGACTTAAGTAGAGGGGATTCAGAGTATGGTATCACCATGAATGGAAATAACTATGGATCAAGTAAGGAAGTTCCACATAGTGGACATGAGTTTGCACAGAGTCTAGTAATGCACCTGGTACGACTGCCTGTGAGATGGGAAGATGAGTATGAGGAATATGGATGGACATAAGATGAAGAGGATGGTGTTATATTCGGGTGCTGTTTTAAGTCAGATAAAGAGGAGTTACTTAATGTACCCCCAGATCATATTTAGATAGAAAATATTTTTTTGTTAGGATCTACCCTCCCTTACCATTATGTAGTTTATGAATTATTATTATTATATATATAAAAATAAAAAAACAATTAACATCCCCATTGCATACTAATTGACATATATCCAATAGGATATAAAAGTTTGTTTAGTGTAAATATTTGACAATATTCTATTTTGTGTGAATTGCTTTTAAACTTTCAATTTAGTCGTATTTTTTTTGTAGTAGTAGATTGTCTAATAATGTATGTGAAGTTCCTCGGTATAGAATAATATAGCAGGCAATTGGGTTTATATTTTGTTCATCTCTCTATGTGGGTAACTTAATCGATTAAATATTATTAGTAAAAAAAAAAACCTATAAAATTATTTAATAACCAAACGTAAGTAAATTCCTTTTTTTTTGTTTATTTTTTTTGTCCCAAGGGTTTGGATAATTTTCCAAGCCCTTATCATTTCCCCATAAAACCTAATGACACACTCATCTGTCCTAAGTTCGAACCTATTTAATGTTAATAAATTTTAAATTAGCTTATGTCTGTCTAAACAGTATTATATATTTACGTGTGAACCAATGCTATAATTAGATAGGATTAGGAAAATTATAGCGTACTAACTTCACATAATATTTCTAAAAATGTTCGTTATATTATTTAAGTTAGAAGTAAATTCTTAATTTTGTTTGTTAATATTATAAATTCGTATGTAAATATATAATCTGTGCTATATAGAAGGAAGGCATGATTTTAAAATATGTAAAAGCCATTATCTAAAAATAATATTAAATGTTTCTTTAAAAATCTGTTAAAAGATTTCTTGTTTAAATATATTTCAAGGAAAAAGTTTCTCAAAAATATATTTAAAAGTTATATCAAAATATGTTTGTAAGTTATTTTAAAAAAATATGTTAAAAAGGTTTTCATTTTTAAAAAATGTTAAAAGGTTGTTTTTAATAAAAAGAGTTTCTATTTTATGTAAGATTAAAAATAAAAGCTGGTCAAGTAATTAAAAAGATTTTTGGTTGTAAACAAGTGTCATTAACGACTACACCTGGAATTGGTAAAAAGTAAAACTAGTTCAAAATTTACTAATTAAAATCTCCTTAGATCTAAGATTAAGTTATTTTTAAAATCTAAATTGGACATTGTTTGCAATGAAAAATCTTAACTATAATAATAGCTTATAGAATGTTTCTACTATAAGTTATCTAAGATTTTAAAAATCTGGATTATGAATTTGAAAATATTTAATTAAATTCTTGAGTTAATGAGTCTTGAGGTGATAGATACCAATAATGTAAGTGCTTGAGAAAACCTATAAGTACTCTGTATTTTTAAATGACAGCCAGCCATATTTGTAGAGAAAATTGCAGCCAGTCTCCACATTGTTTAATCTTTAATATGTCGGGCTAAAAATGGACATTTCTTTGCTGTTACTCTGCTGGGAGAATGGGGTTTCTCTCACTGCAATGCCTGAACCACCATCATGCCGCTAGCAGAGACAAGCCTAACAGAATGGGAAAGATGAAGCCACCCAGTCAAACTCACCAAACCTAGAGCCAAGAACTTGCAGTCCAGATAAATAATACCGGTACTGTTTTATTTTTCAAACTGCAGACCTCTGTGTAAATCTTTTTATAAGTTAGCTAACTCTCTTTAAAATAATTGTAAAACTAAATGTAACCAAAATTTTAAATCTATTTAATACTTAAAATAATATGTAAATTGCTATCAAGATTTAATATTGTTGAAGTTAAAATTATCTAATTTATATTTGCCTTTTATTTAAAAGTAAATTATAAGTGTCTAATTTAAAGTTATATCACTGCGGTTGTGTCTATATTTCTTTGCTTATTTTAAATGCTTATTATATTTATATGCCAATATTTCGAAACAGTGGGTACTTAATTTCATGTTTTTAAGAAGATATTATTGGAAAATCTTTGTGTAATTTGTTTAGAGCATCAACTTTCTGTGCACTGTTTCGAAGTCCTTGCACTCATTGTCATTTTTATTTATGATGATTTAATATATGAAATGTAGCTCTTTTATTCAACCATTTAAAAACTTAACTTTATAGTTTTATTAAGAATTACATTTAGCATTGATCATATTTATAAATATATTTGTCATTTAAGTTCTTAAGCCCATAGAAATATACTTTCCCTCTTTAAAGTATTTATTATCTATAAGTTACCTAATAGATCTAGCATGTCAAAGTACAGATATATTAATATTAAGCATCACATGATCACATTTCCTATACTAGCACATTAATTGTTGATAAACAGAGCAAAACTCTCCATACAGTATTGCCACCTGTGCTAAACAGAGTAATCAATGGATGCCAGAAGGCTTGTGCATAAAATCCCTATCTAATGCCTACTCATCCAATATCCCCAGACTAGTTTCTGGCTTGTGGCCTTTGTCAGTGAGGAGCTTTGGATCTGAGAGCACTGCATCTAGATCTTAGGATTTAATGCTACCCTCTAGCAACCAACTTTTATCTCCACTTAACTACAAAACTATGAGAATGAAATTGAAAACACAAAAAATATTTTCAATCTAAGCTCAATAGGTTATATTGTCATATGGGTCTGAACTCAGTTCAGAACCCATACATTTTGGTGTCTTTGGCTCTTTTACAACCATAGCCACCACTATCCTTTTAGGCAGGATTGGATGAGTAGGCATTAGGGATTTTATGCACAAGCCTTCTGGCATCCATTGATTACTCTGTTTAGCACAGGTGGCAATACTGTATGGAGAGTTTTGCTCTGTTTATCAACAATTAATGTGCTAGTATAGGAAATGTGATCATGTGATGCTTAATGGTTTAACACCAATCCTGCCTAATAGGAAAGTGGTGGCTATGGTTGTAAAAGAGCCAAAGACACCAAAATGTATGGGTGCTGAACTGAGTTCAGACCCATATGACTATATAAGCTATTGAGCTTAGATTGAAAATATTTTTTGTGTTTTCAATTTCATTCTCATAGTTCTGTAGTTAAGTGGAGATAAAATGTGGTTGCTAGAGGGTTGCATTAGATTGTAAGATCTAGATGCAGTGCTCTCAGATCCAAAGCTCCTCACTGACGAAGGCCACAAGCCAGAAACTAGTCTGGGGATTGGATGAGGGGGCATTAGATAGGGATTTTATGCACAAGCCTTCTGGCATCCATTGATTACTCTGTTTAGCACAGGTGGCAATACTGTATGGAAAGTTTTGCTCTGTTTATGTATTAATATTCCTTTTAGTAGCATAGACATTTATTATCAGGCTACACAAGAGTTGGTCCCAATTTGATGGAGCTAATATGCCATTGTCTCGTACTTCATAGTATGAAATATACTATTCTTTGCTTGGCAGATGTGATATATTATTATATAAAATTATTCTTGTTTTGCTGCTATACGTATGATACATATATTAAGATGGAGCCACGGCATCACCAGCACATCTTCTGTTATAGGGTAGAGCAGTAGCGAAGCCTGAGCCAATACCAGGTTAGCACGTAATTCCCCTGCCATTCCTGAACACAATGTTCCTTTTTACACAGCATTGCAATCGGTTACAGGGTACCGGCATTTGTCGCAAGAACCCTGAAGTTATTCATCCATCTGCAGAGTGACTTTTCCTATTGTTATTTACCTGTGCCATAGCACATTGGTAAAATCTTAGGCAGCCAACTCTCCCACCTTAATATAGCACTTTCAGCATTGATCTGAAATTTTCTCTTGAAAGCCATGTTCTATCGATCGTTACTTGAGCTGGTTTATGCGCTCGTTGTTAAATATTGTATTTTTAATAAATAAGAATTTTAGACTGGTCAAGGTTCATTATAATTATTTCTATAACAGTGACATATTTAATAGGATTTGGCTTAACTAGATTTATAGACATAATGTTGTGATTATTTATGTATCAATTGTAAAAAAATTCACAAGATGGGCATATGTTAAATCCATTTATGAAAATTAAATGAAATTATTTATATAAAGCTATTTTGAGTTATATATAAAAAGAGAATGTGTTCTCTTATATACCCAATGTTTGCATACATTCTACACTAAAATGCTGTACATTAAGGTCATTCTAATTGTAAATAAGTGATATATATATATATAAGAATTGTAAATAAATGTATAATTATTTTAGTGTATTTCATTCTCGGTCTCGTTATTAATCTAATTCAATCTAATTCTAATTATTATTTATAGTCTATATATGTGAAAACTTTGCATTAGTTAAATTTAATTAGTGATGTATTTTAGACAATTAAAAACTTTTCTTTTATTTATCAGAGTCTTACTGTGTCTCCCTGATCTATGTCAGCCATAGATAAAGGAGTATACTACATGTAATTTCAAGGTGGTCTTTCGTAGGGTCTTGAGTCTTGGAATATTGGCTTATGAGTTGAAGTGTGGTCAGCTTCAGTCTCTTTTGCTTGGATTCTGAATTCTGTTATGCGAATGTACAAACTTGACCATTACAATATATATATATATTGTAATGGTATGATTCAGAGCCCACATTGGGTGCCATATGTAATGGTATGATTCAGAGCCTCATTTGGATGCACCATATTTAACGGTATGCACCCTCTCAATAAGATAATTTAAGGCAGTCACATCTCACTATAGTCAGATTTAAGGTCTTAATATAGGATGCTGTGAATGATGTTATTTAATTTTGATATAAAACTACATTTGTTCCCAATAAATAACTTGTTATTAATAAATTATTATATCTAAACCACATCAAATTAATTTTCACCTTAATTAACTTTACCGTTATGCTCAGATTTTGAACTCAGGGAAGTTTAACAATTTACTCTCTTCAGGGGTTCCTATCAATATTCTAAAGTAATATTAATAATAAATATCACTACTCTTTAAATTAAATAAAATAAAATTGAAGACGTCATTTAATTTAATATAAAAAACATAATAATTATTTATTTAACAAATAAATAACTTAAATTTTACAATATATAAAAATTATTTATATATCTACCTTCGTATATTAAAAATATAAATATTCTATTTACTTACAGTAGATATATTTTCTAACCTATAACACTATCTGATTACATAATGTATATAAAATATAAATATACAAATATTAAGACTCTTATATTAACACTATTCTATAATAATTAGATTATACAAATAATAATCTAACCATTTATATATATAATATCTTCATTCATTAAAATGATGGTATGTAACTTATATTTAATAATTTAAAAATACATATTTGACAACAATGTTAATCATTTATTCACTCATTATACATTACAGTTATTAGCCTATTTGGATTAGTATAAACAATGTAGTGTGATGTCATAGAAAATAATAGTATGTGAATTTAAAAATAATTTAATCTCTTACCTCCAAGTTCACTTTATCCCTTTCCTATATTAATATTTCTTAACCTATATTTAAATCTTTATTAATCATAAATACAAATAAGAATACTTTAAATTATTAATTCTCTCTTATTATTTATTTTTTAATGAAATGAATACAATAATAAAGAAAATGAAATTAAAACTTTCCCAATTATAATTTTTAAAAACTTAAATGGTATTATAAAAGTCAATGTAATAGGCCTAGATCTCCTGAAATTTGTGAATGAAAATCCTTCAAAGATGCAATTTTTTTTTTGCTATGACATATGAGAAAAAAAAAGATGCAATTTTTCATTCCTTCATTGCTAGACACTAAAGAAAATAATAGGATATCCCAAGTTGACATTTAGTTTTCTCTTAGTATGTAGTTTCTTTATTAACAATTATAATTCCATTTTGAAGATCTAACTTTTATATAATTTTAAGGCATTCAGCAAAATATGTTATTCAGACATATATATTTGACTAGGCAAGTGCATTTTATATATATCATGATAAATTGGTGTTCTACCCACTTTGCGTTTTCCTTATAATGTAAAGTACATTAAATCTAGTTGAAGTTTTTGTAGACATGTTTTTTTTAAATGAAGTTTACATTTTAGAACATGTAATTCGAACAATTTTTTCAGAACACGAAAATATATTCAAATTACTTTCTTTAAACAAATATTAGAAATTTCTTCTAATGAGTATTAAATTGTTTAAAATATAAGATTTTATCTTACACTGTTCTTTTAAATCAAACATAGTATAAGTTTTTATGAGGATATAGCTGACAAAAAATAGAATCCTTAGTCTTCTAACAAAAATAGAATAGAATTATTATATTATATCTTACTCTATCAGCTTGCTGAAGCATACACATTCTACATTGTTACAATACAATTCGATATTAACCCTTTTCCCGCCTCTTGTGAGGCTTCTTATCGACATCTGACGTCACTCTAATTCTGCTAGTTTTAATGGTAGAATATTCGTTTGACAGTTATTGATTAGGTTTTTAAAAGTTCTGTAAGATGGTGCCCTCTTCTGAATTATTTTACAAGTAAAAAATCAAAAAAAAAAACGAATTTAAAACTAAACAAAGAAGGACCTTGTTGGTGATTGGCTGTCAGCCAGCTCTCAGCCGAAAAAGACATTCTGATTGGCTGGAAAGAACAAAGAAACCGCCTGATCAAAGAAAATAAAGAAAAACGCTGAGATTTTCATTTCGAATGCAATTTAAGTATTAAAAAATATATAATTTGAGAAATTAAAATAGTTTTTTAAAAAATATACTAAAAAAAACAAAATTATTTTCGAAAAATATTGAAGATTTTAATAAAAATATTTAATATTTAGCAAAAAGAAATCTTTACTTCTCCATAACGTAAAATTGAAAAAAAGCATTTGCGTCAGCACTTTTTTGTTTAGACATTCATTTTATATTTGCCAAAATTGAATATATTTTATAATAAATAAATAGCAATTTATTTTTGAAAGAACTTTCGTTCTCTTTCATAACCTGAAAAATTAGTAATATACTTTTTATAAACGTATCTGAGTTGAATTTAATATTATAGGCGAATATGTTTTAACAATAGGCTTTGTCTTCAGTTTGTGAGTTGGCCAATTAAAAGATTTGATTTTTACCTCATACAACCAATAATATAATTAGCGGTTTAAGGGTTAAAACACTAAGTTAATTTCATTTCGTTTAATTCGATAAACTATGTGAACCAAAGTCATTTATTACCCTGTCAACCGTCTTCTCAATGTTTTTTTTTTCACTTTAAAGAATGAAAAATACTAACTTACTAAATTATATATTTATTTTTATACATATAATAAGAATACAAATATAATGTATACATATTGATTATATGTATGTATGAGTATATATATATTCCTACATTTTCCCTCGACTAAAAAAATTAAAGTATACTAATATTTTATTTTAATTCTTCATCTTTGTTATCATTTATGTATCATTACAATTCATATATATTTTTTTATTTTCATCATTTTCCCCTTGACTTAAGATTTTAAATTCTTCATCAATTATTAGAGAGAAAAAAAAATTATTATATTTAATAATAATTTAATTGTTTTATGGGCAATTGGGTTCTTATTTTTTTTTGTAATTTCTTAAATATGGTACATCTAATATAATCTGTTTGTTTTATTTTAAAATTATTACCTATTAAAGTTAAATAATGTAATACTTTATTATGCAAAAAATCATTAAAAGATTACTTTCTTTTTATTCCCTTCTTTCTATTAATTTCTATATAATGTATTTTTATCAACATAATAAGTATTTGAAATGATATATCAAAATAATTATATGGAAGAAAACTGGGCATAATATGTAATGGTATGCACCCTCTTAGCAAGATAAGTTAAGGCAGTCGCATCTCACTATAGTCAGATTTAAATTCTTCATATAGGATGCCAGGAATGATGTGATTTAATTTTGATATAATACTATATCTGTTCCCAATAACTAATTTATTATTAATAAATTATTATATCTAAACCACATCAAATCAATTTGCACCTTAATTGACTTTACCGTTATGCTCAGATTTCAAACTCAGGGAAGTTTAACAATTTACTCTCTTC
Organism: Epiperipatus broadwayi; assembly: GCA_028023455.1. NCBI lineage: Eukaryota > Metazoa > Onychophora > Udeonychophora > Euonychophora > Peripatidae > Epiperipatus > Epiperipatus broadwayi. Next base: position 101,189 of record JAQFVV010006811.1, on the reverse strand, counting down.
AGGGGTTCCTATCAATATTCTAAAGTAATATTAATAACAAATCTTACTGACTTTTTAAATTAAATAAAACAAAATTGAAGACTTCATTTAATTTAATATAAAAACATAATTATTTATTTATCAAATAAATAACTTAAATTTTATAATATATAAAAAATTATTTATATATCTACTTCCTTATATTAAAAATAAATATAAATATTCTATTTACTTACGGTAGATATATTTTCTAACCTATAACACTACGTGATTACATAACATATATAAAATATAAGTATCCAAATATTAAGACTTTTATATTAACACTATTCTATAATAATTAGATCATACAAATAATAATCCAATCATTTATATATAATATCTCATTCATTAAAATGATGGTATGTAACTTATATTTATTAATATAAAAATACATATTTCACAACAATGTTAATCATTTATTCACTCCTCATACATTATGGTTATTAGCCCATTTGGATTAGTATCAACAATGTAGTGTCATGTCATAGAAAATAATAGTATGTGAATTTAAAAATAATTTAATCTCTTACCTCCAAGTTCACTTTATCCCTTTCCCATATTAATATTTCTTAACCTATATTTAAATCTTTATTAATCATAAATATAATTAAGAATATTTTAAATTATTAATTCTCTCTTATTATTCATTTTTTTAATGAAATGAATATGATAATAAAGGAAATGAAATTAAACTTTCCCAATTAAAATTTTTAAAAACTTAAATGGTATTATAAAGTCAATGTAATAGGTCTAGATGTTCCTGGAATTCACGAACGAAAATTCTTCAAAGATACAATTTTTAATTCCTTTGTTGCTAGACACTAAAGTAAATAATAGAATATCCCAAGTTGACATTTAGTTTTCTAATAGTATGTAGATTTCATCTTCTTAATACACAGTTTTTTTATTAACAATTATAATTCCATTTTAAAGATCTAACTTTTATATAATTTTAAGGCATTCAGCAAAAGATGTTATTCACACATATATATTTGACTAGGCAAGTGCATTTTATATATCCCACAATAAACTGGAGTTCTACCCACTTTGCATTTTCCTTATAATGTAAAGTACATTAAATCTAGTTGAAGTTTTTGTAGACATGTTCTTTTTTTAAATGAAGTTTACATTTTAGAACATGTAATTTGAACAATTTTTATAGAACATGAAAATATATTCAAATTGCTTTCTTTAAACAAATATTAGAAATTGAATCTAATGAGTATTACATTGTTTAAAATATAGATTTTATCTTACACTGTTCTTTTAGATTGAACATAGTATAAGTTTTTATGAGGATATAGCTGACAAAAAATAGAATCCTTAGTCTTTTAACAAAAAGAATAGAATAGAATTATTATATTATATCTCACTCCATCAGCTTGTTACAATACAATTCGATATTAAAACACTAAGTTAATTTCATTTCCTTTAATTCAATAAACTATGTGAACCCAAAGATCACTTATTACCTTGTCATCTGTCTTCTCAATATCTTTTTTTTTCCATTTTAAAGAATGAAAAATACTAACTTATTAATTATATATTTATTTTCATAAATATAATAAGAATACAAATATAATGTATACATATTGATTATATGTATGTATGAGTATATATATGTAAAATCGAATTAAAAGCATTTCATTTATAATTACCAATGCCTTTTCAATAATCTTTATCCAGCTATCTGAAAGCTTACCACATTCTTTAATTTTACTAATAACTATTTTAATACTTTCATTTTCTTAGTACACTGATATATTTTTTCAATATCAAATGAAGCAGTAATACTATTTTGATTCAATTTCACCAAACTTAACTTATCTAAAACTTTTTCCGAATTCTTAATGCAATATTTACCAAATCCTATCATACTAAATTTTTTTTATATAATACATTACACAAATCACTAAAAATATAATTATTAAAATCCATAGCAAGTCTTAAAGGGATATTATCCTTATGTGTTTAGAAAAGCAGAGATATATAAAAATAAATAAAAATCCTGAAAAAAAAATGATTAAAGCAAAATATATAAATTTGTTATGTAATATGAAAACAAATAAATTGATTAATGAAAGTGAATCATCAGCATCAATCATTATCAATCCACTGCAGGATAAAGGTTTCTCCAAGTTTAGTCCATCTCCGATTTTTAGCTTTTCTTCTCCACATCACTCCTGCACACTTTCTTATTTCAACCATTCATCTCACATGTGGTCTCTTATTGGGTCTTTTACAATCTCTTGGAATCCAGTTTAAGATTTCAATTGTCCATCTATTATCTCTTCTAGCAATATGTCCATCCCAACTCTACTTCAATCTTTTAATTTTTCCAATGAGGTCAGTACCACCTGTTTGTTCTCTTATCCATACATTGCATTTTTGATCTCCTCTTGTTACCCCAACATGCATCAATTTATACTTCTTTGAGTGGTCTGGATTCTCTGTATTGTTCTTCTATTAAGTGTCCAAGTCTCAGAACCATAAGTAAGAACTGGTAAAACATATTTGTTAAAAACCTTCCTTTTCAAACACATAGGCATATTTCCTTTGAGTATCAAGTTATTTCTACCAAAAGGACTCCAACCAAGTTTAATTCTATAATTAATTTCATCCATTATGTTTCCATCTGTATTAATAATCTGACTAAGGTATTTGTAACTGTTAACTTCTTCTAATTCATCACAATCAATCTTTAGTTTCATATTTTGAACAAATCGATTAAACATTACTTTAGTCTTTTTAACATTTATTTTTCGTCCTAGTTTCCTACTTTTATCTGATAACTCCTGCAACATTTTCTGCAGCTCTGAAGGATTATTTTCAAAAACAACTATATTATCTGCAAAATCTAAATGACTTAAATAATCTCTATTTACTTTCACTTCTTTAGTTTTCCATTTTAATCCACAAAATATTTCTTGCAGCACTGCTGTAAAAAGTTTTGGAGATATGGAATCATCTTGTCTTACACCTTTCTCAATGTTGATTTTTTCAATATCATTTTATGTAATTTAATTGTTGCTGTTGCATTTTTATAAATATTCTTTAAAATATGACAATATCCTGAATCTATACCTTGATGATCCAATGCTTTAATCACTGAAGAAATATTTATAGAATCAAATGCCTTTTCATAATCTACAAATCCAAAACATAATAGCAACTCATATTCATTTGTCCTTTCTATAACTTCTTTCAATACCTGTATATGATCTACTGTACTAAAACCACTTTTAAATCCAGCTTGTTCTCTTGGTTGGTGGGAATCCAATGTTCTCTGTAGAAGAGTTGTAATTATCTTGGTAAAAATTTTGTATAAAACTGATAAAAGGCTGATAGGTCTGTAATTTCTAATATCTTCTTTATCATCTTTTTAAAATATTAATATTATTACTGCATTCTTCCAATCATCTGATACATCTTTATCATTTAGACATTTGGTGTATAAATTTGCTAAAAAAATTCTATTTCTTCACCTGCTTTTTTTAATATATCAATTATAATTCCATCATTACCTGGAATCTTTCCTTTCTTTATACATTTAATTGCATGTTTCACTTTTTCATTTAAAATTCTGGGCAATTCAGAAGATGTAATAGATATAGGAGATACTTGTTCTTTATTACTATATAATTCTTGATAAAAGTCTTCTACCCATTTCATGATGTCATCTCTCTTTTTAGTAATAATTCCATCTTTTTTTTTCTTATTGCAGATATAAATTTCCTTCCAATACCAAAATGTTGTTTTACACTCTTGAGTGTTTTATTCTCTTCTACAGATTTCCTTGCTAGTTCACAGTTATACCTTTTTATATCTTTTTCAACTCTTTTCTACACGATTTTACAAATTTGAGATATTCAATCCTTTTTAATGCATCATTTTTGTATATCTTCATATTCCTTCTTTTCTTCATACATTCTCTAGTCTCAGTAGAAATTTTATTGGTCAATTGCTGCTTTTTTCTACCAGCTATCTTTGTTGCAGTTTTTAAAATGTATCAGTTATTTTCATATTAATTTCATTCAATTCAAAATCTACTAATACTTGAAACCGATTTGTAAGTTCTAATTTAAATTCATTAGAATGTTTCTGGAGATTAGGAATATCAACAGTAAAAATTGTTTTTCTTAATAATTTTTGTCTTTCTAGTTTTGCATTAACATGTATCTTACATCTTACTAATCAATAATCAGTTCCTGTGTTAAATTTATTAAAAACATTACAAGTTTGAAATATGTATTTTCTGTTAATCAAAATACAATCCAATTCTGCTTTACCTTCATTGCGATGCTTCCATGTCTATTTCCTTTTAACATTTTTCTCAAAAAAAAAAATTCATAATATAAAGTTTTTTTGTCCTCTCTCATTTCTATTACCATAACCAAAATTACCTACAGCACTTTCATTTTTTATTTGTTTACTAATTCTAGGATTAAAGTCCCCCATAACAATTTTAAAATGTCATTTACTCTGATCGAAAGCCTTTTGTACATCCATATAAAAATCTTCTACTACTTCATCACTATGAGAACTTATTGGGACATAATCCTGATTTATCTGCATTTGGCATCTGCTATTAAGTTGTATAACTAATCTTGCCACTCTGTCTGATATCTCCACAATGTTGTTCTTCCACTTTTTATTTATAATGAATCCTACTCCACTTGTATTTCCAATATTTGTGCCTTTTTAATAGAGTACATGTCCACTTTTTAAATCCTTGTCTTTTCACCTTTCCTTCTAACTTCAGAAAGTCCAAAGACAGTTCTTTTAATTCGTGCAATCTTCCTTCGCTTGAAAGTGATCTGCAGTTGTAAGTACCTAAATAAAAAGTCATTGTCAAATGGCAGCCTGGGTCCACAATCAGGGGATTCTTTGTACCTCCACCTTTGGCCACCAACTACTGCCTTGTTTGGTGACTTTGCAGCTTCCTGGGAATAAGGGCCATGATTCATTTTTGTTTGTCATAGTTGTATATATGTATTGGAAAATATTTATCATTTACACAAACATTCATTCTGCCTTATCAGGCAACTAAGAAGAAAGACCATGGTGTTTCTTGATCTTTCTGCAGCCATGAAAATGAATACAGGTTTTTATATCCTACTGCATTTGAACATCCATGTATATTTAGAAAAGTTAAGACACATAAGGATAATATGCCTGTAAGACTTCTTATGGATTTTAATAATTATATTTTTAGTGGTTTGTGTAACATGAAGCAGTCAATCTTAGCTTAAGATTGAGCTTCATGTTTCCACCTACTAATCCATATTCAAAATCCTATATCTTATCCTGCACCTTTTGTCATATATATATATGTTATATATATATATTTGAAATGCGCGCCTAAATTTATCAATTTTAACTTTCAATAACATTTTATTATTAATTTTATGATTATTAATTCTATTATTAATTATTAGTTCTTTTTTATTAAATTATTATAGGTGCGATTCAAATATATATATATATATATAGGAGCAAAATATTAACAAAATATTGATTTTTTTTGTAAATATTTTATTATACGTTATTTTTTAAACTTTTTCTTTTTAAAGTACTTTTTCTATTAAACTGTATATTTTTATAAAATCCAATATGAAATATGCTACAGTTGATTGTCTAAAAATAATTAAGGGTTGGAAACACTATTGTTTTAATCTGGGGTAGGTATTTTAATTAAAGTTTTACTTAAAATAAAATGGGATTAAGATAAAGATACTTTTGTTATAAACATGTTGTCAAATCGATTTCTAATCTGGAAATAGATTTGAATTTATTTTTGGACGTTATCTTACTGTTGCATATTCAAAAACAACTGATAAAAGAAAAAGTATAAAATGGCTGAATTTTGAATCACAGACAGATTAGCTATTATTGAGAGAACTGATTGTAAAGATATTATACGTCACTTGAAACTTAAATAATGTAGCCGTAAATACATCACTTCTCTGCCCAGTTGAATCATCATCTTCTGTGGCCATACCATTCTGCTGCCCCAGAGTGAAGTAAAAGCCTGACCTAAGAACTTTAATGTGCTAGTAGAAGCTGCTGTCACCAAGAAGAATTCATTTGGATCCTCAATTTGTCATGCATGAGCCGTATTTTGAAAATAGACTTATTAAATTTGTGCAAGATAACTTCTATGCTACTATTTGAAAATGAATCTAGCTTCACTAATCTCAAATCTTACTATCAAGATTTCTAACGTATTGTTCAATTTTCTATCTTTTAAATTAATATGTAAATGTAATTTGCTCTTAAATGATTTTTGCTTTTAAATGATTTTTATAAATCTAATTTTCTCTCATATGCTCTAACTTTTTTTAACTTTGGTGCAGTCAATTATTTATAGTTATTCATTACTTGATTTTATATATATGCTTTTATTATTAATTTGCCAATCTCAAGCAAACTGGTGAGTTTAATTTATAAAAATCTTTTCTGTCATTTTAAAGTAAACCTTCATGAAGCAAGTTATTAACATCCCCTTTTAAAACACAATGCATTATTAATTAATACACTCACCAGATTGTTTTACGAGCCAACATTTTATGTTTTTAATATAAAATTGATTTGTTTATCTCTGGATTTTCTACTCGGGGTAAATCCAGAACTCAAGCTAATTAACGCTTTGAAATCTTTTTAAATGTTTTTTTTTTTAATTCTGAAAGAGTGATCCAATAGTTATTTTTTTTATAACTGCCAGTCTTCTTATTTTTATATACTCTTAAAATCTCAATAAAGTACTTATATATTCCATTTATTGTAAAATCAACAAAGGTGGGATTGATTTATTTTAAATAACAGAAAGGGAAGGAGGTAAATTTTAATATTTTACTATTTTAGTTATTAAGTAAATATTAATGTTTCTTTTACTAGATAAAATCTTAACGTATATTTATTTAGGAAAATCTTTCTCTCTCTATATATAACTGCATAGCGTATTATTTGTCTAAATTATGGTATTTGAACAAAGGTCATTTATTTTTAAAGCAGTAAATTATATTTCATGTCATTAGGGACATTCAGACATATTGCGTTACTGTCATTTAGCCTATCTTCATATATAAAAATATTACATGCTTCTAGTCTTAATCTGGGGGTTGTGACAAGTTCGAACCCATAGATTCCTTTCACACCTTTGTATAAAAATGCCTCTGGCGGTGATCCCTAAGTCTGGCACACGCTATGCATATTATTTCTTCATATAAAAAGGCCACTGATGGTGATCTCTAAATCTGTCACATGCTATGCCCATCCATTTCTTCATATAAAAAGACCTCTGGCAGTGATCCCTAAGTCTGGCACACACTATGCCCATCCACTTCATCTTTCATCCAGAAGCATAGTGGATTTAGTATTACATATTAAGAATTGTCAGGCCATTATGCACACTTCCCTACAATTTTGAACTCCACAAAACCTGATAAGGTTATGGTTTTCAGCAGATTTATGCTGAGTTTACATGCAAATCCACATTTACACATGAATCTGTGTGAGAACAGTAAAATGTTGTTGCAGCAAGTGTTCAAAATTGGTTGAAGGGGAGTGAATTGCCAGCCACAGAAGTTGTCTTTTTCCAGAAAGAGAACAAACATCCTGCCAGATGTGAAGCTATGCATTTATGGGAGGAAGCATGGTTTTAGTCAACTACAGAATCTGGAGAATTCTGTTGTCACTTCTGCAAGCATACCTGGGGTCTGCATAAGAGAAGTTGATTGGATGATTCCAAAATCCCATTACTTACAGCTTTGAGGCTCATCTCCTATTGGAGTCAAACAAACCCCCACCCCCCTAAAAATGTTTTTTTTAAAAAATGAACTGTTTAACTAGGGCTTTTTGAAAAGTCAAAAAATAAATGAAGAACTTTTCGCTATCATATAAAGGTTTCGGTAGCGTAAATATTTTTAAAAAAAAACAAACACTTCATAATAAGAAAATAAAAGACGATAATTAAAAATCAACCCCCCTCCATCTTCTAAAAACCAACTGTTGGTTTATTAAAAATGAATTGATTAATAAGGAATTCCAACAAAAAAAGCTCAAAATCAATAAAAAGTTGATAAGGAAAAAAGTCAATAATTTAAAAGCAACCTCCCCTCCAATAATTTGTATATAATGTGGTAATCTATCTCTTTATATGTATTCTATATTTGAACACATTTAAAATTAATATGCAAAGTTTCCAGCACATCAGCAAAAGATACTAAAAGATGAGAATTAAAATTCAAACCCCCCACCCTGACATCCTCTAAAAGCCAACTGTTGGTTTATTAATTAAAACTGAATTGTTTAAGGCTTTAAAAAAAGAAAGCTCAAAATCCAAAAAAAAGGTGATAATTTAAAAGCAAACCAATCCCCTTCTACCATCCAAAAACAAAGTGATGTTTGTTTATTTAAAAGGCTAAAAAAAACCATATGAGTTTTATGTATAGAAAGGGGTAAAAAAAATTTTTTACCGTAATATTATGTAAAGAAACTGATAATTCAAAATCAAAAAAAAAAAAAAAAGCTTAAAAAAAAAAGTTGATAATTTAAAAGCAAACCAATTCCCCACCCCCCACACACCATATAAAAACAAAGTGTTTGTTTATTAAAAATGCAAAAAAAAAAATGAGTTTTATGTATAGAAAGTGGAAAAAATTTTTTTTGTAATGTAGTATTCTGTAAAGAAACTGATGGCCTGTGAATCGGTATATTGATGTGTATTGGGCAAAAAAGAGCACCATCAAATAGTAGGATTCGGTATTCATACTACTACCATTGGGTCTTTAAGCTTAAGATTAATACCAGCTTTCTAAAATATTTTAGCAGTTAAATTATGACTAAATCAATATACATTGCTTATCATTTTAATTTATCAGCTATTAAAATTTTAAATACTTTGGGTATAAATATCACTTATTCAAGACTAAAATATTGTAAGTTAAGCTGTTAAAATTATTTTATAGCTATAAAATTAACAATTATACTTATATAGTAATTCTTTATATAAAAACTCATAGCATTATATAATAACCCTAACAAAATCTATTTACTATAAAATTTAAGTTATATAATTTTTATAGATATTTTGGCATAAGACATGTTAAACTTAGGATTTTTAGTCTATATTTAGCCTCCATTCCATCTCAAACAACTAATATCCATGACACCTATTTAAAATAGGTAAATGATCCCCAAATATATATATATATATATATATATATATTTCAAGCAGAATCAGCACTCATCAGTTGGGTCAGGTCATAATCTCCCACACATATATACAATCAGTGTTTGTCTTATATTACAGTTAATATAAACTGAACACTGATTGTATATATGTGTGGGAGATTATGATCTGGCCCAATTGATGAGTGCTGGTTTTGCATGAAATACATATACTAGGGAATCATTTATCTTTTTCATATGTGTGTGATCATGTGTATTAGTTGTTTGACATGGAGTGGAGGATGAATAAAGACTGAAAATCCTAAGTTCAAATCCCTCTATTTAATATATATATATATATAAATTAAACAGAAGTTAAATATATATTATTATGGTGCACTGCTTACAAAAATACATTTGATTAGAATAATAATAACTCTATTTAATATTTTTATTAATATACTTACATGTTAGTGTATAATACATGCAAATATAAGCAACAAACATTACTATTATATATGTTGACTTACTATAACAACTAGGTATTGGATGCAAAATACTCCATGACAAATTACTAAGACAGACAAATGTTGGCATTTCAGAACTTGAAACATAACCATCCAAACAACTGTAACTGACTTTTGTATGAGGTTTAAAAGTGTTATTTGGAGAAAGAATGTATCTCGTGGTCTTAATATCCGGTGGTGGACCACAACCTTCAGCTAAAATTTAAAAGACATTTTATTTTAAAATTTATTTAACTTTTATTTTTATTATTAAAAATGCTATTGTTTTTGTTTTTAAAAATATATTATTTTCTAGTTGCCACATTGATTTAGCTAAGCGAACTTGTATCTTGCTTTGATAATTTTGACAAATGCAATATTTAATGGTTTTTCTCTAAAAATAGAACTTTAAAAAAAAAAAACACAAATAGAATTTTTTTACCAACAAAAATACACAATATATACTAAAATGTTATATTCTCCTCATACACACCTTAATACGAATTTTATATATAATTACTCCTTTATTTTTCTTACATTTTTGACTGTTCTGTAGTCTTCATCCGACCTCTTTTTAATTTCACCATTCTCTTTTACTGATAAAGACTACAGGGCAGTCGAAACTGTAAGGAAAATAAAGGAGTAATTATATATAGAATTTCCATTAAGGTATGTATAAGGAGAATATAACAGTTTAATATATATGAATATATAAAAAAAATGCAAAGAAAGTTAAAAGAGAAGATATAAGGATAATAAAACTTTTAAAAATAAACAACTTTAAAAAAATGCCAAATTATCATTTTAAAAAAACAACACTTCTACATCAATAAGAAAACTAAAGTTTTATTTAAAAAAAGTTAAAATAATAAGCTATAAATTAAAAAAATATGAAATTAAAGTTTACTTTTTCCTTTGATTTTAATATTTAAATACAATTAAATGTTATATTGCTTTATTTATCTTCCCAGGGCAAAATACTTTAGCAGAACTAAAAATATTTTATTTATTTTCAGTTAATTTGTAATACATATTTGATATTATTTTTCAGGATTTATATATTTATAAATTAAAAATGATTTCTATTCTTTTTTATTACTATATATGTGATAATTTTTTTTTTTATCTTTTAAAGATTTAAGCTAGAAAGAGTTTTTATTTCGTAAGCAATATTGAAACCTTTATTTTGAAATATAACCCCTTTAGAAATCAGAAGTTTATCTGGATAAACTTGCATTAAATTTTTATTGGTACTATGTTTTTTATTTTATATCTACTTCATTTTCAGTTGATTGCAACTATATCTTATCTTCAATTCTGCAGGGAGAGTGGCAATGTGTTTTCAAATGACAAACATTTACTTTTAATATTCACATTCGGTAACTTCTAATTCTGTACTGAAGCTGAAATTAACAGCATTTTATTATACCTTATGGAAATATTGATCTCATACTGTGACAATAAAAAATGCCTTTTTGAAACACTCAATTTTTTTTAGCTTGTATATAATAAGTTTTATTTATGCATTTTTGGTCTCTAAACTTTTAATCTATGATGCACTAAGTATGATGTTCTATCGATATTTGCATTGTGATTATGAAAAATTATGTTTAATGCAGACGTGATGAATGATAATTTCTCTATAGTTGTATGAAGAATTAACATTACTGATTTTGATTTTAAAATTCTTATTAGTAATTAAATGAATTTTAATTGATATTGGTCACTGGTAAAAGGATAGATATTAAGATAAGTAAAATAGCAGTTGAATTGAATTAAATTTTTTTCAATGGGACAAAGAACTAGTTGAGGGTTTTTATTATTGGAAAAAAATTTGTGTAAAGCAGTATTTAAGCATGTAATAAACAAATAAATTGAAAAAGATTGATTTATAGAAATGACAATGCTGGAGATACTATTTATGGGCCTTGAGATTCAGAGTCTGCCATTTTACCACTACACTATATATAAAAGATGTTAAATATATTTAGACAATGGTAAGACATCATAATTGAACAAAAATATTACAATATAAGGTAGAGTTACACCATAAAACAAACTTGAGTCTCTGACCAGAATGCACACAATTGTTTTGAATAATTCATGAAAAAATAATTGATGCAAATAAAGAAGAATAGTTCACAAATAATAAACTTAATCAATAGTACCAGTACTCACAGAGGCAAAATTCTTCATATAGTAGCACCATTCAGTGCAAGGCTGAGTAATCAATGGATGCAGGAAAGTTTGTGCACAAAATCCATATCTAGTACCAACTCATCCAATATCACCAGACTAGTTTCTAGCTTGTAACTTTCATCAGTGAGGAGACTTGGATCTGATAGCACTGCATCTAGATCTTAGGATTTAATGTAACTTTCCAGCAGCCACCTTTTATTTTATTAGCTAACTATAAAGTTTCAAGTCCAAAATGAGAACACAATAATGTTTTCAATTCAAGCTCATTATCTTGTATAGTTATATAGATCTGAAATCAGTTCAGCATCCATTTTTTTTGGTGTTTTTGGTTCTTTAATAACCACAGTAACTATTGGGCAGGATTGGTATTAAACCACTAAATATCACATGATCACCATTCTTTATGCTGACAAAAGCTGTTTAACGCAGGCAAAACTCTCCATACAGTAGCACCACTCAGTGCAAGCCAGAGTAATCAATAAATGCAGGAAGCTTTGTGCATAAAATCCCTATCTAGTACCTACTCTAGCTTACAGCTTTCATCATAAGTGTTTGATTAAGTTTTGCTTCTGAAATGTTGAGAATATGATAATAATTTTTTTTTATTCATTATAGATCAGGATTCAGATTGAAATCTTTTCTATTGAATCTGGAACTTTAGCTCTCAAGTCCGGATTTGATTGCTGCAATAAATACTGTAGCACAATATAAAAAATTTTTAGTGTATAATTAGACTTACTAGACATTTTGAAGTCTGTTCATGTCATCATTATTAATGTAGAGCATTCTTGAATTTATCAAAGATAATGAGATAAGAATGATAGTGACTCAAAATATATATATAACTCCAGGTTAAAATTTGGACTGCAGCAATATTTGAAGTTGGTAATGTCAAAGGATTTGAACTGAATTTTCTGATCTCTTATTTTAATAAACAAAATGCTGGAAAAAGGGAGTGATAGGTTTTTAATATTATATCATGTCTGTGATGTCATTTTTACAAAAAAAAAAAATGACATTTTTTTACCTACACATGACAAGTAAAGAACCACAATATATATATTTTTGGTAAAACCTCATTTGGTACACAATATAATATTCAACATTTCAGAAATATTACTGTTGCAATTCTTAAAAAAACATTTTTAAAATGTGGGAAAAGCATATTCTAGAGGAAATGGTGAATGGAAAGAAGAAGAAATGATTGAAAACATAAGATTCATATTTCTGGATGATATAAGAGATGGGGTAAGATATGTGAATTGAAGATTTGGGCAATTAACAGTATTGACTGGGAAAATGGATAAAATTTGGGATGTGACTATTCTCTGGACCTTCCCATAGGATAAAATATTATTGATGATGATAGCATTGGCCAATGCCAATGTATACAGATCATTAAATAAATTTAAAAATGTTCAGAAAAAACTTTATTTATATTATATGTTGATAAATCTCAAATTTAGGATAGTGGATATTATTCTATATCAGAATCTAAATGAATAAAGTATTTATACATTTTTGTATTTGATTTGTTTCATCATAACAAGTAATTTTTAAACAAAATTTAAAATTGTATATGAAACATCTAACTAATTAACATAAATTTGAATACTCCCCCTCATCACTATCAACCGCACACAGCTATGAGTATGAAGCCATGGAGCTTTGAAAGCGCTAAGCTTTAAATAAATTATTAATAAATATAACTTCTTTAACGAGCATTAAAAGCGCATAATTATTGATATCTTTGAAAATAGTTGTGACAAATACTACTACAGAAAATTATTTAGACAAGACAGATTTTATAATGATTAAGATTCATAAACATTGATTCTCCTTTCCATATTTGGTCCAAAAAAACATATAGTCAAAATAATTTGCATGAGAGTTATAGAATGCATTAAACAAGATTTAGTTAATCATTAATATTTAAATATATGTATAGTATATATACTTTAAACTAGATGTAAGTACACAAGATTTGAACCCAGACTTTCAAGCTCCCTTTAGTCATTCACTCCATCTTAGGCTTTGAACATGCCATCATCAGATTTTCAATAATATGGATGGCTGAAGAGTTGGGGACTGGAGAAGATTAAATCTGTTCCACTAAAGTTTATATATGTGTGTGGGAGATGATGATCCAGACCAACTTATGATCACTGTTTCAGCATGAAATATGTATATTGGAAGTCATTTATCTTTTTCACATGCATGTGTGTATTGGTTATATAATCTTTAATATGTAATTCTAAGGCAGTACATATCTTGCTTATATGAATGTTTCTTATATATGTAAGTAAAAGGATTAGAAGTCAGGATTTTATATATTTGCCCTCCATTCAAAATAAAGCAAAGGTGAGAAAATTGAAGCCTGTCTGTTAAAGTTTGAGGAATTGCTATCTTAATACAAACTGAGCACTGACTCCCTATATGTGTGGGAGATTATGATCTGGCCCAACTGACAAGTGCTGGTTCTGCACAAATATGTATATTGGGATCATTTATCTTTTTCATAGGGTGTAATCATGTGTATCAGTTGCTTGAGATGGAGTGGAGGATAAATAGACTGAAAAATCCTAAGTTCAAATTCTTCTACTTAATCATTAATCTATGAATTATGTAAGCAAGGTTTTAATGTTATGTCCTAAATATAATGAAAAAATTACAGTTTGAGCAGTTTTGTTTTTGATTGTAAAATTGCTATATACTGATTTTGATTAACAGCATGAAATAATAAGAATTAGACATATGAACGAATTTATTGATGAAACTGTGCTATTTTTACCATTGATGTATAAACTATCATCCAACCTTTATTGTGTATTCAGAATAATGTCATTCAACTATGAAAAAAATGATTTCCAGTGAGAAAATGAAGTCAATTTTGATATGACTATCTGAAGCTATTAAATTTGTAATTTTATGTAAAGCTAATCTTCAATTTATGATTAGACTTCATTTGAAGTCTAGACAAATGCCGTCTGTTATTACCATTCTGAATTATTCCACCATAACCACACATGATCACAAGCAGGATTATCAAGAGATATAAAAATGATGAAAATAATCATGCAGGTCTCAATATAAATGTTATAAATTCTATAAAACAGCTTGCATTTTTAATGATAATATAAATTTAATTAAATAAATATTTTATAGTAAAGATCAAATATTTATTTGCAAATAGACACTAATAAAAGCCTACACACTGAAATTTGAATATAATTCTATTTATTAATAATTATAAGTATTTTACAAGTAGTATTTTAAGTATTAAAATGAATCATTCAGACTAAATAATGTAAGAAAGAAATATATAAATAAGAATTATGTAGATTTAAATTAGTTTTAAGTATAGATTTATAAAAATAATTAATGTGAAGATTGTATTGATGACAGATTCTTTCATTAGGTTGAACTGTGACATCTTTAGGCATTGAGAATCTTTTATTTACTATACCTTCTGATTAATACATAAATTAATACACTGCACAGGCTTACACACGCCTGCACATATATAATGTAATATATAAAAAATTCGAACTCAGACTTTCACATGATCCTTAACTCTCCATGCCATCTCATATTGCTGACCCACCTGATCATACACATGTTGAAAAGATAAATCATCAATATACGTATTTCCTGCTAAACCAGTGATCATCAGTTGGTCCAGATTACTATCTCCACACATATTTAAAATCATATAAAAGCAATGGATTATAAAAGAAGCCTCACTGTAATAAAAGTCAAGCTTATAATAATTCATTAAAGGTTAAAATGAGTTTACAGAGACCATCAAAAATCTTGCATTTATAATGATTTTTTTTTATTGTTCATGCACATATTTTGATATACCAGATTTTTATCTTTTCATATTATTTCAATATTTGTGATGATGAAAAAATCAACATCATAATACTCTCTAGCTCAAATCATTATTGTGAATAAGAATATCATTTGCTAAAGTATAGTCATCTCAATATTATAATGCTGAGATCACGCAACTATAACTAAAAAAAGAAGATGGCAAGCAAAATTTCACTGTATACAGGAATTGTAATAAATTTGAATTTTTTAATTTATCTTCAAATTTTCATCTGATAAAATCAATATTCCCAGACTTCAAGCACCTAAATGTCAGCTGACACCTATCAGTTCATTCAATTGACCAAATCCTTTTTACTTCTTTATTCAACTGAAAACTGATTCTGTAATCAATATTCATTGAATCTATTGCAACACTAAATTGCACAAGAAAATAATGTTTAGATTTAAAGATAATTATAAAAAATATTAAATGTATCTATTTCTGGAAAAATCAAGATAAAACAAATAGAATGATTAAATAATCATGAAATAAAAAGTTTATTTACCTTTACAAATAAAATTCAATAAACTCCAAAAAGGAATTCTTCCAGCCAAACAGAAAATTTTATTACGTCCTTCTCCAATGAAACCACTTTTGCAAGTGTAAATTGCTGTACTACCAATAGTTGTGTTTTCTGAGCTTAAACTATAATGTCCATTGTCTATATTGTATGGTGGTCCACATCCTAAAACTTAAACAGTATAAAAATCTTAATAGTTACTTATAGATATTGTCTCTAGAATGTAAATTGTGTCTGTATACATATTGTAATAGCTAACCCCATAGGTTCAGTATTAAAAGTAATTAACTTAAATTTTTTTGGCACTAATTATAATTTTAAAATTGAGTCATATATATTTGTATATGATTACTAGAGAGATCCAATATGGTTAACACATTTTAAAACAAATATAAAAATGTGTATCAAAATTCTGAAATTGTGATTATATTCAAAATTTACAGGAAATATTTATTAACAAAGTTAAGTTGATAATTCTGCATTACATTGAAGAACATTTTTATTATTAAATATGCTACAATAAGGTGAAGAAATTCATTGTAAACATAGTCATAATTTGTGATTTATATCTGATTTAAAGTGACTTATAAACAAACTTAATTTACATATAATATTTAAATGTGCATGAATATTAGAATAAAGTAATGTTTTATAGGTTTATATATATATATATTGTAACAAGGTGCGGACTGAGGAGAGCAATGGTCCGTCTAAAGTTACAAGAGAAATGGGTATATATATACTACTAATACTATTAGCTAATAAAGTTACTAATAATTGTAAATATTAATATTTAATGGTGATGGGAATATTTCAATATTAACCGTATATTATTCATATATTTATTTGGAGTTAGTTGTTAAACTTTAAAAGAGTAAAAGAAAGAAAGAAATAAACATCGTAGAATTCGTGTTTTGTTGGGGTGTTTGTGGCATGCGAATGTATATATGTGCGTGATTAGTGTATTTCGAGTGGATCGCAAATTGAAACAAAACGAGATCCGTCTGAAATGAGAATGTATTTTGATGCGATGGCGACAGCAATGACGCAGTCATGGTCTATTCGGATGACGCAACCAGGGGATTTTGCCGGAGGGATCACGAAAATGGAAGAGAAAGGATGAGAAGAAAAAGGATATAAAAGAAAATAGAGAGGGGATACGAGTCTTCTTGCACGGGTCCAGAAAGTAATCAGAATAAAAGTGTATCATGCATCGAGTGGGGTAAAAACCTCAACTTGACAGGCGATGAAGGCCTGCCCCACAGTCCAGACGGTGCTGCAAGGAATAAAATCAAATAGTGATCGCTACGGAGAAATGAACCACGAGGTCATCCAGCTATAGAGCCTGTATCATCGTAACCCATGCTTTTGGAATAGTGAGGTAACGTGAACTTTATCATTTGCCTATTGAATTGCTATTACCACACAATCCGAGTGTTAAACGGATTGTGTCATCCATTGGAACTTTGGAATAATTTAATTTTCTATTATTGAAACCTGTTTTAATAAAACGTACCAACTACAAAGTCCGTGGAGGCAGTTTAATAGATGAACAATATTAATGTGTTTTGTGGGGCCTATCAAAATCAAAAAGAAGGTGATTTACTTAATCCGTACATGTATGCGTATGCTATAGCATTCAATGAAACACGAGTTGTAAATAACGGGGGGTCGGTCAACTAAATGAATTTTAATATTTTCTTTTGTTGTATAATAAATTGTTTTGCATTAAAAATATCTTGTGGAATATTTTTCTTTCGCTTTGTATTTATATTATGTCAATCAAATTCATAGTTAGGGGCTAAAAATGTCATAATTAAAATAAAACGTATGCTCTACCTTGAATAACCAGCTTATAGAACTTTAGTATAGGGTAGTGAGCGCACTCCTCCGAAATTAGATGAGAACTTCATTCTGCGCAGGGAAAACTAATCGATAAGATTGGATTTTTAAATCGATTCAGTCATCAAATATACAAGTGATTACGGATATTAACCCACTTCCAGTTAAAGACAGTAGTGTCGGAATCCCTACTTCCCGTCCACGGTCTATTGACCACCACTCCCTGAGATGAGCTAGGCTAATGAACACCACCCCTTTTTCTTAATTACCGTGAAAGGTAAAGCAACTGCAAATATTTATTGAGTCGCTATCGGGGTTTATTCTGCATTAATAAAGTCCCGCGGTGTAATTCTTGTTTGCTCATCGCAAATAGGTTTGGCGCTTGGAAGCAAACACGCTATCCATAAATATGCCCGGGAATCATGCAGAGACAAAAAGAATTCATATATCTATAAGGTTAAATCTCAAGTTAACTAGAGCCAATCCTATGAATTTATTAATACGACCCTTCAGCGGGCAAAGCGGTTCGTTATAACTGGACGCCGCAACTGTGGGGCCTCTGGAGAGCGAGGGGGAATAGGAAGATAGTAGAAGGTTCAAATAAAAGAGGGCGCAACGACCAGTGGATTTGACACGAAGTCGGGATATTGAGCAAAACTCCGATACTTTCACGCATTTTACGAGGTTAAAGAAAAGAAAAACGGCGAATGATTTAAAATTTTTTTTTTTCCGCGTAGATTTTTTTTTATTATAAAATTTTTTTTTATTGTTGAAAAAAAAAAAAATAAGAAAAAGAAAAAAAAAAAGACGAATGGAATATATACATGTTAGAGCAATAACACTGAGCCGTATTAATATGCTGGAAATGGATATATATATTCGTATACGTTATCTGAGTTATTAATAAAAACTACCGCTAACCCTAATGGTTTTCGGAGGTCTAAATAGAGACATATAAACTATACGCGAACTCGTGCGCAATTATAGATTTTTTTTTTTCCTTCTCTTGGTTGGAGGTGCGATGGTAAAGCCATGGATTGGAGATTTCAAAGCTTATGAATGGGAAAATACGAATATGTAACAGCACATGGAAACGTAGCATTATAGAGCAAAAAGAATGAAAGCAACAGCACTGGATGGGGGCGGGGTAATCAAAGCCAGTCAAGTGAAGGGAGATTGATAAATAGTAATGGAGAATAGTATAAATAATGAGGCAATTAGGGTTCAGAGATTTTCGGGGAAGATGTGGGAATCCCCTGGGGAACATATCCGAAGTCTAAAAAGATACTTCTGCAGGTACCCCGCGGAGGAAGAGGACAAAGTGATCATTGCAGCAAGCCACCTACAGGAACATGCCCAAAGGTGGTGGGAGGCATTGAGTGAACAACCAGGAGCCTTTGAGGGGTACGAAAGAGCTCTCAAACAAGCTTTTTGGAATATAGAAATCCAAGAATATATATTCAATGAAATAAGTAGACAGAGATTTGGGGAGCCACACGATGAGTATACATACTTCTTCAGGCGACAAGTGGCTCGATTGCGAGAATTGGAGATGCTAAAACTGTCAGAAAGACAGATCGTGGGCATAGTGTGTAGGAATGTGCCACCCGACGTGGCCACAACAGCCAGGACCGCCAAAGGGGGGCTAGCTCGGGATGTGGACTGGGCACTTGAACAAATAGTGTGCAGCCAGTGGCGAAGAGTGCTGGAAGAGAAGGAACATAAGAGCGTGGAAGATAGATGGGTGGGAAATCTGGTTTGTGATGATGAAGACAGAGCCCCCAACTACGCTAACCAAGCATGCCCCAAAGTGGAAGCACGCATTGCAGAAACCCAAGTAGAGGTGGTCATTGACTCAGGAAGTCAAGTTTCAGTATTATCAGAAAGGATATACTGGCAGATGGTGGAGAAACAACCAGACATCAAGACACTACCCATAAAAGCTATACAAGTTAGGATGGCCAACAACAAAAGAGCGAAAATAGAACCCAGACAAGTCTGGGTGGATTTACGGATTGGTGAGGAAGTGATTCCACATGTGTTTCTGGTCATGAAAGGGTTAATACATGAAGTATTAGTGGGGGTGGACTTCCTTCATAAAAACCAATGTACGCTGGATTTTCACAGAGGGGAATTCAGATGTAAAGGGACACCCATCAAATTCATCACAACCAACTGGTGTGGATCTATAGGGATCAAGGAGGTAGAAGAGGTAGAGGGGATAATGGAAGAAAAAATTAGAGAGATTAGGATGGTTGGCGAAGACAAAGCGAGGGCTTTTGGGCAAATACTAAAAAAATATAGGGAAGTGTTTTCAGAGGTGCCTGGAACGATACAGAGATTTGAGCAGACAATCAGACTTAGGGAGAACCAGCCATTTCAGTCACGATCATACCCGGTCCCTTACCAATACCGAGAGGAGGTCCAAAGACAAATAGAGCAAATGGTGGATTGGGGCTCATTTCCAAATGCTCATCCCGTTTTGCAACCCATTGGTGGTGGTAAAAAGAAGAACGTGCGATTAGAATATGTCTTGACGCGCAGCTGAATCGGGCAACGATTCCCATTGTACCATTCCCCCACCCATCCAATTATTGGGAAAATTCAAGGAAAGAAGGTATTCTCAATGTTTGACCTTACCCCAGCTATTGGCAGATTCAACTTCGCCCAGAAGACAGGCAGTACCCCTTTACATGGTACTCATACCAATTCAACAGGATGCCATCGGCCTCATAAACAGTGCGGTTTCTCGGTGCCTTGACCAAACATTGTCGGAGGAGACGAAGAGAGTCGCCACGATGTATATCATGACTCTGATAGCTCAAGTAGTGTGGAAGAACACGAGAAGGAGGTTGAAATGTTCCTCAAGGAGTGTAAAGACAAGGGCATTAGGGTCAATTTGGGAAAGAGTAACCTAGTCAAAGAAGAAGTGACATTTTTGGGGCACTTGGTGGGCCATCAAGGACTAAAACCCCATTCGGACAAAATATCTGCCATCAGAGACTTTCCTATACCTAGGTCCAGAAAACAGATCCGTTCTTTCCTGGGCCTGTGTAATTTCTACCATCGGTTCCATGAACGGATGGCCGAACATGCTGAGCCTCTAGTGCATTTGCTAAGAAAAGATATCCCGTGGAAATGGGCTGATGAGCAAAGGAAAGCATTTGAGGACATAAAAGCAGAATTTCCAAACAGGTCATCTGGCATTCCTGGATTTTACCAAGCCGTTTATACTCCAGACTGATAGTAGTGGGTACGGTCTGGGTGCGACTCTATCCCAAACGCAAGAGGAGGAGAAAATGGGAGTATTATATTTTATAAGCCGGTTGTTAAAAGGGCCAGAGCTAAACTATTCTGCTACAGAAAAGGAGGCATTAGCCATTGTCTGGGCCTTCCAGAAATTCTGCCCACTCCTGCTGGGGTCGGAGGTAGCAGTGGTGACAGATCACAAAAGTTTAGAATTTATCAACCATAGCTATCTTACCAATAGTCGACTAATCCGGTGGAGTTTACTTCTCCAAGAGTACAACTACACCATTCATCATTGTAGGGGGGTGGATAATATCATAGTCGACATTCTCAGTCGGAACCCAGTGGGGCACCAAGCGAAACATATGAGGGCAGAAAATGCATGCATCGCAAGTATGGACCTACAAATGAGCAAGGAGATAGAGGAAAAATTAGCACAGTTAGGTGAATGGCAACGTCAAGAAAAGGAAAAAGTATCTTATTGTGGCGTATGACTTGTTCTCGAAACACGTGGCAGCATACCCCATCGCCCAGGCAAACACCAAGTTCGCAATTAAGATGCTTGAAACCAATTATTTCAATGAAGTAGGAAAACCTCGTGTACTCCTATCGGATCACGGAACTCCATTCACATCTAATGAATGGCGCAAATGGATACAGAGTCAAGGGATCAAACATTGCCTAACCTCGATTCGTAACCCTCAGTCTAATCCTTGTGAAAGGGTGATGAGGAAACTGGGGCATCTGTTCCGCACATATACCGGGGACAACCATCGTGGATGGGTCAAGCTCACCCCTCAAGTAATTAATTTCATAAACTGGTCCGTAAACGAGTCAACAGGTTTGGCACCCCTCCGGCTTCATTTCGGATGCCACATACCTTGCCTTATTAAGACAGCCCTTCCCGGAATGGAAGAGGGCCCGGTAAATGTGGAAGATGACCAAAGTAGGGCACGGCAGACCATGCAAAAGATGGGGCAACGGAGAAAGAACAGGCAAAGGAATCGCCCCCATTTATTTAAAGTGGGAGATCGGGTCATGGTGCGTGCCCAACCTATAAGCGAAGCAAGCAAAAACATATGCAAGAAATTCTGCAATTTGTACGAGGGACCTTTTTCAATTGTTAAATGTCAAGGAAACAATGCTTTCTGGGTAGATACGGGGTCGGGAATTAAAGGCTCATATAATGCACGAGCGCTGAAACCCGCACCAAGCCAAAGATCTCCCGCCGATGAGGAATCCCTGGGGAATCCGGCAGTGGTACCCGCCGGCAGAGAGAGAGTACAAGAGAAGTAAAAGTCTGTCAAACCCATAGTGCGTGTTTGAAGGCTTCTGAACGGGGGGGCATTGTAACAAGGTGCGGACTGAGGAGAGCAATGGTCCGTCTAAAGTTACAAGAGAAATGGGTATATATACTACTAATACTATTAGCTAATAAAGTTACTAATAATTGTAAATATTAATATTTAATGGTGATGGGAATATTTCAATATTAACCGTATATTATTCATATATTTATTTGGAGTTAGTTGTTAAACTTTAAAAGAGTAAAAGAAAGAAAGAAATAAACATCGTAGAATTCGTGTTTTGTTGGGGTGTTTGTGGCATGCGAATGTATATATGTGCATGATTAGTGTATTTCGAGTGGATCGCAAATTGAAACAAAACGAGATCCGTCTGAAATGCGAATGTATTTTGATGCGATGGCGACCGCAATGACGCAGTCATGGTCTATTCGGATGACGCAACCAGGGGATTTCGCCGGAGGGGATCACGAAAATGGAGGAGAAAGGACGAGAAGAAAAAGGATATAAAAGAAAATAGAGAGGGGATACGAGTCTTCTTGCACGGGTCCAGAAAGTAATCAGAATAAAAGTGTATCATGCATCGAGTGGGGTAAAAACCTCAACTTGACAGGCGATGAAGGCCTGCCCCACAGTCCAGACGGTGCTGCAAGGAATAAAATCAAAGAATAGTGATCGCTACGGAGAAATGAACCACGAGGTCATCCAGCTATAGAGCCTGTATCATCGTAACCCATGCTTTTGGAATAGTGAGGTAACGTGAACTTTATCATTTGCCTATTGAATTGCTATTACCACACAATCCGAGTGTTAAACGGATTGTGTCATCCATTGGAACTTTGGAATAATTTAATTTTCTATTATTGAAACCTGTTTTAATAAAACGTACCAACTACAAAGTCCGTGGAGGCAGTTTAATAGATGAACAATATTAATGTGTTTTGTGGGGCCTCTCAAAATCAAAAAGAAGGTGATTTACTTAATCCGTACATGTATGCGTATGCTATAGCATTCAATGAAACACGAGTTGTAAATAACGGGGGGTCGGTCAACTAAATGAATTTTAATATTTTCTTGTGTTGTATAATAAATTGTTTTGCATTAAAAATATCTTGTGGAATATTTTTCTTTCGCTTTGGTATTTATATTATGTCAATCAAATTCATAGTTAGGGGCTAAAAATGTCATAATTAAAATAAAACGTATGCTCTACCTTGAATAACCAGCTTATAGAACTTTAGTATAGGGTAGTGAGTGCACTCCTCCGAAATTAGACGAGAACTTCATTCTGCGCAGGGAAAACTAATCGATAAGATTGGATTTTTAAATCGATTCAGTCATCAAATATACAAGTGATTATGGATATTAACCCACTTCCAGTTAAAGACAGTAGTGTCGGAATCCCTACTTCCCGTCCACGGTCTATTGACCACTACTCCCTGAGATGAGCTAGGCTAATGAACACCACCCCTTTTTCTTAATTACCGCAAAAGGTAAAGCAACTGCAAATATTTATTGAGTCGCTATCGGGGTTTATTCTGCATTAATAAAGTCCCGCGGTGTAATTCTTGTTTGCTCATCGCAAATAGGTTTGGCGCTTGGAAGCAAACACGCTATCCATAAATATGCCCGGGAATCATGCAGAGACAAAAAGAATTCATATATCTATAAGGTTAAATCTCAAGTTAACTAGAGCCAATCTTATGAATTTATTAATACGACCCTTCAGCGGGCAAAGCGGTTCGTTATAACATATTGTAATGAGCACAGATGACGTTACATTGTTTTTTTATTATTAAGCATGAAGTTAAAATAAGAAGTTCGCATTTAAAAATTTTCTTTAAGAATTAAAAATTGAAATTAAATATCATCTTAAACTCGTATATATAAATTGCACAGATAAAAAAAAATTATTAAAATAAAACTTTATTAAAAATAGAAAAGGTATTTTAAAAACAAAAACTTAAAAAGATTTAGAGATAAAAATATATCTTTAATCTTGGAAAACACATTAATTAATCAGAAATGGAAATGATTGTTTTAATTAGTTAAATGTAAACCAGCCTTGGGCATTTAAATGTAAAAACAACGGTCAGATAGGAAAACAATAGAAACTAATAGCCAATGAAAGAAATCCATCGGGAAATCGGATCTCAGCGAAAGGACCATCATATCGATGACGTGATGTCAATTCAATCCACAAAACTAATGTAAAAGGAAAAGTGGAAATTATTAAGGAGTTATTTATTGAATAGTTATTACGAGATGTGACAGATATGTGTTAGTGTGGAGTGAAGGAGAAGGGATTGAAAAAACGCACTCTGCAATCCCTTCAATCTCGTTAGAAAGAAAGAGAAATGAACTATCGTTTTCTACATTAAGGACCCATTAAAATAAAAGACCTCCGGATGAATAAATAAAGCAACGGCTAAATGGATACCAATATCTTCAGGATGGCGTGGGAATTCCCGTTCAAACTTACAAACGACAGATAAAGATGAACTGTTTAAAACCGTAAGAACTTTACAATTAATGAACATTAAATTAAAAACTTTTTGTATTTAAAATAATTGCATTAGTTTCCTATCTGACTAAAGTAGTTAAAATGTTATTTGATGTATTTTTTTTTTGTAAAATCATTTCCATTTATTTTATTTTTTTTTTTGTTCTTTAAGTTTATTTATGATTTTTGTTGTGCGATAAATTAAATTATAAAAATGTTAAACTTAAGTCGGGCGTGAATGGCTGTATAGATTTGTAAAGTTATATTAGGGGAGGGTAATCTTAGGTTATTTGTTTCGTAGTTGAATTGGGTCAATGGATTGGATATATTGGTGTGATTAGTAGATGTAATATTGATTTGCTATGGGCAGAATCGCTTCATACGCCACACACTTCCGTTTGCCTATGGAAGGAATTATAAGTCGGATACCGCAGTTCCCTTCTATGGAGTTTTTGTTTTATTGCTCTTCTTTGCAGATAGATGCAATATTCCTATCTGACGAGAGGCAATTTCTTCTCTTAACTTTTTGTGCTGCCGTATTTTATTACATTGAATACATCGATATATCAGATGAATTGATGCCAGTTTGACTACGAATTTTAGCCTAAGGTTAAATAGGGATAGAATGTTTATTTTCAAATGCAAATCTATGTAGTCTATTCATACTCAACAATAAATAAAATGCATTAAATTTAAGTTGTTTATAGATGCTTGCATGGATTGGTTATCGGTTAATTATGTTTTGGGTTTTCATATTTGATCAAAATATATAGACATTTCATAAATAATGATACTTTACAGTGAATATCTAAAATGTATTTATTCAGATGTCTTTTAAGTTATTGGTGACAATGCAAGTATCTTATGGTGAATACTATTGGGTTACTTATAAATTTTCCTCTGCAATTGTCGGTACCAATGATTTTATATTTTGATTGTTTATGTTTATTTTGAAATGTTGTTGACCGTGTAATCTATGTAACCGATCTATATGCAACATATTAAAACAAGCTTTTATAATCCCATCTGTGCGAACTTAATTAAAATGTAAATTTATAATATTATAAAAATTAAAATATAAATTTAAATTCTAGAATCAAATTAAAATCCAAAATAAAAAATACTAAAATAATAATGTTAAATTTTATATATATATATATATATGCATAAATAAATGTTTGGCAGTGGCTTATTTTATTCTTTTTTATATATATACTCTTATATTATATTATTAAATCTCTGCTATTCCACTGAGCTAATGACATGGGCTAACGACCGGATGCAAAATATAAAAAAAAATTTTTTTTGACTTACGTATCTGCCTACTCTATAAATTTTTCTAGGTTCAAATGCCTAGATGGCACCCTGTAGTGCAGATACCTTAAGTTTAACTTCTCTGGATCGTTACAATATATATATATATTGTGACGACCACATAAAGTCATCATCACACATGTATATTTATAAATAAAATTAGATAAATTAGCTACTAGAAAGTAATAAAGGTAAATGAGTTAGCTACTAAAATTTAAAAAAAAGAAGGAAAAGAAAAAGTTGAAATTCAAATGTCGAAATTATTTTGATTTTTTTTATAGTAAGAGAAGAAGAGAGGGGTGCATAAAGAAATGCGTCTCTTTCTCTCTTTTAAAAAAAAAACAAATAAGTCAAATGCTTGAAAGTTATTTCTGTTTATTGTGGGAGAGGGGAAGGGGATGCATAAAGAAATGTGTCTTTTTCTCTCTTTTAAAAAACTATATTGTAACAAGTTAAAACGAATTATAAGCATAAATGTGAAAAATGAATTGTAAACTTTTAAATAAAAATTAAATGTAATATGTAATATAAAAACAATATGGCCATAGGTGTGAAAGTCTGTTGGACTAATTAAATTCCTCAGACAAAGAAAATGTGTAACAAGGAAAAGCTTATAATTACAGCTCAATTAATTAAAACCTACATTACAGCCACTAATTAAATAAAGAAACATGATGATAAGAATTGGTTGGAAATCTAAATCTTAATTAAAATTTACAAAAACAATGAACAAAAGAAAAGACAGAAGACCAGAATTATAATTATTATCTGGATTCGGAGTAGAGATTTTGAAGAAGCAACAGCTAAAAGAAAATGAAAGAAGTGCGTGGCTAGTGGCGTTAAAGGGGCGTGAGTTCGTATTCAATCTGTCTCACCACTGACTCACAATGTAAGATCTATGCCTGACCTGCTAGAGAGACCACCGCTTCTGTGACTGACAACTTAAAAATCTACCTAAAGAATCGACAAGAAGTAAAAAACTGGAATGAGAAATAACCCCACAAACTGAAAGAGAAAATCAATCCAGCCGGCAGTGAAGGACATACCGTCTCTACAAAAAAAGGGATGATCTCCCATTGGATGGCAAAGAGCTCTTGAAAGAAATATCCATGGAAACAACTACAACAAAAACCTAGGTAAAAAGCATGCATGCATTTTAATTTTTAATGTTCATAAATAAATAAACAAGGAACAATTTTGATAAATTTAGAACTCTATCCAATAGGACTTCAAAATAACTTAACTTTTATATTTGATCTATTTTACTATGTTTTATTATAGCCACATATTTATATAAGTGTGTGTTTTTTTATTATTGTTATCATGTATTTTTTATATAAAAGTAAGTGTTATTAAACATATTTATTCGTAAATTGCGTATACTTGCTTTATTCTCCTATCACCAAGCTACGACAGGGGGGAAACTGTAATTTAGTGATTAAAGAGTAAGGCTGATTTTTAAAGCTATTCATGTCCTGCTTGTTCGTGCGAATTTTCCAATTATAAAAAATAAATAGCAAGTGCTGAACATTCGTTAAATTTCTTGAAATAGTTTGCTTTGTCCAGCAGCCGAGGGTTCTTGATCGGGAAAAGTAACGCCAAGATAATATGTACGTATTGCCTTGGGGTTTGGTCAAGGGTATAGATATGAAGTTAAATTTGTATCTGTATTAGCTCTCTGCTTGCATTGTAACAGCGTTGGTTAAATAAATAAATAAACAATATCCATTACAGTTGGAGGCTAAGCCGGGATATTTCGGTTAGCAAAATTGATAATAAATAGCAAACTGATAGTAAACAAATAAAATAAGAAATAAATAAATGAAAGAAAAAATAAAATGTATAATAAATAAATGAATGTTGTAAAATAATAAAAATAAAATAGAACTAAGAAAATATAATATATAAATCAACCTTCAAATAACCGTTTCCATTATTATATATATATATATATTTCATATGATGGAATTAAAATCCATTGTGTTGTCTTCATAAAATACTTTAATATAAAAATATAAATAAATATTATAGACAACATTATAGGTTCATTTTGAATGAAAATCGATTTGATATAAATAAATTTATTATTATTTATTAATTCAAATATAGTTGTCTATAATATTTATTTACATTTATATATATATTGTACTGGTCAAATATATTTTCCACCCAACATGACCTGAATCCCCGAAGTTGGACTTCAAACCCAATCAAACCAAAAAAATATAGCAAAACCAAACTGAATTTGAACCCAATTGATGAGCTCAGATCAAAACCTAATAGACAATACATATTGATGGCACATGAGACTATGCACCATGAATTAGCTCAACAGATATGCCAATTACTGAGACCACTTATCTGACTCTAACTAACATATAATATAAAATGACTACGGATATTCCAGAATAAATTCACCTATGTATATTTGGGTTGCCAGTACAAACAGTGAGCATGAATATTTAGAACTAATCAATAAATAATAAACAATCAAGCCAAGTATGTATATAAAATTTAAATAATAAGCAAATATTTGTTCAAATATTTATGATTAGTATTATAAATTATCTCTAATCTTTGGAGTGTGAATTACAATGTCCAATAGTAATGGCAGTTATACTCATATGCCAATAATTAATACATAAGTATTTAAGAAATATATTTGTCTATGCCCCGACAAAGTAGACAAGTGTAAATAAAGATATCTATGGTGTTTGTGCCGAACGAATTACATACATTATTCATTATTTGGTATTTTATTTGGAAAAAAAAATATGATCCTAATTTTATGTAAGGAGGAGGTGAGATTTATTTTCCATACATCCATGAATCAATTCATGAACAGCATGACAAATATTTAGGGTATATCTTCAATACGTAACAAAGAAAATTATTTAAATTATCGATAAATGTAAAATTGTTTGATTTTAATGAAATCAATTCATTACAATTTATAAAGCAAAATAGCAGGCCTTTTTTTGAACTAAGTAATAAAATGGTAATAACGCATTACAAGCAGCAAAACGAATATGAAATAAAATGTTTTGTTGGTGATTCAAGAAGTATAAGGGCAGTTTTGCTCTACAAATGATCCATGGAACATGGGGAAAGCCAGGTCGGGACACAGCCACAAACATTTGGTGCTCCAATACAGTAAAGAGCAAGGAAGGAAGTGATTTTTTCCTATATATTTAAAATATCACCCAAATGACAAACCCAAGAAGCAAAAGGGTGGCGCATATTAGCAATGTTCTGAATGCTGATGATATAATGATCATCATATTTGATTAATAAAGCCCAAATTATATAATAGATGGTTAACGTAATGACCTGATCATATCAGATTAAATTCAAACTTACTCAGAGAAAATGTGCTTAAATGCAATTATATAATAATAATAATAATAATAATAATAATAATAATAATAATAATAATAATAATAATAATAATAATAATAATAATAATAATAATAATAATAATAATAATAATAATAATAATAATAATAATAATAATAATAATAATAATAATAATAATAATAATAATAATAATAATAATAATAATAATATAATAATAATAATAATAATAATAATAATAATAATAATAATAATAATAATAATAATAATAATAATAATAATAATAATAATAATAATAATAATAATAATAATAATAATAATAATAATGCAATTATATAATTATAATAATAATAATAATAATACTCTTTATATCATGCTTTCCTGAACACAATTATAAAATAAGAAATTTAAATCAGAATATATTTATTTTATTAACTTTTCGTAAAACATTAATAAATGTGATCAATATGAATAGATAATTTTGCATAACTTAAATAAAATAGCCGGAGCATAGGTTATAAACTGAGCTAATAATATTTATCAGCCGTTGGTAAAATCATATCAGACATTAATTAAATCTTTCAACTTGATAATTAATAGAACAATATTAATTTAGTTCTAATAGGCAATAATTAAGCTATAAAATTTAATGCAATATTATTTTCTTAGGGTGAGTTTAAATCAAAGAGATTATTATCGATTTGAAAATATTATTGGCATATTATTGCAAATAAATGATATGATATTAATAATCATTCAAATAAATATAATTAAAATTAGTTAAAATGAACCACCATAGTAGGAGAAAGAAAGTTAACAAGATATTAATTTTAAGACTAGAGATAATAGAATAGAGAATTACTATAACAAAATTTAACATTATAAAGTGAATAGAGAAATTTTAGACAGTAGTTAAATTATGGTTTGAGGTATAGTTCATGAACAGACCAGAAGTTTGCGATTTATAAAGTAAAAAGGGTTTCCAGTCCTTTCATGGCTAGCTCATTTTCGTAATGACAGAGTCTGGTTGGGGGTTTAGGAGACAATGTAGGTGCGCACATGATTTATGTGAATTTCATTTATCAATTAGTTTCCTTCTGTATTTTCAGCTTATGATTGGTATTTAAAAGTTCTGTTTAGCAGCAACATTTTGAAGATTTATGGAGGACTTCATAATCCAGCCATCAGATCACTGAAGTTAGCCTTGCACCATGTTGAAAATACTATTAAAAATCAAAATTAAGAAGGACGTAATCTCTGATGGCAACTCCTCTTAATTTAATAATAATGGCTCCTTATAGAAACTTTTTCGGGGTTTTTATACTCTTTCCCACAGTTTCCTACCCATTCTGATTTTGATGCATTAAGGCTAAAGCTTTTACATTATTACAAATCAAAATTTTCTCTAATTAAGTTCCGATTCATTCCTCCGATAAGACTTTCAAATCCATTAACTTTGAATTCATTTTCTATTTAGAAAATGAATTTGTAAAATCTGAACAAATGATTTTAATTTAGCACCATCCTTAAAGTTTTAACTTATAATTTTAACTAATTAATAAAAGATTCCCTATTGTCTTTGGGAAAGGATGATCTAAAAGCTTATTGAAGGAATGTAACTTTTAATCATATAAATTTGACAAATGGTAAAATATAAAATAAAACATTCTGATGTAATAAAACTTTATACTGAATATATATTTAACTAATTACAAATATATGCATACAATCCACATAATTGAAATATATATATTTCATGAATATGTTATCATGAGGTAATTAATAACATTAACAAGTTTAAACATAAGATAATTAGCCTCAATAAATATTTGAATAATATCCTCAGTTTTAATTGAACCTAATGTATATTGAAAAGAGTGTAAAGTCTCATTACATTTGAAAATATTCACTATTAGTGACAAGGTTTGAACTAGGTTAAAGATGGGATCTCATGAAACTCAGATCAAACTTAGATCTGATCGCTTCCTTTTTTTCCACTTCAAAAAAAAAACATAATGAAAAAAAAATTTTTTTCACTTACATCTGGTACATTTTCTTATTTAAATTTAATAGTTGGCCAGACTCCAGGAGAACAGCATAAGCATGAGTATTATCACTTGTATAAAGAAAATAAAATTCTATATGTCTCATTCTAAATTACTGTGGTCAAATGTTACCTATTTATAATATGAAGTAAGTCCATTCATCCAGTCTCATTATGTTTAACATTGTATCAGTTTATCTGTCTGTATACCAGTCCCTAAACTTACTATTCATTTTATTGTTTACCTGGATCAGGGGGTATGTATAGTTTCAACTGTCAGGCATTGTAAACGCCCTGAAATCCCTTTCCCTTTAACAAAAATGCATTTTCATGGTAATCCTTTATTATTTCATATGGCCCACTATATAAAGGAAGAGATTTTTTGAATTCTTTCTTGGGTGCATTGCTTGTTCTTGGTGATCTGAGGCAAATTTGATCCCCATTTTAAAATAATGAGATTGCACCATTCCTTTTTTGATTCAAATCTGGACCATCTGTGCTAGCTGCTTTCTGGCCATATCTTGGTCAGTTATTGGATTGACAAATATTTCATCTTTTGGCAATAGAGAGAGAGAGAGAGAGAGAGGAAGATAACTGGACATGGCTTTCCACAGTTAAGACATGTAGGAGTGAAGCCCATGGACTCATTTATCGTGTGATTAA
Organism: Epiperipatus broadwayi; assembly: GCA_028023455.1. Taxonomy (NCBI): domain Eukaryota; kingdom Metazoa; phylum Onychophora; class Udeonychophora; order Euonychophora; family Peripatidae; genus Epiperipatus; species Epiperipatus broadwayi. The sequence goes on along the minus strand of JAQFVV010006811.1, from coordinate 68,622 downwards.
TGCAACTCATTACATATTGAATTTTATCTATGCGCTTCCAATTGTCTCTGGGTAGGCATGTGCAAAAGCGTTGAATAATTTCTCTCATATCTCTTTTGCATGGGTTGGACTGTGGGTTTCTAATTGATGTTAGATGATGATTTACATTGTTTTTTATCCAAGTTTTCCACTCTTTTGAAGTGAATGCTGAACCATGATCTGATAATATTGTCTCAGGTTTACCCACCTCAGAAAATTGCTTATCCTGAAGGATTCATGTTGTATTTTTTGAGTTGGTGATCTGAATGGGATAAATTCAAATATACCTAGAAAAAATATTGTAAGTAACAAGCAAATATTGGAAAGTCCTAAATTTGGTCAGAGGCCCATAATGGTCTATTGCAAAGATTTTGTTTGGTCTAGTGGCCATCACGGGTTTTGTACTCTCCACGTAAGATTTGTTTGGAAACTCAGTGATGGCATAAATATCACATTGTCTAATAAGATTGAGAATCTGGTTATACATTCCTGGACAATAAAATTGGCAACTCACTGCCTCTTCTTTCTTGCTTGGTCCATAGAGCCTGAGGGTTTGATGAATATGTCTAAGTATAGGTAGTCTAAGTCTATCTAGTATCAAAGTTTTCCATAGGCCACTGTAGTCCTTTGTCACGGTCTGTAAGATGTGCTTCAGAGGTTTTGATTTTTAGTCTGAGTCTTTGATGACTCCAAAATAAGGTGGCAATATTGTATGTCCTGCCAGTATGCTAGGTTCCTTACCTTGGTCTCGACAGAACTCGACATGGTGGCAGTCAAAATTTTTAGAGTTTTATTACTTATTTTCCGGTTCTGGATGCTCATTGGTACTGGATGGCAACTTAAGATGTCAGCCATGATATTGTCTAGTCCTGGGAAATATTGTATCTTATATTGAAATTGTTGAAATGCCAAGCTCTATCTAATGAGTCGATCATTGGTAAGGAAAGTTTTGTTGAAAAATTCCAGGCATCAGTGGTCCATTACAATGACTATTTCTGATCCTAGAAGAAAATTGCCAAAATTTCTGGTATGCCCATACAATGGTGAGAGTTTCCTGTTCAGTAGTGATATAATGTATTTCTGTGCCCTTTAAATCATGACTACAGAAATATATAACTTGGTGTGTTCCAGAATCATTATCTGAAATCAAACAGCCCCTAGCCCTTATTTGCTACTATCAGTTTGTATTAAAAGGTATAGCTAAAGTCATGGTGGTGCAGCATGACTGACTGTTTAAAGTTTTTTATGTTTAATAGTTTCTGATCATGGAGCAGGGTCCATTCCTACTTCCAGTTTTTTTATGAGATCTATGAGATTCCTAGTTTCTTGGGCAAAGTTTAAAGAAAACTTGTGGTAAAAGTTGCAAAGCCCAAGAAATGATCAGATCTGTTTCAGAGGAGTCAGTGTTGGGAACTTTTCTATGGCTGTGACTTTGTCCAAATATACTTTAATGCCATGTTTATCAATAACATGACCAAGAAAGATTATTTTCCCAATAGCAAAATGGCTTTTCTCCAAATTTACTGTGATGTTTTTCTTTTTACATTCACCAAGGAGCCTTTCCAAATGCTGTGAATGTTCCTTCATATTTTTTCGAAATAATTACTATGTCATTGATATATCACACCATCTGTTTCTGCAGCTCTTCTGAAAGGACTTACCTGAAACAGCACATAAGGCCCACCATCCTATTAATAAGTCCCAATGGAACCCTTTTAAAAACATGTGTATATCCACCATACCAAAATGCAGTATATTTTCAGTTCCTTGGATCTAGATTCAATTGCTAATAATTGGCGATTAAATCCAATGTTGAAAATACTGTCTTTCCAGCCAATTGTACAAGTACCTCTTGGATGGGGGGAGCATCTTTTTCCTGTATAGTGATGCTGTTTAACCTGCAGGCATCCAAGCACAACCACAACTTTCCATTTTTCTTTTCGACTAGAACCAATGGGTTGTTATAAGGAGAAGAGCTGTGCTCTACAATGTTCCAATTGATTATTTGTTGTATCTGCACTCCTACTTCATCTCTATATTGAAATGGTATAGGTACATTTTAGACTAGATGTATGTCTCTTCTTTCACTCTGATCCAATCAGTGTACCCTATAATTTCACCTGGCATAGGAGAAAAGTCTGCTGCATATTCCTCGAAGATTTTTTGAATTTGCTCTGTATCATATGGTTCAGTAATAACAGATTCTTGAACCATTTTTTTTAATCATGGATAAGTCAATCAGCTAGATCAGGCAAATTTCGTGGTTTCCTTCCTGTCAGAGTGACATTTTAAAGTTAATGGTTTAGTTTTTGAGCAAGCATCTCCCTTTAGGGTAGTCAATAATGCCATGGTTTTGAATCAAAAAGTTGGAGCCCAGTACTACATCTTATATAAGCCCCATCATAATGAGGAAGATATGCTCTACTAGCCTTTTAATGATTTTGACCTCCAACCATACTTGATGGTTTTCACTTAACACTTTTTTCTCATTAGACAAGGTCAGTTGGATCAGATGGGTTGGCAATTGCATGATCTCACATCTCCCTCTTAGGTTTTTAACCCATGCCACAGATACAGTGAACACTTGACTGCCCCAACATTAATTTCGATGATGGGGCATAAGTGAGTATCCATCCGATGATCCTCATTGTCTTTTTCAAAGATTAAGTTAGTCATTTGGTTAGTAGTTGGGGCTACATGATCCTTTCTGTTACTCAGGTCTTGTGATCTAAAATATGTATTCACTGTATCTTCATTGACAGTACCAATTTGGCTACAAATCATAAGTTCTCAAGCCTCTCACAGCATGTTATGTCCTATCATATGAATAATTCGAGATTCTGGAAAGTTAAAACTGGATAATGAGCAAAATTTGGTTGCTTGTTTAAAAAAACTGGGCAAATGTGTTTCCATTATTGACTGGAAAATGCTCTTTGATAAGATCATGTAACATGCTTTCCTGTCTTTTTTCACCCCAGAATGTTTTTAGCAGCCTGCAACAATATTCTTCAAACATTTCAGGCTTTTTCTCTAGCATGCCCCACCAGTCCTTGGCTACGGTTTTCAGATGGTGTCAAGCAATGGATCTTTATTATATGTTATCCTGTGTTTCTATTGCAAAAGCATCGGCTAAACTATCTATAAGTTGGTGAGCATTCTCCCAGCATTCACCATAAAAGTCTATAATTTAATCAAGGGATACTGCGAGTTCGATTGATTTTCCCTTAGCTTTCCCATTCTGGTTTGTATAAAAAATATGTACTATTCTGCTATGACTACTACTAAATTTTATTATTCTTTTCTCAGTTACTGACTACCAGTCCCCTTTGTCCCCATCTTTGTCAGCTGCTGCATTTTATTTTACCAATCTATACTAATCTGCCCTAGCTAGCTCATGTATGTTTGTCTTAATCAGCTTCTACTGTTAACTATGTGAATGAGATATATTTTTTTAAAACTATTATATACAACAAAGAAAACATTACTTACTTTTCCTTTGTGTTCTGTTGTTCTCCCAAGTCTAAAAAAACTGTACAAATTGATTTGTAAAACATTTCAGTGTTTGATAAATATTAGCAGAGTAATATTAGTAATTCTCTATTTACATTTGATATACTTGGTCTTTATTTATTTAGGCAACTCATTCACTGCTGTACTGACAATCATATTTGCCAACAAAATTTATTTATCTAGGCACCAGCCAGAAAAATGAGATCAATAGGATATCTCAAATAACTCATTGACCACCCAAACCATATACGATTGACACAATTTAGAATAAAACAAATTAATCCATGAATAACTATTATTTAATACAACATGACAATGCATGACCAACCTAAGTTTGAATATAGAAATTTGAATCAATCAGCTATTTCATTTCCAAGAAGCATGAGGCTATCACAAAAAAATGTCAAAATTAATACTCTTTACAATAACTTTTATTTATCGATATCAATTTTCATTTTTGCTAACATAAGAACATGTAAAGCATTTTGCCAACAGCATCTGGATGCTTGGTGTTACATAAGGATCTTCACCTGCTTTGCTATTACTCTAAAAATCAATGTCATTGAAGCGTAATGTCCACTATATTGGACCGCTTGACATACAATTTCCAGTTTGAAGGTCTTCACCTGCTTTGAGGTTACTAATAATATCTGCTAGCAAGCAATAGTTTTAAAATTAAAACTTTCAACTTAATGGCAATATTGGCTACTTTCTAAATACACAAACTGACATATACACTGCTTAATCTTGAGAACAAAAATTATTTCTTTCCTCTATCCTACCCCATGCTTCAATATACTCTCCTCCTATTTTCCTAAATGCTTTAATTTTCTTCTCTCCTTATTGCAATGACATGTATAAAACAACCATATAATATATACACTGTGATAGTACAAAATACTATCACATATACACATATAATTAATCTAAATGTGTTAACTGTTTTATTACTTTTTTTTAATAATTGTTTTACAACTAAGAATACTATTTTCTTCATAAAGTTTAACAGTATTTAAACTAACAAAGTTTGTTAATGAACAACAAAATATTTAGATAATCTTAAATCAGATTTGCCAACCCATCAAATGATTGAAATATATTACATTTGGAGACAATTAAATATAAGAAACTAAAAATGAAACATTTTTAATACATTAAGATCATTAAGGTTAAGTGTTATAAATAACATAACTTTTTTTTTCTTTTAAAACATATAACACTCTACAGGATGTGAGATTTAACAAATCGAAACTCCAACAATTGGGCAGCCAAAAACATAACCACTTTACCAGTCAAATATATTTTCCACCCAAGACGACCTGAATCCCTGAAGTTGGACTTCAAGCCAAAAAATTATATCAAGACTGAACTGAATTCGAACCCAATTCACAAGTTCAGATCAAAACCTAATGGACAATACATATTGATGGCACATGAGGCTATGCACCATGAAGTAGCTCAATGGATATGCCAATTATTGAGACCACTTATCTGACTCTGACTAACATATAATATAAAATGACTATGGATATTCCAGAATAAATTCACATATGTAAAGTACAAGGAATAAATCCTTTATGTTGTTTATTCAAATTAAAAATAAATCATAGATATAATAAAATATCTTTAGTAACAACAAAATGATATATAACAATAGCTGTAGTATAGTCATATAATCATCACAAATAAAACATATAAAAGCTCTTTTTGGAAAATTTTAAATTTTTGCTCTTTTCAATATGGCTTTATTACAAAAATAATCTAAACTGCATACATAGTGACATCTACTGGCTCTATATAAAATTAACACGTCTATAATTATACTTAAATATAACAACACATATTATACAACCCTCCATTCATTTTTCATTATCCAATTATTAGTTAAATTAATTGATGTTTTATAAATATTCATACAATTATTTTTGTTATAATTAATGTAATTGGTTTCTTATATTTTCCTTCTATTAATTTCTTTAATATAATTTAATGGACTTATATTCTTAACACAATCTATTCTATGTCCATATTTTAAGTAGTGAACATATAATGCAGATCTGTCATCTCTTCTATTAATAGCATTATTATGTTCTTTAGCCCTTTCTTCTAATTGTTTTGCTGTATGTCCATAATAAACCATACTGCAAACCCCACAAGTAATTTTATATACTATACCCTTTTTATATTTTATATCATCTTTTATTTTATAATTCCCTACTAATATATCAAGAGTTTTACTGTTTGACCATCCTATTTTAATATTTCAATCTATATAATTTTTATTTTTTAATAATGTATTATAAATTTTAGGAACATATGAAAGTTTTACCCATTTTATATTTTCTGGGTCACTATTAGTACCCAAATTATTTTGTTTATAATTAAAGAATATATTTTTAATGTTTCTAGGGTTGTAGCCATAACTAGTATATAACTTTATAAATTTCTCTTTTTGCAAAGTAGCTATCTTCCTATCTGTGTTATATTTATCATTTTTGTTTTTAAAATTTTTAATAACTGCCATTTTTTGTATCCATGCCTGTTGCAAATCCATAGAAATTATTTTCCTTAATTTATCTTCTTTAATGAAGTGTTTTAATTTAATTATATTATTATCATCTATCTCTATCTCTACATCTAAATATTTTATTTTAACATCAATTTCTATAATTGTAAATTTTATATTATCCATATTATTATTAAGTTCATTGTATGTTTTCTTTACAGCTCTTTTATTACCCAATTATTAATATATCATCAATGTATCTAAAGTAATGTGTTATATCTTGATTTTCTATTCTACTATTAACAATTTTCATTTCCATTTCGTTGATGAATATTGATGACATTCATCCACTAATTGCACAACCCATTACCCACCCCTTATGTATCCTCCAATATTCACTATTATATTTAAAATACAAACTATTATGTATCAAAATTAAACCTTCTTCAATAATATTAATTACCTCTATATCATTAATATGCATATATAATTTCTGTATTAATATTTCTCTACTTTTTGTTCTTGAAATGCTAGGATACATCTTTTCAATATCCATTACAAATATACTTTGGTTTCTATTCAATTTTATCATATTTAACTTATTTATAATAACCTCTGTATTTTTCATGCAAAACTCCCCATAAACAATAACATTTACTATCCATTTATTTAAATACTTACAAAATCTTTGTAGAATAAAATTAGTAAAATTAAATAATAATCTCAATGGATTACTTTCTTTATGAGTTTTTACCTTAGTAAACAAATATGGGTTCTCATAAGAAGAAGGATATAAATGTTTATACTGATATGTATTAATAATTTTTTCCCTTCCATCTTTTGTAATAATTTCATATATTTATTTTTTATCATGTTAATAGGATCTTTTGATAATCTTTTATATCCTTCTTTTTTTATTTCATACTCTATCCTATCTATATAATCCTTAGAATATAAAACCACAAATCTACTACTTTTATCCTCTTTACATATTGTTATGTTGTCACTTTTTCATATATTTCTTATTTCTTTAGTAATCCTTCTATATTTATATGATATAATAGTGAATATTGGAGTATACATAAAAGGTGGGTAATGGGGTGTGCAATTAGTGGATTAATGTCATCAATATTCATCAACAAAATGGAAATGAAAATTGTTAATAGTAGAATAGAAAATCAAGATATAATACATTACTTTAGATACGTTGATGATATATTAATAATTGGGTAATAAAAGAGCTGTAAAGAAAGCATACAATGAACTTAATAATAATATGGATAATATAAAATTTACAATTATAGAAATTGATGTTAAAATAAAATATTTAGATGTAGAGATAGAGATAGATGATAATAATATAATTAAATTAAAACACTTCATTAAAGAAGATAAATTAAGGAAAATAATTTCTATGGATTCGCAACAGGCATGGATACAAAAAATGGCAGTTATTAAAATTTTTAAAAGCAAAAATGATAAATATAACACAGATAGGAAGATAGCTACTTTGCAAAAAGAGAAATTTATAAAGTTATATACTAGTTATGGATACAACCCTAGAAACTATAAAAATATATTTTTTAATTATAAACAAAATAATTTGGGTAATAATAGTGACCCAGAAAATATAAAATGGGTAAAACTTTCATATGTTCCTAAAATTTATAATACTGTGAGAGTACCATATGAGCATCACCTAAAACAATTTGTGTTTCTTTGTGAATTTAACTGTGCCTATATCGAATCAACAGATATAAATAACTTACACCTATCTTAAGCATTTCATGTATCAGCTATATATATATATATATAAACTAGTTAGTATTAAAAGAATAATTCTAAAAATGAATAATTCTAGTTTATTTATACACACACATAAATAAAATGTTTCTAACTAATAGTATTTTTTTTTTGTTAATATAAAACTTGACATTTGACAAAGCCTTAAGTCAACATTGCATTTTTATCAGTTGAAACAAAGGAAATAAACGTTTGGGGTTAATTACAAAGTGTATATGTTAAACAATAGAGAGCGTGCACATGATTATGTGATATGCTTGCTGAAATTAATCCAGTATAAAAACGAACTAATATTGTTATAACAATAATCTTCTATTTAGTTATCAAGGCAAGAACTACGTCTGTAAATTTAAATGTGTTCGAATTTAGAACACATTTAAGAAAAATTAAAAAAAAGATTCAATATTTTAAAACCTGCTTCAAGTAATTAATTTACTGCCTTTGAATATTATAAAGAACTATAAAAAAATAATCATTGTAATTAACAAGGTTATAAAAGTTATCAACGTCTTCGAAATGAGTTTACAAATATATATTTAAGAAGACAAAAATTTATAAAGATGTTCTGTGGCTAGATAATTTATGCCAGGGATTTCTACTGATGTTTTAAACCCGGACATGTAAATTTATTCCTACTTAATCAATGCCTAAAATATAATCGTCATAATTCTCATTTAAAAAGCTGCTTTAATATTGGAGTATTATATTGAAGAAGATGTTAAATATTTTACTACATAAATATTTAAAGAATGAATATCTGGATTGCCTCTTCGAAGGATGATCAATAAACTTTATGTTTCAACATTCATCATCATTTTATTTCGTCTAAGGAGGGATATAAAACCGTATTCTTTCTCGTCTTGTATTACTTCATTGTATAATTTAAGAACTCTTAAACTTTATTTCCTTTGTGGATAATTATATTTACTTAGAAAAATTACTTCGTATATTAAAATGGAGAACTGATAAGATGAACACTTTATTTTTTTTTATTTATTTAATAAAATTTAGATGTTGATATTTTGATATATACTCTGATGGAAATGACAGCTGACTAAGGTAAACGTTTTTAAATTATTTCAATTTGGAAGTAAGTTTTATTATATTCCAAATTGAATCTTACATGACAATTAACATAATATATTTTTAAACATACATAACTAATATCAGAATACATTATATTATTAATCTAGTGTGAATGGATGTTATAGTACATAAACATACAACACACACTGAATTATTTTAATGACACAATAGGTAGATTTATAATGTGTCATGTGTATTTATTATACGCATGATTTTAAATTATATATATATGTAAATGATTACATTTTTTTTTTTGAATATTAAATAATTTATTAGTGTATATAAGCACAGATTATAATTCTAAATTTTAATGTTTTTATGTGATAATATTTTGTTTTTTATTACTGATTAAAATGTGTTAAACTGGATTTCAAAATTAAACAGGTCTCGTTTGTTTATTTTATTTAGTCGTTTTATAAAACCAATATTTATAAATATACATACTCATGCATATATATGTTAAATCAACTTAGTGATTTAATATTTATAAAGAAGTTATATATAGCTTATATTAAATTTATTATTACTATGGGATATTTGTGGAAATGCCTGAAGAGAGTCGATTGCAAATTTCTACTCTGAGCTCGAATTCCGAGAGTAACAAGGTTATTAATAGAGGAGTGAATTGGATTATATTTTAAATAACATCATCCATGGCATTCTATAAGAAGACTCAAAGTCCGACTATAGTTAGATGTGACTTCCTCGAGTCCTGAAAAGGATCGTCCCATTATAATACATTATTAAAAAATAAAAATTATATAGATTGAAATATTAAAATATGATGGTCAAACAGTAAAACTCTTGATATATTAGTAGGGGATTATAAAATAAAAGATGATATAAAATATAAAAAGGGTATAGTATATAAAATTACTTGTGGGGTTTGCAGTATGGTTTATTATGGACATACAGCAAAACAATTAGAAGAAAGGGCTAAAGAACACAATAATGCTATTAATAGAAGAGATAACAGATCTGCATTATATGTTCACAACTTAAAATATGGACATAGAATATATTGTGTTAAGAATATAAGTCCATTAAATTATATTAAAGAAATTAATAGAAGGAAAATATATGAAACCAATTACATTAATTATAACAAAATAATTGCATGAACATTTATAAAACATCAATTAATTTAACTAATAATTGGATAATGAAAAATGAATGGAGGGTTGTATAATATGTGTTGTTATATTTAAGTATAATTATAGGCATTAATTTTATATAGAGCTGCTAAATGTCACTATGCATGCAGTATAGGTTATTTTTGTAATAAAGCCATATTGAAAAGGGCAAAAATTTAAAATTTGCCAAAAAGAGCTTTTTATATGTTTTATTTGTGATGATTATATGACTATACTACAGCTATTGTTATATATCATTTTGTTGTTAGTAAAGACATTTTATTATATCTATGATTTATTCACATATGTATATTTGGGTTGCCAGTACAAACAGTGAGAATGAATATTTAAAACTAATCAATAAATAATAAACAATCAAACCAAGTATGTATATAAAATATTTAATAATAAGAAAATATTTTTTCAAATATTTATGATTAGTATTATAAATTCAATAAATAATGGCAGTTCTAGTCATATGCCAATAATTAATATGTAAATATTTAAGAAATATATTTGTCTATGCCCTGACAAAGTAGATAAGTGTAAATAAAGATATCTATGGTGTTTGTGCCAAACGAATTACATACATTATTCATTATTTGGTATTTTATTTGGAAAAGAAGATAGGATTCTAATTTTATGTAAGGAGGAGGTGAGATTTATTTTCCACACATCCATAAATCAATTCATGAACAGCATAATAAATACATAGGGTATAACTTCAATACTTAACAAAAAAAAATTATTTAAATTATCGATAAATGTAAAATTGTTTGATTTTAATGAAATCAATTCATTACAATTTATAAAGCAAAATAGCAGGCCTTTACTTGAACTAAGAAATAAAATGGTACAAACACATTATGAGCAGCAAAACGAATATGAAATAAAATGGTTTATCAGTGATTCAAAAAGTATAAGGGTGGCATGTATTCAACAAGTCCTTTCTGCCCTACAAATGATTCATGGAACATGGGAAAAGCCAGGTTGGGACACAGCCATGAACCTTTGGTGTTCCAATACAGTGAAGAAGCAAAAGTTTGGCTCGTGTTAGCAACATTCTGAATGGTGATGATATAATGAGCATCATATTTGATTAATAAGGCCCAAATTATATAACAGATGCTTAACGTAATGACCTAATCATATCAGATTAAATTCAACATTACTCGAAGCAAATGTGCTTAAATGAAATTATATAAGTATAATAATAAAACCCTTTATATCATGCCCTTACTAAACACAATTATAAAATATGAGATTTAAATCAGAATATATTTATTTTATTTTCCTTATTAACCTTTCGTAAAACATTAATAAATGTAATTAATATAAATAGATAATTTTGTATAACTTAAATAAAATAGCCAGGAGCATAGGTTGTAAACTGAGCTAATAATACTTATCAGCCACTGGTAAAATCATATCAGACATTAAATAAATCTTTCAACTCGATAATTAATAAAACCATATTAATTTAGCTCTAACAGGCAATAATTAAGCTATAAAATTTAATGCAATACTATTTTCTTAGGATGAGTTTAAATGAAAGAGATTATTATCAATTTGAAAATATTATTGGCATATTATTGCAAATAAATGATATGATATTAATAATCATTCAAATAAATATAATTAAAATTAGTTCAAATGAACCGCCATATTAGGAGAAAGAAAGTTAACAAGATATTAATTTTAAGACTAGAGAAAATAGAATAGAGAATTACTATAACAAAATTTAACACATTATAAAGTGATTAGAGAAATTTTAGAAAGTAGTTAATTTAAATTATGGTTTGAGGTATAGTTCATGAACAGACCAGAAATTTGCATATTTATAAAGTAAAAAGGGTTTCCAGTCCTTCCATGGCTCACTCATTTTCATAATAACAGTCTGGTTGGGTTTAGAAGACAATGTAGGTGCACACTTGATTCATGTGAATTTCATTTATGGATTAGTTTCCTTCTGTATTTTGGCACCTTATGATTGGTATTTAAAAGTTTTGTTTTGCAGCAACATTTTGAAGATTTGTAGAGGACTTCAGGGTCCAGCAATCAGATCCCCGAAGTTAGCATGTACCATGCTGAAAATACTATTAAAAATCAAAATTAAAAAGGACATAGTTTCTGATGGCAACTCCTCTTAATTTAATAATAATGGTCCTTATAGAAACTTTTTTTTGGTTTTTATACTCTTTCCTATGGTTTGTCGCCCATTCTGATTTTGATGCTTTAAGGCTAAAGCTTTTACATTATTACAAATCAAAATTTTCTCTAATTCATTTCTGATTCATTCCTTCGATAAGACTTTCAAATCCATTAACTTTGAATTCATTTTCTATTTAGAAAATGAATTTGTAAAATCTGAACAAATGATTTTAATTTAGCACCATCCTTAAAGTTTTAACTTATAATTTTAACTAATTAATAAAAGATTCCCCATTGTCTTTGGGAAAGGATGATCTGAAAGCTTATTGAAGGATTGTAACTTTTAATCACATAATTTTGAACAAAATGGTAAAATATGAAATAAAACATTCCGATGTAATAAAACTTTATAACGAATATATATTTAACTATTTACAAATATATATGTACAATCCAAATAATTGAAATATATATATATTATAATGGTCAGAACGATTCTCATCATACATCCCCCCTAATACCCATCATACCAGTCACGTTAGTCACTAATTCGATCCTTATTGGTGTGTAGTCCCACTATACATCGTGCATTCACGTTGGTCGCCAGATATAACGGACAGAATGATTATCACTTGGATATATCTATCAGATTCAACAATCAACTGATTCGATCACAATGTATGACCAACTTACATAAAGTTTTTTATGTGATGATACACCTATCTATCGAGCCCCAAAGTTGACAGTGCCAGATATAACAGATGGAACGATGACCACTAGCCCCAAAAGTTGATGATGCCAAATATAATGGACGGAATGATTACAACTAATCCCAAACATTGCTAACACCAGTATAATGGGCAGTACTCTTCATCAACAGTCATCAACTAACCAAGCCCAATGATGGTGCACCAGATGTAATGTATGGTCAACTAACTTGCAGGCTGTACTACTATGCAAATGTATCAATATGATGAGGGGATAAGTTAATATACTTTAATTTATTACCCCTAATGAAACAATCTGCAAAGACCTACGAGGTTTAGAAGAGAAAAAAAGTTGCATTCAACTATGTTCAGACTGTGGGTCATCTGATAGAATTCTAATGAGAACCTGATGAAATACTTAACCAATGATTGCATAAACTTTAATTGACTCACTCTATCCCTATTTAATAATAATAAATGCAATTTAGGTTAGTTCATCCACTTTTCCCCTTTTAAATTCCGTTATGCCCTAATATTCAAACCCAGAGAGTATATTGCTTTCGACTCCTTTAGCAGGTATGAACAGATACACACAGCAACACCTGCACCTATATATAGGTTACAACTAGCATTTATTACATTTGTTTTATTTTCAAGCTTTTATATAATAAGAAAAACAGATGTGTGTGCATGTATAATTATTTATAAACTGTGGAATGTCAGGACAACTCAATAAACCAAAGACCAGAATAATACAAACTCTCTAACATTTATTAACAATAATAAATATCAAGTATAATAACAATAGTAATGATAAAAAAAATAAAATAATAATAATAATAATATGTACATGTGTCACATGTGAACCTCTACCATTTTACTAATTAATGATTATTATAATCCAACCCTTATACCCATGGTAGAAATCCACCAATGTCTCTCATTCTCTACAAATTATAATTACATAGAAAAATAAACTTTAGTTATTTAATGTAATTGAGATGCTGGCTAGCTAAATTATATATATTTACAAATGTTAATCTATTTAACAAGTTTCCCCAATTTATATATATGATAGATAGATAGATACTAGTTGATCAATCAAACATACTGGAAAATATATATACAAGGTTAATCACAAAATAAAACATATAATATGTATTTTGTATAAGTGTTGTAATTTAACCTATAAAATAAATTTAGAGAATCTTACCTCAAAATTTATGTGGATAACCTGATGTGAAGCAGGTGGGATTACCTAAACTTTATTTATAATGAAAATATAAAAATATCAAAATGAATAATCCCCCCTTTTCTTCTTTGCTAATTCTGAAAAATGAGGCTTCAGCATCAGAGTGTGAAAATACAATAGATAATATAAATAAAAAAATAAATAAATAAATAAAAATTTACAATATTGATTCTTTGACTAAAAATTGTAATTGGAACAAAGTTCATAAAAATCATCCTAATAAAAGTAGTAGTAGTTGATAGTTGGGCAAGTTGTTCTTTAAAGCAGTTTCACTTAGTAAATCATTTTCCTTAGCAAGGATAGATAGATACAATGGTGTCTCCTGTAGTTGTGTTTAATGGTAAACATCTTGATCCTCATTTGATTCACCTTAAAGTATTCCAATCCTTGTTTACTTTGAACTGCAGGCATCTTCTTGTGTGTTTATAATAAAGTAGGTAGGTAGGTAGGTAGGTAGGTATAATGCAGCTGGCAGGAAATACCATGACACACAATAGCATGTTTTGTTCTAGCCCATTTTCATATTAAAGTACAATTTAATAATTATTTATAATCATATATTTGTATTGAATAGTATTGAAGCACTTATATATATATAAAGAAAATTATTTCATTTTTTTTCTTTTTCAATTTCCAGCAGACTTAATTCTCGTTATTCTATTTGAAAAGATTTAAAATATTCAAATTTACTCCAACAACTATTAAAACACGATTTAATTAGTTAAGAATTTATCAATTATTCTTACTTATTATTTCACTTTCTTTCCTTTGAATTTGGTACACTTTTAGTTACAGCATTTGACTTTTAAAATGTTTATAATTTAACTAAAAGAAAAAGTAAAACTCCATTTTAGCGTTCTAAATTTTACTTTAAATTGCTGTCTTTTTTTACAGGTGCTATAACAATAAGCCTGATTTGTAAACTGTCTTTTGTTTTTATACATTTCATGTGCATAGATTTCCAGGAATGCCGAGATTTTTAACTGCCTATTGTTTAAATTCATTTAGATTTTTATATGTATTGTTTAAATACATTTCACTTATTACTAATAAAAAAAAAATATAATCAGTTCTACTTTCACACATATGTGCCCACATAATTAACTTCAGGTCATCCCAACTTCATTTAACTATAAATTAATATTCAATTTTAAATTAAAAAAATAATATATACATTACAGTTTATTTAATCAAATACTTTTATATTATAACAAAACCCTATTTACCTCTCACTAGACAGGTATATACTACTGAATATGTATAAGGTGTATTAATATACGTGCCTGTGTATTTTTATTTAATTAATTGATTTGACCTAAAATATTATTATTCAAACTTATGGGTTATTCTCACAAATGTAATATATCCCCAACGCATATTTATGGTCATCCGAAGGACACCAAACCTATTTCGAATATAAGAATTATGCAAAGTGGATATATTGCCAACAAGAATATTATTTACGTAATGTGAGAGAGGATTTGACCATCAGCTAGCTCAGTCTCATGGTCGGGTGATGTCTTAGCCATGAGTAGCTATGAATGGGGTAAAGAGTTCTCTTTTATTTTATTTTTAAACATAAAAATATATATAAATAATCATAAACTAAATAAATAGATTTATAAATAATTAAACTAAGTCAATGCTCTACTTTCTTGATATATTTATTTAATATGATAAAAAAAAAATATTGAACACTCTGTCATTTCAAATCACAATCATACATCATTCTTTTATTATATCTCTCATACATATCTTAAGTAGTGAAGATCGATACTATGAAAAGTTTGTATTATGTGACTTTCAACACTCGTTACTTTCTTATGTCCATAATGGAACGAAGCTTTAATTAAAGAAATCTTATAAAGTTAGTTCGCAAGTCACCTTCACTGATTATTGAAAATACAAAATTTCCTTTTTATAAAGAAAATTTAAAAAGATCAATGATTAAAGTTCTTTACCTGCCTTCCCAGGAAGTAGTAGAAGCAATTTTTATTTATTTATTATATAGTTTCATTCCACAGGTAAGTTCGCAAGTCACCTTCACTGATTATTGAAAATACAAAATTTCCTTTTTATAAAGAAAATTTAAAAAGATCAATGATTAAAGTTCTTTACCTGCCTTCCCGGGAAGTAGTAGAAGCAATTTTTATTTATTTATTATATAGTTTCATTCCGCAGGTAATTAGCCAATTCAAGGTAATGATTCGAGATCTTTATGTCCATTGGCCAATGAGGTTCATTTGATTCCATGCTGGAATTATGTGTTGTTTTGAGGCATCCTGGTTTTATTGAGGCAGCTGCAGCAGGTTGGGATCAGGGGCCTGAATCCAATGCGTTTTCTCTTACCCCGACATGTCTTTTGAAATCGCCATTATATATTTTTAAATATTAAAACTGTTTAGGTGTTCACTATTGTAGCTCTGCTGGAAAAAGATCCTATGCATTCTGGGTGGCTCGCTTTTATAACCCCCTCCATTGGTTCTAGAAGCTTCTTTTTTATCTCACTTCTGATTTTCAATGTGGAATAACCAGATCTATTAGACGTGCAAAAACTTGCATCACAGCTTCTATTGTAATATGACAGAAAAATAAAATCTCATTCTGCCAGAAAACTCTAGTTTTTTCAATGTGAAATAAAAATTTTTGTTTCTCTCTCTTCACTACTCAATTCATTCATACACGCATTTGTCACACACACATATATATATAATTTAAAATAACAGAGTCCCTCCCCCCATGTTTATGTATTTGTAACCACCACCATGTAATAAACAAAATTAAATATTATATATATCTCTACATTATATATATATCTACTGATTAAATAATTTATTTGTGACTGGGTTCGAATCCATTCTGTCACAATATATATACAATATTACTTTCTAAAATATTGATCGTATTTTATTTATTATAACTTAGTAATTTATCATGTATTATATGTATATATATAATAATAATAACAAATAATAATCTTCCCACTATTAATATAAATTCCAAATAGTTTGTGTTCAATAAA
Source organism: Epiperipatus broadwayi (assembly GCA_028023455.1). Taxonomy (NCBI): domain Eukaryota; kingdom Metazoa; phylum Onychophora; class Udeonychophora; order Euonychophora; family Peripatidae; genus Epiperipatus; species Epiperipatus broadwayi. The sequence continues at coordinate 51,434 of JAQFVV010006811.1, read as the reverse complement.
TAAGCTTGATCCTTTTAGGAGTGTGTGCATTGTAAGCTACCTTTTACAATATATATATATATATTTCATGAATATTTTATCATGAGGTAATTAATAACATTAACAAGTTTAAACATAAGATAATTAGTCTCAATAAATTTTTAAATAATAATCTCTGTTTTAACTGAACCTAACGTATATTGATGATAGTATAAAGTCTCATCACATTCAGAAATATTCACTGTTAGTGACATGGTTTGAGCTATGTTAAAGGTGGGATCTCAGGAAGTTCGGATCAAACTTAGATCTGACCACTTCAATATATATATTGTAACCTTATGGTTGGGCTCGATGATGTTAAACCTTATTTATGTGATCAAATGTGTAAAATTTTAAATTTTAAATTTTCATTGACCATAATTGAAATGTATTATCAGTGGTATGTTATTGTAATTTTCAAATTTTATTTTTAAATTAAGTAAATTTTATCAACATATCTCCTGAGAGTGATAAAAGACTTAGACTGTTCAAGATATGCTCTAAGTCCTCTACCTGGATGTATATGAGATTTTATTATTCAATCTGTAAGGTGGATTAATTTTTACTAATAATAAAATAATAATTTATTAGTGTTCTTATTAATTTATAAGTATAAAAACATTTGAGATTTTGTTATTATTAAATAATAATCAAAAAGATTTAAACTCATAACTATTCTAAATTAATCTTTGTAATTAATCCCTACACTTATTTTTATTGTGATTTAAAATAATTTTGAACAGCTTAGTTAGTTATCACCAATGCATATAGATGGAGACATATTAATTGCATGCATGAACCAAGATTTAATTCGTCTATTTTTTTACGATAATTCTATTTGATAAAGATATAAAATACTTAACAGAGTTTGTAGGGGAAGGACCATTAAAAGAGCAAGAGAAGTGATAATATCTGAGGTATAACATAAGTTAAGATCAAGATGAAGCTGAAAATAAATAACACTGGATTTGGATTTGAACCAAATTTAAATGATAGACAATTATATTTTGACTCATAAAATAATGGAGTGGAGAATTCCACTTCCTTGCATACATCTGACCTACCGATCTATCAACTGACAATTGCCAGAATTTCACATTAAGAAAAAATGGGAACCATTTTGGAAAACAAATACTTCGTTCAAAGAGACTTCAGATTTAAAACCAAACAACAGACCATAAGCATAAAATTTTATTCTATATGTTACTACAATGTTAATTATTATATTATATATGTTTAAAGATTAACAATGATTTGTTTGGAATGGCAAAAAAAAGTATTCTGTGCATTCATTTATAAAATAGTTTTTGTCTTTATACCAAACGTAATAAGAACCAGATTAAAAGTGATCAAGACAAAACTTTCTGAATTTAAATTTAAAAAATGATACATTAAAAGGATATTAAAATTAACATATGTTATAATGCATGAATGTAATTTATATTTCTATCAAAATATTATTCTGATAAATTTTTCTTACTAAAATGCTTGCTTACTTTGTTATTAAAAATGAATATTAGAATACGTTTACCATTTTGGTAATTATAAAAGATATTTAACGTATAGTTTAATTGGATAGACTTAATGCAAATCTTGATGAAAGAAAATAATTTATAATATATAAAAAAAGTGAATAACAACTTCTTAATTACTACTGTGAAACACTGGAGTAAACATTAGGTTAAAATATTAATGAGAAGATTTTGAAATACTTTAAAATGCAGGAATCATTCTTAATTATTCCAATATATTACTGCATATAGAAAAATTGATAACAATTCATTTGAAAAAATTTTCTTTTGTTGTCTAAGTTGGAGATATTATTTAAGTTACAACTTTGTTTTAAAAATACAGATTCAAAATTCTGAAGAAAAATGTTTATGAGTGTTACTGTATAATTGTTTTATTTTCCAGAAACTTTTATATGTTTTATTTACTTTACCATGATAAAATATTAAGATTATGGATGCATCACCTCATAAAATAGTTTGCAGGTTGACAATGATATCATTTCCCCCTCATCAGTCAGCTTATAGCATGTAGAAAATGAATTTAAATTATAGACTATGGGAATAAAATGAAGTATAATTATAATATTTTTTTATATTCATGTTTATTAATATTTTATATTAGTTTTGGATATGCTATTAAGGTATATATATTTTTTCTTCTATTTATAGTATAAATATGCACTGATTCTGAAGACAGACTAAGGTAAAATTATATATATATATATATTGTACTGGTTAGCTTAAAGTTAATATTAAATTAGGCTTATCTAGATAAAGATACACATCTCTTACAATTATGGAAATTGTCTATTGACATTTTATCTATGGGTAAACAGACAGTGATTTGTCATAAGCATAATAATATGATGATGTAATTATTTTATTATATGGAATTTTCCATATAACCAGGTATACATTAGTTTTCCATATAACAAGGTATACATACATTCATTTATATCTTTGCTATATTTTACCTGTAATTTAGTATATCCACTTTAGTTTATTAGAATTTATCCTATTTTTCATTGACTGTGTATTTCTTATTATTATAAATTTTATTGCATTTAAAAATATTTTATAGTCATTTGACTTACAGTATCTGTGTTGGTTTTATACACTATTTAACATATGCATTGTTTTTAATGTGAGAAATATTTTATCTTGCCATTGTTTGATGAGTTGTGTTTGTTTCTATTTAAAAAGTGTGAGAAATATATAATTTTATTAAACATTGTAACACTGATATTATGCATTGATAGGTGGAATATAATCTCCCATTGCTTATTCCATGAGAGGATTCTATTGTTGAGGCTTATAATTATTTTATGCTTAACAAGTATAGTTTAATCCCAGAAGGGGATTATTTTTATAGTATGCATTATTTTTCTGTATTGAGACAATGTATACACATTTTGTACCTAGAAAAAAGGCATTGGAATCTTTCATATTGTTATACAATTATATAATGTTGGTCTGAAGAGCCTTTCTTTATTGTCTGATCTCTCATAATGATTTCTAGTTATTTTCCACCATATATGATGAAGTTCTTGGTATTTTAAAATTGTATAGCAATGATAAGGTAGAGTTAGCTTCAGGGAAATTTGTTTATCTATAGTGTTTAGTTAAGTAAAAATAGTGTATGTATTATGCTGTTGTACCTTGTCAACAGTTTATAAGCAACCCAACAAAATTTATTAGTAATTTTAAAATTCATCTTGTGTATGGCATAATAAGTGATATACAAATGCAATGTCATTTCATTTCCATCAAGTAGTAGTTTACTAATGGATCAGTAAGACATTTCAATAATTAAGATGATTATTCTGTGGACATGGGCAAAGTTTTGTATCCTGTATATATTTGATTTCACTTGTCTGTTTCCATATTCTTATAATTGATTGCTAAATGCTAAATAATAATTGTTATTTGTGCTTCATATGATAATTGTCATCATATTACTTATTAGTAAAGTTTAGTTATGCTTTAATGCTCTCAATATCACACTATAGATGGGTATTATGAATAATAGTCATTAGACATATCAGTGCATCAAAACTGTTAATAAATCTAAAGGGAATATATCTGCAATCAATTGAATATATCTTGTTTTATATTGTTTCTGAAATATATATGTTTTCAATTACTTATTATTATTTTAGAAAGTTGTAAATAGTGAATATTATTTATTTTAAAGACTTTGCAAGAGCTTATCCACACTTCTTTCACAGCCTTATTTATACGTTATGAGATATGAACTGAATACAATCGCAAAATGCCCATTTGTGTTCAGCCATATTTTACGAAACTTTATTTATACAATATATAAATCCCTGAGAAGTATTTTTTGTGGGGGATTTGTTTTATTATATTTTATTATTTTGAAAGTTTAAGCTAAGATTTGTGTTCTCACCTGTTGGTGAATGACTGAATGTTGGTTCTATGTATTATGTTAGGCTTAGATTCTTTGATTTAGCCTCAATTCAATGACAAATTAGCACATCCCCTTTATTTATCATTAGAGTATATATGTATGTATAATAATATCTGGAATAGTTTTTATAACATACAAAATATCAAAACTGCCATTCTGAATACCTTTGCATAGTTAAAAAGGAATTCATAATTATGAATTTTTTGTATAATAAATTATGATATTCTGTGAATAGATTTAAATCTGTATTTCCAGAACATTCAATTATTTGTAATGGAAGTTTTTCCTAGGATAATACATTTATTTTGCATGTGGAAAACTAATTGAAGAACTGAAAAATCAAAACATCTTATTGGGTTCTATAAATAGAATTGATAAATTATTAAATTAACAATATAATTGTTAATATGCATAAATTAAAAAATAATATTCATTCACATAGTAATATTACCATTGTGTGACTTAAATGAAATTTTTTTAAATTTTGACTGTAAAATGCTATTCAAGTTGATAGCCTTATGTAAGTTAATTTTAGCTGCTATTTGTTTTTATCAATTGATATTTTGTAAATTGTAAAATTTATTCCAAACATTTTTATTTATTATACATTATTTTATCTGATTTCACACACACACATATATATATATTGTGCCATTACTTTTCATATCTAAAAGTTTGTAGGCTAAGAATCAAAAATTTAAATTACAGCTGGAATCATATCATACGAGGGCGCCACTAGGAAAAGAACCTAGAGCCATGAAATTAGAAAAATCTTATATTTGCAGCTGTTAATTTTTATATGTATGACAGATCCAACTAATCTCCCCTTTGTAATCCCATTTTTAATATGCGTGTATACGCGATGATCATATGTTTTATTATCACATACAAGCACTAAAGGAACAAACAAGTACACTTAAATATGTTTCAAATAATAATACGCTTTATTATAATTTTTACTTTTCTTTTATTCAAGACTCTTGATAGAAACAAATCATTAATAATTCCCTCTCTACCTTCCTCTTTTGTATAAGCTTAACATGATTAACATTATCTTTCTTTTTTTTTTCTTTTTATATAAAATAAAAAAAAAAAACAAAGGTGAAAAGTAATATGTATTTTTCATTCTTGAAAGAACATGCACTTTTACTTATATATATAAGTAGACTGGTCTGAATCTTGGCTTGTACAGAGGCTAAGTGGCTTACTATTAGGAGCAAGTTATTACACTAAACCCCTACCCTCTCTTTCAATATTTACTCAACCCTTAAACTTTTCATTTATGCTTTTTTAAATCATTTATACATTCTATTTCTTTAACAATTTCTTGGATTCATTCATGGTATTATTATTATTTTTAACCTCTGGCTACAGTCTTGAATTTCATCAAAAGTTATTTGAAAACCCTCTGTAAAAAATTTAAAAACAAACAAACACATATACAAATAAATTACGTATTTTAAATAAAATTAATTGGACAATGTAAACATAAGCATTATATATATATATATATATAACAAAACCCCTTCTATTGTTGCAACTTATAGTTTGTGGCTGATTAAATACAATCCTAATTAGATATGTTTTTAGGTTCAGCAATCTCTATAGTTAAATTAAAAAGCAAAGTTTATATTACCCTGATCAATCAGTGTCCATACGTGTTCCTTGGGATCCTTTGGGAGTTGATTTACAGCAACGAATTTTGTACTCTAGCTGGCTTCACATTCTCTTAGGTGGCCTTGTTCCATGAGGTGGTTTCCCGGTGTGATGAAAATCTAGAAATCGGCCAGTGTCCCGGCTGGGGATGGATCTTAGTTGTTTAGCCTTCTAACATTTTATTTTCATTCTATAATAGTTCTTTTCTTTTATTAAAAAGCTAATAATCCTAACAATAGGTTTTTCTCTGTATTTATAGTCCTTTTTCCATTGTCCTTTCATCTGATCACGTTCCCAGCCAGTGATTGCTTTTCTTTAATTTTTTTAGTTTTTAACACCTTCCAACTAAAAGCCACGACAATAGAATTAATTACAATTCTTTTTCCCCCTTCCCTCCCTTCAGATTAGAAAATTTAATTAAAGTTGTTTTCCAAAAACAAAAAATATTTTATTAATTTTTTCCTTTAATATCACATTTGATGTAATCTTTCAATCCAATTAAAAAAAACTAATCTACCATTTTGCCTTTTCTTTTCTTTCTGTTTTTTTTTTTCAAATCCCAATAAAAAACTAATAAATAATACCAAAAACCTACTATATAAAAAAAAACTAATAAATAATACCAAAAAAGTTTCTATATATACAGCATTTATTTTTTATTTTATACCTAGTATATATATATATGTGTGTGTGTAGATACGTAATTTACATACACAGAAAATATAACACGAGGCGCTTAAAATTATCAGCTCATTGCATTCCTTCCCAATAAAAAAAATATACAAAAAAAAACTTTAATTACTCTGTGAAGGCTTGCCTGTAAATTCTCTTATCCTGTTACCTTTTCCACTAGATTCATTACTATTTTCTCACCTAATCTTAGAGTCTTCCCCTTCTTCTGTATCATTATACTTCATATCGACTAACATTTCTATGACTTCCTCGATTGATAGATGTCAATTTCCTGCCAGTTTCCACTGTACTCCTGAAGGAAGGTTATACCTTATAGTTCTCACTATTTGAAATTGGTCCCTTTGATAAGCTTCCAATGTTCTTAATTTTGCGGCTTGACGCTGGAAGAACTGACTGTACATTCTGTCTTTGTCAGGTTTATATTTCTCTCGCGATATTTTCATGCATATCGTCTCTTGTTTCTCAATACCCCAGATCCCCTGTAAAATCATGTTTCGATATTCCGAGAAAGTTTTGGGTCTGTGATTTACAGCTTTCCACCATTCCCATGCGGGACCACTTAAATAGCTCATAGCTATGATAATTTTTCTGTTTCCTCTGATCTATGAAAGTGAAAAAAATCTTGGAAATTATTCAAATAATCACATGGGCTTTCTTCCCTGTCTCCTTTAAACCCCTTTAAATGAATAAACTTGGCTAATGCCAGTCTATTGAAGCTATTTTCCTTTGGTTCGTTCAGTTTCTTTTCCATTTTACTTTCCTCCATATCTATCATTGTCCACTTCTTTTGTGTGTTCACTTTTATTTGTTTTAGTTGTCCTTCCCCTTTCTTTTTTCCTCACTATCCTTATAGGCAAATCCCTTTCTATCTCCAATAGGTCTTCTTTATTCTCTTTTAAATCATTATTCTCTTTTCTCATGTCTTCAATCATTTTTTTAATCTCTTTTATTTATTTCTGGTCTTCTTCTATCATGCCTTTAATCTCTTTTATTTTTTTCCGGTCTTCCAAAACTATTCTTTTTAGGTCATTAATGGCTCCCAGTATCTCTTCCAACTGACAATGCTCGAGGTTCTTGAATGTCACCACCGGGCTTTCTGCTACACTTTCATCCTTGCTCATTTTTATTTTGTCTTTTTTTTATATATTCTACTCTTAATTCTAAATCCTCCCCCAACCAAGACATGAATTCTCATCTCATCTAAAAAATAAACCATCTCACCTATCTCACAACTCTTATCTCTGGCCATTTATTATTCTCGTAATCCCAAAAACGTTGGGTATGCCATTTTCTATCTATTATCTCTCCTACCTTTCTGTGCCATTACTTTTCATATCTAAAAGTTTGTAGGCTAAGAATCAAAAATTTTAATTACAGCTGGAATCATATCATATGAGGGCGCCACTAGGAAAAGAACCTAGACCCACGAAATTAGAAGAATCTTATATTTGCGGCTGTTAATTTTTATACATATGACAGATCCAACTAATCTCCCCTTTGTAATCCCATTTTTAATATGCATGTATACACGATGATCATATGTTTTATTATCACATACAAGCACTAAAGAAACAAACACGTACACTTAAATATGTTTCAAATAATAATATGCTTTATTATAATTTTTACTTTTATTTTATTCAAGACTCTTAAATTAAGAAACAAATCATTAATAATTTCCCCTCTACATTCCTCTTTTGTATAAACTTAACTTGAGTAACATTATCTTTCTTTTTTTTTTTTTTTTATATAAAATAAAAAAAAACAAACAAAGGTGAAGAGTAATATGTATTTTTCATTCTCGAAGGAACATGCACTTTTATTTATATATATAAGCATCCCAGACTAGTCCAAGTTATTACACTAAATCCCTACCCTCTCTTTCAATATTCATTCAACTTTTAAACTTTTCATTTATGCTTTCTTAAATCATTTTTACATTCTATTTTATTAACAATTTCTGGAATTCATTCATGGGATTATTATTATTTTTAACCTCTGGCTATAGTCTTGAATTTCGTCAAAAGTTATTTGAAAACCCTCTGTAAAAAATTAAAAAAAAAAACAAACACAAATATAAATAAATTACATATTTTAAATAAATCTAATTGGACAATGTAAACATAAGCATTATATATATATATATAACAAAACCCCTTCTATTGTCACAACTTATAGTTTGTGGCTGATTAAATACAATGCTAATTAGATATGTTTTTAGGTTCAGCGATCTCTATAGTTCAATCAAAAAGCAAAGTTTATATTACCCTGATCAATCAGTGTCCATATGCGTTCCTTGGGATCCTGAATTTTGTCCTCTGGCTGGCTTTGCTTTCTCTTATGTGGCCTTGTTCCATGAGGTGGTTTAGGATTTGGCCAGTGTCTCGGCTGGTGACAGATCTTAATTGTTTAGCCTTCTAACATTTTTTTTTCACTCTATAATAGTTCTTTTCTTTTATTAAAAAGCTAATAATCCCAACAATAGGTTTGTCTCTGTATTTATGGTCCTTTTTCCATTGTCCTTTTATCTGATCATGTTCCCAGCCAGTTATTGCATTTCTTTAATTTTTTTAGTTTTTAACACCTTCCAACTAAAAGCCACGATAAAAAGCCATGATAATAGAATTAATTACAATTCTTTTTACTCCTCCCCTCCCTTCAGATTAGAAAATTTAATTAAAGTTGTTTTTCAAAAACAAAAAATATTTTATTAATTTTTTCTTTTAATATCACTTTCGATGTAATCTCTCAATCCAATTAAAAAAAAAAACAACAACTAATTTACCATTTTGCCTTTTCTTTTCTTTCTGTTTTTTTTTTTCAAATCCCAATAAAAAACTAATAAATAATACCAAAAACCTACTATATAAAAAAAACTAATAAATAATACCAAAAAAACTTTCTATATACACAGCATTTATTTCTTATTTTATACCTAGCATATGTATGTGTAGATACATAATTTACATACACAGAAAATATGACGAGATGCTCAAAATTATTGGCTCAATATATAAATAATAGTTCTGAAAATAGAAGCTGAAAAAGTGGTCAGGCAGCATTCACAGTTGATATGTGCTGAGTTATAAAAATTATTTAAAATTCTTTTAAATTTAATATTTACAACTATCAAACTCTCTCCACTCATAACTTTGATACTATCCATCTCAGAAAAATACAATAATAATTATTACTAATCATTTACTAAATTAGAGATTAACTCTAACACGGATATAAATTTTAAACCTCAGTTAAAGATTAATATGTCTAATTTTTTAAATTTTAAACATACACACACATGGAGTTATTCACCTTTCTCTTTCCATATCTTTATAGATATATTAAACAACCTCCATACTTCCTCATTCTTTTTAAATTCATATAAATAAAAATACAATAAAAGACAAATGATCCCCAAGATGCATTTTGTACTGAACCAGCACTCATCAATTGGCTCTGGTCACCATCTCCCATATATATCTCTATTACATGAAGAGTATTTATCTATATTAAATTATTACATTTACAACTGACAAACTCACTCCACTCACAACTTTGACACCATCCATCTCAATAATGATCATTTATTAAACTAGAGATTATCTTTAGCACAGATATGAACTTTAAACCTGTTAAAGGTTAATATATTTGATTTTTAAATTTTAAACATACACCCAAAATAAAACTTATAACATTTAGTAAAATAAATTTTAATAAAGGAATTTATTTCATGCACAGGTGTTTAAATTAAAGCAAAAAAGCTTGAATTTTTTTTTTTTTTAAAAAAAAAAACAATTTAATTTTATGAGAGTTGTAACAAAAAATGGATCTCCAAATCTCATTTGTAATAGTAATTAAAAGATAAGAAAAATAATCTCCAATTTAATATATGTTTTTAATTACTAATTTATTGTGTATTTTTAATTAAACAAAATAATTAGAGAAAAATTCTTAGAAAAGTCTTGAGAAAAAGGCATCATATTCTTTTCTTTAGCATTAGATTAAGAAATTAATAAAAAAAAAAAATAGTTTTCTTCTAATTAGTGAAAAGTGCAAAAGAAACTTTTTTCTTTGTAAACTATAATGTGGCTGAAAAATATATTGCTGCAATACTTTAAACATAAATCAATCTTGCCAGAAACATAAACTTTTGATTTATTCCAGAAAATGTATTGCTGATTAATTTAAATTGTACCAGCACCCATAGTTATGTAATAATCTTCTGAAAATTGCTGTGTTCAACTTTATTGTCATAACTCTGAATTATTTACAATGCCTATGGAGAATATGTGCTCCCAACATTTTTTGAAAATGGAACATTTAAATTTAACAAAATGTAAAAAGAAATATCACAAGTTTTTTTTCTCATGCTGATCAATAATTAAAATTAGAAAATATATGCCATGGTAAAACTGTTTCTTGCGAAACTTTAACAAAAATTAAATAGAAAAGGCCTTAATATGTCAGTATAATTCATTTACTGTGTTCTAATTTATTCCTCTTGTATTAGTTCAGTTATTTTTACTTAAGTATTTTTGTATATACTTATTCATTCTATGAATTTATTCCAAAATAACTATTTATAACTTTGTATGAGAGTATATGAGTTACTTGTGTCTTGTAAAGAAATCCTTACTATTTTATAAATTCAAGTTGTCAGGCCATTTTATATTACAGCTTGCATTTCAAATGTGCCCTCCAGCACTTATCAGTTCTATGGTTACATAAAAAAATAAAAAGAATGTTTTCCTCCTGAGAAAATGCTTGACCATTATCATAAATTGGCCTTTATAGAATTTGAATTGGTCCATTTAGCTCTTTTTTTCTTTTCAAAATGAAAAGATTGATGCTCTAATAGAGCTAAAAATGAATGGCTTTTTATTTAAAATAAATTACTTCTGAGTGGTAAAACCTATTTTGAATCACTAATGTTGATTTTCTGGGTGTTATAGATAAATATAATCTATTTATTTAAGCTCAATCATTTCTATCTGTATCTACTTCATATACAACTCTATGAAAATTACACTAATTATTTATATTGAAAGTTAGCCCCTCTAGGTTACCATTACAAAAATGGCAACCTAAGTGTGGCATCCTAATTAATCCATTTTTACCTGAGATTCAAGACAAAAATGACTTCTTAAAGTGCATTTTGATTAGATAAGAGTACATCCTGAGAAAATTAAATATAAAAAAGTGACAAAATTTTAATGGATCTAAAAAAAATTTTTTTAATACATTATAGTTTAGAAATAGATATCTTAGTTCTGCTTTGTATGTCCATGAAAAAGATACAGGCCACACTATTAATTTTGATGGATCTAAGGTTGTCTTCTTTGAGAGAAATGAAATCAAAAGAAGAATTAAAGAATCTTTATTATTGAAAATTTATTATTCTGAAGCAATTAACTTATTTAAGAGTTCTTTTAATATTAAGGGTGGATGGGAATTAAATGGATTTGTGGGTAATGTTTAATATTATATATATTGTGTAGTTTTTGTAGTTCTTTACGCTTGAAAAGTCTGCTTGTAGTAGTGAAATTTTTGGTTGTGTTTTAATATTATTTTTTGCTGGTCTGGTTGAATTTCAGATTTGGGGTAATTTTAATTATATATTGACTAGTTTAGCTTTATACTTGTAATGTTTATAAAAAAATAAAGATAATACATAACTTTTGTTAAAAGAAATTTTAGTAGAGGAAATTAGTCCATATAAGGGTGTTTAAATTGAAGCAAAATATCTTGAAATAATTTTTTTTTTTTTAAAAAAAAAAAAGTTAATTTGATTAGATTTGTAAATAAAAAATGAATCTCCAAATCTGATTTGTAATAGTAGTTCAAACATAAGAAAAAAGGGTCCAATTTATTATATATTTTTAATTACTAATTTATTGTGTATTTTTAATTTAAAAAATTGTAAAAAAATTCTTAAAAAAGACTTGAGAAGGAGACATCACATTCTTTCCTTCAGTGCTGCACTAAAAGATTAATTTAAAAAGTCAGTGTAATTATTGAAAAATGCAGAAAAAGACTTTTCTCTTTGTGAACTGTAATGGGGCTGAAAAATATATTGCATTGTTAGCAAAATATATTGCTGTAATTTATTAAATATAATTTGTAATTTATTAAATATAATTTGTCCTGCCCTAAAACAGAAACTTTTGATTTTTGAATTATAATTATTATTTGTTGATACAGCCACAAAAATGCATTGCTGATTAATTTAGAGTGTACCAATTTACCATAGTTATATAATAGTCTTCTGAAAACTACATAACCTTAATCTTAATGGCATATCACGGATTTATTACAACACTTATAAAGAAGGTGTGCACCTATTATTTTTTAAAAACCAAAAATTTAAACTGAACAAACTGAACTTCACAAGTTCTTTCCCCCATGCTGATCAGTAATGGCCATGAAAAAATATATAGGTAAGACTATTTCTTGTAAATGTTTAACAAAAAAAAAAATAGAAATGCTTAATATGTCAATATAATGCATTTATTATATTGTAATTTATTTCTCTTTTATTAATTATTAAGTTACTTTTATTTAAATAGGTTTGTATATGCTTGTTCATCGTATGAATTTATTCTAACATAATTATTTTTAACATTTGCTTGAGTGTAAGTTGATTAAATTTTGTAAATAAATGATTATTAGTTTATAAAATTCAGATTGTCAGTGTCATTTTAAATAACAGCTTTCATTTCCAATGTTTATTCTAATAGTTATCAGTTCGATGTTTATATAAAGAAATTGGTTTAAATAGAATGTTTAACTATTAAACAAATGCCAATTGTTATTGTGAATTATAAAATTTAAAATTGGCTCACACAATATTTTTTTATCTTTTGATAAATGAAAAGTCTGGTATCCCAATAAAGACTAAAAATGCATGCTTTTTTATTTAAAATATATTATTTCTGAATGGTAAATCCTATTTTGAATCACTAATGTTTATTTTGTGGACGTGATTGATAAATATGTTTTATTAGATTTAATCATCTCCATTTTTATCTACTAAATATATGACTCTATGAAAGGTACAATGATTAGTTATATTTAAAGGTAGTCCCTGAAGGTTATCAAACAAGTATAACAATATTTATAAAGAAATAGCAGCAGTGAAAGTATATGAATTAAATAAATTAAAGTAATACATAAAATTTTCGAAGTCATCTATGTTATTTCATCAGTTGCTTTAAAACAAAAATTCAACCAATCTGTACAAAACATATATTTTTGACATCTCAAAAATGAACATAAAATAAATTGTACTAGTAGCATTTATATTAGAATAAATTTGCTGTATTGATATGAAAATTGTTGCCTCACAATGCATGTGAAAAACGAAAATGTCCTAAAATATGCATCCAAATAATATTGGTTTGATTTCAATAATATGTAATATTCTGAAAAATTTGAGATAGCTTTATTTACATATATATATATTGAACATGCATTAATATTATTAAAATATAATTTCCATTCATATCGATATAAAATAGTAGTTTTAAAACCATTAAAATATCTACATACATACTGTACAATTGACTTAGAATTTAGTACATAATACAGATTAAAATAATTTATCAGATAGTTAATACAAAGATCAGAGATAAATAATTCCCAACAATAGTTTAATCAAAAATGCAATCCATAAATTATCAAACCAATTTCTATGAATCCATTGCATAATATATTCTTGTAAATTAAAAATAAATGTTATCGCGTCTACTTGATTACTAATATTACAGCGATAAGAATCTAAATGCAAAAAATAGATATCGTTTCAAAGCTAAGACCAAACCGAACACTAATACTGTAATTGCAACAATCGTAATTATGCTTTTGATCTTTATGATTATTCGAACAATTTATTTTTCAAGTGAACCAATGAATATTAATTACATCAGATGATTGATGTTTGAAAAAATAAACAAATGATATATTTCTTTATTGGTAATGAATAACACTCCAAATACTCTATCCTTAATTTTATATCTAATTTTATATACTGATACACGATTATATACATAAATAATTACATATCTAAATTTTCAAATTATGCACAATTCTTACTTAACAAAGAAAGATTTTTCAAAGAAAAAAATAATTAATATGTGACTCCCATATCTCATTAATTTTGTTACAAGTTAATGCAAAGTTTCCTTTTTAAGCCCGTTAAACCCCTGAAAATCTATTTTCAGAATTTTGATCAGTCATAGATTTTAAATTGAATTTGCACAAAATTGGTACATCTTACACTTACGGGTATTACATCATTCTTTTTGCCATCTTGTTGCCTTTAAAAAGATTTATGTATATTTTCTCTAAAATAAAATTTGAATTTTTTATGATTTTTTTTCTCTAAAATGCACTTTTTTTCCCTTTTTTTTTTTAGATTTAGAACTCGTAAAAAATTTTTACTACTGAAATGGATTTTCTCATTACTTGTTTTAGTTCTGATTTGGATATTGAGTTTCCCATTCATGATTCCTATGTTTCTGAGGTTTCTCTCTCTAGCAGCTCATCTGGTGAAAATTCTAATAATAGTTCAGATGATAGAGAAGCTGCAGTGTCCAAAAAAAAAAAAGGTTCGAGAAGTCATCTGTAAGGAAGATAAGCATGATAACTGAGTCTATGCTAAGGCCTTCTTCATGACTGGACTCAGATTCGATTCTGGACAATAATGTTTATGAGTCATGCATGCCACGGCTACATTTTCCCACCACCTAAGAGTATTCAATTAGTGTTTTTTATTACTTATTTTCTGATAAGAAAATATATGATTACATATGTGGGGAAAGCAATAAATATGCAGTAGAATGGAAAGCAGTTCTAAAGTGGGTCAATCTTTCAACCCATGAATTGAATGCATTTTTAGACATGATGATTCAAATATGTAATACATCACATGTGACTAGATTCAAATTCATTTGGTCTAAAAAAGAATTAGTGGATCAACCAGGACTTGCTAAAGTTATGACGCAAGATCAATTTATTGGAATTTTAGGCAATTTACATTTCAATGACAATAAACACATGCATATTCAGACTCAGAATCATATACCTACATGGTATGGAAATAGGTAAGATATATCATGATTTTATTTATATGATCATTCATTATATTGTACTCATTTATTACAATTTTGTAATAATCTCTTGATTTTTTTTAGTTTAAGGGTGATAGTTTAAGTTTTAGCCATTTACTCAAGGTCTGGAATTCATAATGTTTTACAGTATCTTCACCATAAAAATTCTCTCATGTACTTCTATATATTAGTATTTTTGATAACCTTTTTATTTCATTGTATTTACATTTATTTTTAATATTTTAAATACAAGTATATTTTATATACCTGGAGCTAGATGTAATATAGGGGATTTGAACACAGACTTTCAAGTACCCTCAGCCATACACCCTATCTCATACATCAGTTGGTCCAGATCATCATATCTCACATATATATAATCAGTGCTCATAATAAATTTGTTTATTTTGATGTTTCTTGATTTATTTAGTTTTTATTCATTCTATCTTAGATAAATTTTTTGATATTTATTTTTTGAGTACCTGTTTTACTTGCAAAGAATACATATTTTAGGTCACCCCTATTCACCCGATTTTTCAATAGTATAATAATTAATTATATTTTTAAATACATTACAATTTACTAAAGTTCTCTTTGCATAACATTTAATAAACTGTACCTACTGTTATCCCCCCTCCCATTAAAACCAAACATATTTCTAACAGATACCCTGCATGAAAGGACAATATCTGGGTCACCTTGTAAAAATGAAAGTCATCAATTGCTTTATTTTTGTAAGTTTTACAATGAAAAATTATCTCAGGTCATCATCATCATCAACCATTATCAATCCACTGCAGGATGAAAGTCTCTCCAAGTTCAATCCACCTTCTCCAATCTTTAGATTTTTTTCTTCACATCATCTCTGCACACTTTATTTCATCCATCCACCTCACATGTGGTCTCTTTCTGAGTCTTTTACAATCTCTTGGAATCCAGTTTAAGATTTCAATTGTTCATCTATTGTCATCTCTTCTAGAAATATGTTCAGCTCAACTCTACTTCAGTCTTTTAATTTTTTCAATGAGGTCAGTAACACCTGTTTGTTCTCTTACCCATATATTATCTTTTTGATCTCTTCTTGTTACTCCCCACATGCATCTCTCCATACTTCTTTGAGTGGTTTGAAGTCTCTGTATTGCTCTTCTATTAAGTGTCCAAGTCTCAGATCCATAAGTAAAAACTGATAAAATACATTTATTAAAAACTTTCTTTTCAAACACATAGGCATATTTCCTTTTAGCATCAAGTTATTTCTTCCAAAAGCACTCCAACAAAGTTTAATTCTATGATTAATTTCATCCATTATATTTTCATCTGTATTTATAATCTGACCAAGGTATTTGTAACTGTTAACTTCTTCTAACTCATCATAATCAATCTTTATTTTCATATTTTGAGAAAATCCATTAAACATTACTTTAGTCTTTTTAACATTTATCTTTAGTCCTATTTTACTACTTTCATCTGATAACTCCTGCAACATTTCCTGCAGCTCTAAAACATTATTTTATCTCAGGTAAGTCATATTATATATCAATTTTTTCAGAACTTTATGACAAATGTGGTGAAGCTGTCTATGAAAATGTCATTTTAACATTTAATTTTCAAACTTTAGAATTTTTGAACCAATGTAAAAATCAACATTCTTAAAAGTGTTAAAAATCTCTTTTCTTACTTTGTTTTTGAGATAAGGACTATTTTATTCACTTTATTACATTCGTTCATATTTTCTCTTTCTAACAATGGATATATTTTTATATTTACTGTAGTTAAACAGAAGACATGTAATAAATTATATTTGTTATAATGTTTTTTTAAAATTCAAAATGGCCACATAAGTGATCAAAGAGTTTACTTATTCTATTAATAGTGAAATATTTTTAAATTATCAAATTTAAAATAACTTTAACATGACTTATTGTGATTTTTAAGTATGACTGAACCATTCTTCTTAAAATTCATGTATAATTTTGTAATGACCATTTTTTACATCAAAGCTGTAACTTTCAAGTTCTTAAACAAGCAAATAATTTTATTTCTAATTTTGTTACCAAAATGAATTTTTTCAAATATTAATGAGAAAGATTGAATTAGATGGGAAAAAATATGCCAGTTTAGATTATATAGAGTGAACATTTTCTGTGTTATTAATTTTGTTCTGTGTTAACCAGTGTTTGTGATGCCAGTGATTTTATATTTGTTATATATTACCCTTTTGCTTTAAATGAAATCTTTATTTTCTACAAGTACATTGTACACTTGAGTGTACATTTAACATATATGAGAATATCACTGCCTTTAATGCTCTAGAAAATATATTAAACAGCCAGAGAATGTGATGCGTTTTGTATTGGGTTACTAAAATGCAGTGGAACAAATTCATTTATAAATTGTTAATTATTTATGTTTCATAGAACTTTTTTTACATTGCTGTGTCCTGGCTTTCACCTATGGATCAGAAATGATAACTTTTGGTTTAGTAAACAGACAAGATATTGAATATAATAGTTTAATACACAATAAATAGGTTAATATACATAAATAGCTAATGCATATATATATATATATATATATATGAATATAATAGTTTAATACACAATAAAATAATATGGAGAACTAAGTACAACAGTTGGGGATCTTAATATCCTAATGCTCCCCGTGTACCAAAGTTAAAAGTTTATAAATAAGTTCACTCTACCTGTGACAGGTTTAAATTAATTAATCATGAAGAGCCCAGTTGGGTGTTATAAAATAATAAAAGATCAGTACAATCTGTTCACAGTCCTAGTCAGCTGGATTACCTACAGGCGCTGAGTCCCTGGGATATTGTCTCCTTGAACATACACCCACGAGCACTGTAGCAGGAAAAAGACCTCAAGAGTCTTTTGACTTTTGCTTTTATACCTGTCATGTATCAGTCTCATTTGCTTTCTTTATATTTCTGGAGTAGTTGGTGACCCGTATCAGTCAGACATTAGATCCGGGTTCCACTGACTTTATTTTATTCTATATATATTAGTTACGAAAATTAGCTTGACAATCTGCAATCGTTGTCAGTTGTTATTATTCTATATTTTTATTATTCTGTATATATAACACTCTTCCCCTTACTCCAGAAATGGCTTCTCTATTATTTAGACAGAGTCTCTCAATTTAAAGGGCTTTTGTGTTTTCCTTTTTGGTCGGTGTATATCCGTTGTTCCTTCATCTGGCTTTGGCATAGGAATCACATCTGTTTCATTATTGTCAGGTGTTGCCTCTTCTGTTTCTTCTTGTGGCTCTATATCCAATTTCTCTTGGTCCTGTAATCCTACTTCATTTGGGATATGTGTCAACATTTTGCAGTTTTTCTACAATGCGATGTCTGAGATGGTTTATATGTCTTCTATATGTTGTGCCATCTTGTAACTGGATGATTACTATATGCTGTGATAACAGTTTGTAATTATCCCTTCTACCCATTTTTTGTGTAGCATATCCCGGACCCAAACTTTATCTCCTTTTGCAAAAATATTTGTATAATTTTCACTATCCATGTTTTCAGTGGGGTTTGGAAGCAGTGATGATAATTTAATGCACAATTTCCTGCCCATTAGTAATTCTGCTGGAGACCTTCCCATAGCTGTTGATGGCTTGAGTGTTGATGTAGCATTGCATCATTGATAGCACTCTGAAGATCCTGGTTATCTAGTTTTTTTAAGGCTTTCTTTATATTCTGTACTGCCTTTTCAGCTAGTCCATTCGACTCTGGATGGTAAGCTGGTGTCCGTATGTGTTTAATACCATTCTTCTGGAAATATTCTTCAGTTTCTGTAGCCATAAATGCTGTTCCATTGTCAGACACAATTGTTTCTGGCAGTCCATGGCAAGCAAATACTGCACTTAGTATCTTAACAGTTTCATTGGCACTAACGTCTTTCACTATTCTACACTTTGTCCACTTTGAATATGCATCAATAATCACCAATAGTATCTTCCCATTTATTGGACCAGCATGGTCTATGTGAAGTCTTTGCCAAGCTGTTGTTGCCTTTGGCCATGAGTTGTACTCTTTGATTGGCATATTCATCTGTCTCTGACATGGTGCACATTTTTTAATACTTTGCTTGATGTCTCTTGATATTTTTGGCCACCATATGTAGCTATGAGCCAGTGCTTTTGTCTGTATCACTCCTTGGTGACCTTCATGCAGTAAATTTAAAACGTGTTGTCTGCCCTCCATAAGAATCACAACCTGATCACCCATTAATACACAGTCTTTACAAGTTGATAATTTATTTCTATTTGCCCCAAAACTCGAATCAACATATTCGGGCTTCTAATCTGGCCATCCATTTTTAATCCATTGCTTTAATATCTGGTAGCCCTGATCAACATTTATCCAATTTGCTACCCTTTTACTATTTAATATGTCTGAGTTTAATGCATCTATATAATTTATTTCAATCTCTGTACTAATTTTCTTTTGTTTATTTGGAATTCGTGAATCCTGCCAAAATATTTCTCCAGCGCATCATGTGTGAGCTTAAGGGTTCAGGTGCCAGTCTATTGTGGCCTAGAATTCAAGTAGTGGTTTGTGATCAGTAATTATTGTAAAGTTTCTGACAAACAGGAATTGATGAAAATTTTTAAGGCCAAAAATAATAGCCATTGCCTCTTTGTCTAATTGGCTGTAGTTCCTTTCTGCTTTTGAAAGAGTCCTTAATGCATATGCAATGGGGTGCTCTTCTTTGTAGCATGGATGAGAGAGTACTGCTCCTACTCCCTATTTAGATGCATCAGTAGTTAAACATACTTCTAAAGTGCTATTATAATGCACTAACAGTTTATCTGATGATAGTAAGGCTTTCGTTTGCTGGAAAGCCTCTTCATGCACTTTTTCCCATTTCCACTTTTGATTCTTTTTTAATAAATCATATAAGGGTTTTGCAATCTGAGCCTTGTTCTTCAAGAAAGGCTCGAAAAAGTTCATCAATCCCAAAAATGCTTGCAGCTGTTTGACATTGATTGGTGGAGAGGCATTCATCACTGCCATTACTTTCTGGGGTGATGGTTTCTTGCCCTTGTCTGAAATCAAGCGACCTAAAAATCTTAGTTCTTTTTCCATCCATACAGTCCTTTGTGCATTCAGTTTTATGCCTAATTTCTGTAATTTCTCACACACAGTGAGGAGTCTTTCTCGTAACTTGTCTTCTGAATTTGCCGTGACGAGTATATTGTCAAAGTATGGAATGACTCCTTAACCTTGTAACAAAGCATTAATTTTTGCTTGAAAAGTATTCAGCGCTACAGAAATTCCAAACGGTAGTCTGTTGCATTTATATAAGCCCATATGGGTCATAAGCACTAATTTTTCCGCTGATTTATCCATTACACGAATCTGATGAAATGCAGAGTTTAGATCTAACTTGGCAAAATACAAAATGTTTTGTAGCCCCGCCAGTATTTCCCTTACGTTTGGGACCGGGTAGGCTCCCCTATTTAAATATTTATTTATTGTAACCCGGTAATCCACACACAACCTAACATCCCCATTCAGTTTAGTTATTACCACTAATGGTGTAGCCCAATCAGAGCTTTCGATGGGCATCAATACTCCTATTTTGACTAAAGATTTAAGTTTATCTTCAACCTTCACTCTTTATGCAAATGGCACTTTTCGCGGTTTGCAAACTACTGGACGCGCATTTTCTAATAATTCTATTTCGACCGGTTTCGTATTTATCAACCCTAATTCTTCGTTAAAAAGCTCTGGATATTTTCAAGTTATTTCCTATTCTATAGAAATCCCTTTAATAATATTAATTTCTATTCCTAATTCACTGAACCAATCTCCACCTATAATGGGATTAATTTTTGCATTTATGATATATAACCATAGATTTTGTTTTTTACCATTATACTTGATTATTGGCACTGTAATCAGGCCACAAATTTTAAGCTCATGGCCATTTACATCTTTTGCCCTAATATTTGTTTTCTCTAGTAAACTCTTAAAATTAGTTGGTGACAAACTTTCCCAATCTGTAAGGGACATTATAGAAATGGCTAATCCACTGTCTATTTCCATTTCTATTTTCTTTTCCTCAATTTGTACTTTAATCATAATGTATAGATTTTTACTCCCCTACTTTCTGACATAGGGTTTTCAATTTTACCCTCTTTTTTACACACTAGCGCCAAGTGCCCTTTTTTACCACATTTGAAACGAGTTTTTGTTCCATTTGCACTCTTTCTTAGTATGGCCTAATTTACCACAACAGTAACAGGTAATTTTAGTGTGATTACTTTTTGACTCATGAGGGTTACCATTCTCACTACTTGTCTTGAAAACACCCATTTTTGCGTTCTCTTCCGGCCTTGCTCTAAAAGCCTGAGCTCGCTCCAAAATGAGCTCATACACCATGATTTCTTAATGGCCATTTCATATGTTAATTCAGGTTCTACTAACAATTGTTGCCTAAGCCTGTCATCCACTATCCCCCAGAGTAATTGATCCATAAGGATTTCCTCTATAAAATTGCCATACCCACAATCTTTAGCTAATTCTTTCAAAGCCAAATTATACTCTTTTATTTTCTCGCCCTTTAGTTGCTTTCTGTTACACAGGGTTAATCTTGCAATATGATGAGAGGGATGTGGGCTAAAATGTTCATTTAATTTTTTAATTACTTCTTCATATTTAACCTTCTCAGGCAATGGTAGTTCAAAATATTTACTTATAACTTCGATCACCCTCTTGCCTGTGAAACACATGAGTGCTGCAAGTTTCTTTTTATTATCGTCTATCCCATTCAAAGTAAAAAAATTCTATTTGGGTTATATATAACAGCCATTCAGACCCGTTATCTACACTGAATTCTCCTATGCTATTTTGACCAAATGAATACATTTTTTATTTTGAATCTAAACCGTTCGATTTTTGCAATTAATCGCGACTGCGCCACTTAATTTGCTGTGTCCTGGCTTTCACCTATAGATCAGCAATGATAACTTTTGGTTTAGTAAACAGACAAGGTATTGAATATAATAGTTTAATATACAATAAATAGGTTAATATACATAAATAGCTAATACACATATATAATATGGAGAACTAACTACAACAGTTGGGGATCTTAATATCCTAATGCTCCCCGTGTACCAAAGTTAAAAGTTTATAAATAAGTTCACTCTACCTGTGACAGGCATAAATTAATTAATCATGAAGAGCCCAGTTGGGCATTATAAAATAATAAAAGATCATTACGATCTGTTCACAGTCCTAGTCGGCTGGATTACCTACAGGCGCTGAGTACCTGGGATATTGTCTCCTTGAACATACACCTGCCAGCACTATAGCAGGAAAAAGACCTCAAGAGTCTTTTGACTTTTGCTTTTATACCTGTTGTGTGTTGGTCTTGTTTGCTTTTTTTTATTTCTGGAGTAGTTGGTGACCCATATCTGTCAGATGTTAGATCCGGGTTCCATTGACTTTATTTCATTCTATATACACTAGTTACAAAAATTAGCTTGACAATATGCAATCATTGTCATTTGTTATTATTCTATATTGTTATTATTCTGTATATATGACATACATCATCATTCAAATCAATGGCCTTAGTTACATTAACTCTATGATTCACATAGCAAGTAGAATACTAAAATTATAAATTCATAGTATCAAGAATAAACATGAATACTATTTTCTAATCTTAATGCCATACACATATATAAATCAATTTTCAAAATGTAATTTTAGTATTTTTGGATATACTGAAAACATTAACAACTAATTGGGGTACTTGTCATATAAACAAAATAACTAAATATAATAATAATGATGATGATGACGATAATAATAATAATAACAACAACAACGATGATGATAATAATAATAATAAATTACCATATTTAATAATTTAAAAATTCTAATTTATCACTACATATGAACACATTTTATTTAAAATATATTTACAGATATTCTCACACTTAAATATTTTATATTAAATTTTTTATAGTTTGCATATTTCATCATATTATTTATATCTTAACTTATATTTGCCTGTATAATATATTTTACATTCAAATGCAATATCAATTCATTCTTCAAGTATTAAAAAAAAATTAAATTAATTATTTCAAATTATTTATTTATTTTCTTACTGTAGTAATAATTATCTAAAATGTTTCAATTCCAATATCTATAACAGGGGTCCCCAACCCTATGCCCGTGGGCACCATGGCGCCCGCAGACCATTTTATGTGTGCCCGCCGCTATCCGAACATGATAAAAAAATATTTATCTGATACAAATAAATTTAATTTTTGAATTTTTTTTATGAATTATTGTATTATATTGTAATCAAATTGTAGGGCATACTATACTTTTACAGCGTAAAAATATAAACGTCAATTATATGTTAAAATTTAATTTTTGAAATAAATATTTTTTTGTACATTATGTGTATTATTAACAATATCCAACTATAAATTTACATGTGATGTGATGTGATGAACTGTGGCTTCTCCGTAAACGAAGTCAAGAATATCTCAGCAATTATGTCCAGATAAAAAATAAATGGTGCCCGCCACCTGGCCGGTATTATGGAATGTGCTCTTAAGTGCAAAAAGGTAGGGAACCCCTGATCTATAATCATAAGCTTTTTTAGATGCTTGAGAAAATAGTTCTTGATTCTCTTGAGAAATTTTAACTGCAATATCTAATATTTAACATCATCAACATCATTAATATTAATAACAACAATAAAAATAATAATAATAACAACATCATTTAATGTGAGGAAATTGTACTCCATCAACAAAATCAATCAATTAAAACAAAGGCGCAAATTTCATAGCCTCATATACTTGATTTACTTGAGACTAAAGTCAACCCTGATTCTCAGACTGATCCATCAACATATCTCCACAGAAGTTTCTGTGCCTGCTCCAGGAACTCATCACCCCCCTCTGGAGGCACTTGATTGCTCATTGCACCAAACTTCCCATTCCTATCATTCAAGATAACATTCATAGATTCACACCTGTTAATAGTAACCATCATCATTGAATTACTTCAATTAATATAATTTTTATATGTACCCCTGCATCATAGTCTTATTTCAAATATAATGCCATTAATTTACTACTTACAGTTACTCCATATCCAACCATTCTAACTGGGAACTGCAACATGAAATACAAAAACTTTATCACCCAATGGCTGCATTAAATATATTATCCTTTTATGAGTGTTGAAGGATTTCTGTCAAACAATCCTGTCACATTCCATAATGTTCAATATTCTCATTGATAGACCTTTATTTTTATTGACCTATGCTGCATCATCTAATTTCCATAAACTTTACCTCCCCAACATTCTCAGATCACTCAGTGCAAACAATAATTATCAACCTCATGGATATTTAAACATCTGCACTTCTAGATAATCAATAAGATTACTACTTCCAGAAATCACACCAGAATATATATTCTTGGAAATTTGCATTATGCTCAATAAAATCAAGATCTTGCAGATTAACCATATACAAAAATACTTAGCCTTCATTAACCTACTCTCTTTTAATATTGATCATATCACCTAACCCTCCCTCTTCATTATTACCACTGGCTAATGAGTTACATAGGCCAATTACCATGAGAAAACAACACCCTATCCAACAATATATAAACTTGTGCAAACATAGAGAACTATGTGCAACTTAAAAATTATCTAAAGATTAAAAAATAAATGTCTCAGCAAACAACATACTTGGTCCAAAAGCTACATAAAGTGGGCACTAGCACATCCACCTAACCAATAGAATTCCAATAGCTATCCAAGATGATCAGATCATAAAATGCATGCCATAGCATGATAATGCATATCTATTCATACTTTAAACAAAAATTGCAAGCAAATCAACCATCCAAACATCTTGCTGACTTCTTTAGCACATCAGAAACATCAGTCCCATTCAATATCACAGAGTTCACCGTAAAACTAGCTACCATCTCAAACACATGTCATCCTGGATACTTGAATGCCTCAATTTGTATTAGTGTATCTTATCCAATTTATACTAAATAATTCTGCAATCTAGCCAATCATTTGTCACAGAAAATTCAATCTGAAGAAGGCATTTATCCCACTACAATAGTGCCATTCATCATAAAACCAGCAACCATCTTCCTTACAAATCTCTGACCCATATTCATGGGACTGATGCCAGTTAAAATCATTAAGGATAAAATAGAAGCACATATACTTCCACTGATCTCCAATATACAGTTTGCAAAAAAAAATCAATCATCCAAGCAGCACTAATCTTCACAGTGGTTTTAAACTCCATTTGAGGGAAGAAGTGTTACATGTCAATAGCAGTTCAGCTTGACATTGAGGGAGCTTTCAACTCCATTGATCTCCATGTATTTATAGACATGCTAGCCTGTACCAGAATTCCCAAAACTCAGCTATATTTATTTTCATTTTTTTACTGAACTCATATCACACTCAACAGCAAGAATTCTCCATCATTTATATCTACCCAGTTCATATCACAAGTATCCCTGTTCAACTCACTCTTATTCACATTGTACATCAATCTCATTGTACAAGAAATCCAGAAAACATTCACAGACATCCCACTAACAGATATCCTACAACACATTACATACATTGTATACATGAATGATATGACCTTTTCTGCCTTTCAAAAAAATATATATCCAGTTTACAAAAAATTCTACAAGACTTCATAACTATTTACAAACTGAAGTTCAGTGCAAACAAAACTGCTGTCTAGTCATTCTTTACAGGTAAAGCATGCAAACTCAGCCAGACCAAATGCCTTTGTTGGCTTTTCATTTTACTTAGGGGATACAATAATGAGACACTATAAACAAAAGAAATTTAAAGATGAAGCTGAGCAGTTCACTAACCCCCCTTTCAAAGCATACCTTTCAATATATTCAAAAGTGCAGTTATTAACCACCTCATCATCACTAAAATTATATACTATCTACTCATTATCCAAAATCAAATCCATTTGCCATAAGCTGTTTGGCACAGAAAGTCATGCCATCTTAACTGGATGTCTCAGCTGACCATTCACAATGAATACTAAATATAAGTTAAAAACATCATTTATTTACTCAAATTTAAATCAGTAATTGTATAATTTCTCTTTCATAATATGCTTAATAAAATGTTTATTCATTAGTTAACATTTTTTTTTCAATCACATGATCACTATTTCTTATGCTTACTCAACCTGTTAAAACAGGCAAAACTCTCCATACAGTAGTGCCACTAAGTGCAAACCAGAGTAATCAATGGATGCAAGAAGAGTTGTGCATAATGCATAAGATCTTTTTTGACAATGAAGGTGAGAAACAAGAAAAAATAAAAGATTTTAATAAAAGGACTAATAAATTTCAAATGTTTAGTATATTAAAGAAAAAATGAATACATATAACTTATAAAAGAAAGTTGACGCAATATTCAAAGACAAGATTCAACAGAGTAATAAAATATAGAAAAAAATTGGTTAAAACTTTGTGTTGTTTATATAAAATAGTGAATCAATTTGTGCAAAAGATCATAATGAAGCAGAAAGTAAATACTTCTAAATATGAGATAATAAAAGTGTTGTAATTTTATTTTGCATATGGTGTTTTTTAAAAAATCTTTTATTATTTTGCAGTTATTAGTTTATTTAATAATTTTTTCTTTATAAATAAAAAAATATGAGATTATATAATCATTTAACCTGATTATAATCATCCATCATTTTACAGTAAGTTAAATTTGGGGAAGGGAAACACAGCAAATAATTTTGAGACAGGCAAGGCAGGTAAAGAGATGAGCTATTTAAACGTAATAAAATAAAACATATATAATTAGATTTAATAAGTAAGCATGCGTTATAGTATTCATGCATATGTGTGTGAATAATTATTATCATTTATATGTCATAAAAAATATACATTTTAATGATTATTAAAATATTTGCTAATTTTTAATATAGATAAAAATAATTTAAATTATCTTTAAAAGATAATACTTATTAGTTAATATTTTAATTTTATAAAGTAATATGTAAAAGTTGTTAATTTGATATGCACACTATTATTAATTTTCAAAAATAAATAACCTAGAAACCCATACTTGAGAATTGTATAGCCTGTGTATTTTAAAAATTGGAGAATTGTCTGCAAGTGGTTAGAAAAATAGCTATAATTAAAATTGGAAAGGTGAAATTTACATTCATGGTGAATTAAAACATCAAAATTTCTGCCTAGAGATGTAAGCAAGTCCTAATTAACTGCCTTCAGGAAAAATAAAAGTTAAAGGAATTCTCACCTTTTACAAGAACTAGATTAATATGCAGAACAATTTACATACAAAACAATTAACAGTATTACATAATCTGCCACAAGTCATAGCGTTGTTTTACCAAACGCTCGAAAAAATCAAGAAATATAATCAGCTACTTGCCCCCAGTAAAGCCTTTGATGACACCTGGACATTAATTTCTCTACCTTCTTCCTGTTTCTCAACTCCAACCAACTCAGCTTTTTAGATTAGGCAATTTTAAAAGAAAATACTTAAGCTTATATAAAACACTCCAACCACGTAAAACAAGTTCTGAATATCTCACACACTATACAAACTTTCTTCACTATACCCAACCACATAAGTGGTATACATTCTAGCCAGACGTCAAACAGAACATTAATATAAACATGTTATTGTACCTACAATTTTTATTTTCATAGGATGTAATCGCTATATTTAGCTAATAAATTATTATTGAAATGAACGATTAACAGTAAATGTTTAAATGAAAATGGAAATATTTAACCAGGATTTATAGTCATCAACCATAAAATAATAGAGCTTTAAAAAATGACAATCCAATAATATTTTTACTAGGGATTATAAGATTGATGAAATTAAAAATAAACATTTAAAAAAAAAAAAAACTTATTAGTATATAATATAGTAATTTATAAAAAAAAATAAACATTTGGTAAATGGCATCTTTATGTGCATAATATCTGAAGGTTTAATCTGTAAACTTTACTAAACTATCGTAAACTTAATTACTTTTGGAAATGGGAAAAAAATTGAATTTAAATTATGTATAGTTATTTATATTTTAAAGAGCTTCATAAATAACAAATATTTATTGTAGATAATATAATTTAAATATGTTAAGTGTATATATGCTTTAAAATTTGTTTTATAATAATTTAAATATTTCATGTTTAATATTAATAATTAAAAAAAATAAATTCTTTACTTTTTTGAATAAATAAATTATTAGAGTTTAAAGAAATGTACACAAACAATTTTCCATAAAATGCTATAGGTTTGAATAAATATATATAAATTTATGGAAATATTAAATAAATTACTTGAGATCATTAGACAATGTAAATGTTTTAAATATGAATGATTGATTATTCAGATTTTATTTTATACATGTTAAAAGAATGAGTATTAAATATTTGTATTTTCAAGTAATAATATAACTTAAGTTCATAGATTTATCTGTGGTTTATTTATGAAGATGCAGTGTAGGATGTGCATGTATATGACATTTATATACATTATATCTTGTGTATATTGTTTTTTTCTTGAATGTATAAAAATATGCAGATATTGAATTCATGCTTTATTTGAACTGTTATTATGAATGGCATCCTTGCATGTGTGTAGCCCTTTACATTCTGTGCATTGGAGTAGGAATCCTGGCATATGATGATTAGTTAATCAATTTTCAATACATATTTTTATAATAATATTTTTGGGCATATATTTTATGCATGGACTTAAAGACAGACAAAAATTGTTGTTTGTGAATAATGATGTTGAATATCTTATTTTTACTTGCCTGATATTGTACACATTTATTTTGACTTTGTTTCTTTATATTAAAATGAGATAATAAGTTCTGAAGACACTGTTAGTAATAGACTTTTTTTATTGAAATTAACATGTATAACATACTTTGGTTCTAAAAATCTCATCTTGATTTCATGTTTAGGTATATATTGATTTGTGCACACACATGTGATGCATTCAAATGTAATAAATTATATTATAGAATTCAAGCAAGATTAAATAATATTGCCATTATAAAATCTAAATTAGAAATAAGTCTCATAAAGTAAAATCATATAATTAACAATTATAAAACTTGATTTTTAAAATTTTACATAATTTGCTTGGTACATTTTACTGATTTAAGTTTTCCATTGTTTGCCAGGATGCATTATAATGCATTATAATAATTTTGGCACTACAACATGATGACAATCAAATAGGTTATATAGATAATTGTTGGTTGTGTAATCCATTTTTAAAAGAAATATACTCATATTGTTTTCACTTGTCCCCATTTGATCACATTTCTCAATGTTACAATATATATATATTCTAACAAAAATAATTATGCACGTTTCATAGGGGATTGATGTTCCAGCTATAACTTATTTTATAGCCTTCACGTTGTAGCCAATTCTAACTTAAAAGAATCTGCTAGGTATCAATTAAATATGTGATGTATAAATGAAATAGTTTCTAGGTACTATAAGTATAATCTCCTTTGTGTGACCGCGTTACAAGCCAATTGTAACTAAATAAAAGTCAATTCTAACAAATGAAAAGTTATGCTTTATTTTGTTAATTTTATAAAAACTTATTAAATTGACATAAAACGCATTTTGCAATCTCTCAATCGGTCATCCACATTGTATTTCAAATATAACTAAAATGATTGGGAGAGTTTACAAATATAAAATATATTATTGGTCAGTTTAAGCTAATTATAACTTTATTCTAACAAATGAGAATTTTTTATTTAAATGGTCGCACATCCACGCTATGGATTAATTATACTATATTTAAACCTATATTTCATTTAAACACTTGCAGTTAAGTTGCATGCCAATTGTAACATTTTAAAGATGGATCGATGGATGCTTCATCATTCCCAGCTAACACTATTTTTAAAGCCTACTGGGATGATGATGATGGTACAGAACATCTATAATTTTAATTGCCAGGGTGCCAAATTGCAACTTTAATAAAATATAAAGGTTAAATCTCACTTCAATAATTTTCAGTAATAATATTTAATGAATGGGTTAATAAATAATCAATCGATTCAGAGAGCACTGAGAATGCATTAAAATTGATAATATTAATATCTTTGGAAATTCTTGGTTATTCTCAGCACACTCCCCATTCACCATCATTAAAGCTACAATTAAAATTTTATTCTAATTACAAAGTTCTATATCCATCTCCACCTTCCTGATCCACCCCTCCATCAACTTCACATCCATAGGTCTATTACACTATTATCTATTTTACTATTAAAATTTACATTCTTGCTAGCTCATTTCTCCCATTATAATCTCTTCTCAGGGTTTTTAGAACAATTAGGTGTGGAAATCGAATAAGCTGTGACAGATTATTGGTGATAAACACTCCTCTCTTGATCACCTCCAAGGTGATCTTGGGTTGTCTTTAATGCAGTTTAATATCTATTTACATTAAAGCTCAGAATAATTTAAGCTTATTAAATTTTTTATAAATACATTATAAACCTATTCACAATTATAACAAAATTATAAAGAAGTGCGTCTAGAGAGGTGTTTGAATACAACGGATGGGGAAAGGATTTTATGCCCACCCCTGCACTCGCCTATCACTCAATAACTATCTCTGTTCACAGTTTACATCTCAAATATACTAAATTATTTGGTAATTCTAAGTATTTGAAATTAACCATTTTAAATAATTTTACCGGATATTATTTACGTACATGATAATTCAAATATTAATAATAATATATTGATGTATGATTGGATTGAGATATCTAGATAATAATAACCCACAAAAACATTGAGACATACACAAATTTTATTTAAAACAAATAACAAATTTTATTGATAGACTACAATTCAATACAGAAACATATACCCATTCACTTGACGACTCGCATGGTTTTCCCTTGTTTTATAACCGTATTATAAAAAAAAAAATCTAAACATATATCTATCCCTAAATCAATGGATAATATCAATAAGTTTAAAATACCAATATTTATTTCCTAATTATCAGGGAATCACGATTACCATGGAGTAAAAAAATAATATTTACATTCACATATATATTATATTTACACTTTCATTTTTAACCTAGATACAGCTAATACCAAATTTCTTCCCGTGTTTAATGCTTTTAAATTACTGATTTGCTTTGAGAGCTAATTTTTCCCATAATCAAATTTAATAATTTTATTTAACTATTTTGAATTAA
Organism: Epiperipatus broadwayi; assembly: GCA_028023455.1. Classification (NCBI taxonomy): domain Eukaryota; kingdom Metazoa; phylum Onychophora; class Udeonychophora; order Euonychophora; family Peripatidae; genus Epiperipatus; species Epiperipatus broadwayi. The sequence continues at coordinate 19,694 of JAQFVV010006811.1, read as the reverse complement.
CATTCCTTTGCAAATTTCTTAATCTTATCCTATCATTCTGATCGAACATTCTTTTGCCCTAATCTTTACACTAGAGATACCTTATGAATGGTGGGATTAAGTCAATGCAAATAAATTGGCATCTAGATCAATCATCATCATAGTGCACACACTCTATACTCATGTTCTTATGACATAATAATATTTTAACAATATTACCTTTCCAGCGAAGTTCTCAGCTGGCTATGTAAATATTTATTAAATAATTTCATATACGCATTGCTTACGCTTAAACATTCTTAGGTTTTATTTAACCCTTAATTTCACATTTATTAGCTTTATTACTTTTGGCTTGAATGATAAATTAACTAGATCAACAAAACAATATTCAAGTACACCAATCGCACATACATTATCTGCATTCATCCTGACATTAAATTGAGTTTGCGACCTTGTATCCAACACTTATAAATAATGCTTATCATGGCTATCTTTCATACACTCGTAAGGAATATCAAACATTAACATGAGCAGGCAGTGACCCAAATAAGAGAAAATCTTTTTACTAAGGTTGAGATATGTTAGGATTTTTATCACTAGTCATACAAAAAACTTAGGTATACCTATTGCCTCTGGCCATTAATAAAGAAACCTTCTTACAGTGTAGAGAATAATCCAGTGGGAAAACTCTTCCACTGTGTTCAAATACTTTATGAATATAGCATAAATATCTTAGTGAGCTAGACTTCACTGGCTTGGTGGAGACTTTTGTTGTCCATCCACATCACATACAGGTCGAAACATCAACTTCTACAAGTAAAACTTTCATATCTTTAATATTCTGGTGAATTAGTGCACTGGAATATGAGCCAATAAATTTTCCAAGCATTAATCAGCTTGTATCTGACCTTAAATTTATGATAACAACAATAAGAAATAATAAGAAATGCGTATTAAAATTTTAAAACTATTTCCATGCACTTTTATAAGTAAATGATGATGTTTTAGCTCAATAGTCATGCAATTTTATAAGTCTAAGCATTTGACAATAACTTCTGATATGATTCATTCAAAACATTTCCCTTAATAATAATATCTCTCAGTGTTTTTTTAAATGTTTGTAAAGCATTTTAAATAAGGCACATCAGAACAACATGATATCAATTTCACCTACCCCCAAAATGACAATGATAGCAAAAGCATTTAAATAAACACATACAAAATCATCTGATATCAATATCACCTACCCCCAAAATAACACTATTATAATTGCAACATGAATTAATTTTAAAATGGATATACATACTCAAACATAAAGAAAGAAATTTTTTTTTTCTATATTAAATGTTCTACATAAATAGCGAATAATAAACAAAAAATTATACTTATATAGAGTTCTTTGGCAAGTGTCCTCCAAGTTCCTGGTTTCCATTTTTCCTTTCCTTCTTAATCTGTTTGTAGAAGCACATGAGTCTATGTAACAAAAAGTTCTTGTGATGGGGTTTGATTCCTCTGCCATCAGATATACGATTTTTATTTTGCTGAAATGAGTTCCTCATTTTTAATTTTATGCAGATTACAGTTAAACAGCATTCATTTAACTTTTTCAAGATATAAGTCCATTTCTGATTGTCTTTTTCCATCTTTGAATTCATTTTATATTCAAATTGAATGCTTATATATATGATATCAAACTTCTGGGTTTTAAATTTTACTATTTGCTGATCCAACCATGACCACTGACTAACTTCCGGAGATTAAAATGTGTGCCCACTTAAAATTTATTCAATACACATTGTCTTTTCTTAATACAATGTTAAATTTAGCAAAGTTATTTTTAAGGGACAAAAGAGTAATAACAAACGATTTCTTTTTTTCTAAAGAAAAATATTTCTTTAAATTTTATAGCACAGTTTCTCTCTAAGTCAATGAAAGAAAAACTTGCAAACAGAAAGTTTCAAAATAGAATAGCCCTCCTTCTGTTAAACAACAGATTTTTATAGAGTCTGCCATCTGGTCATTCTCTTTTCTTAATTAATTGACTCTTGTTCCCCTTTTCTCTGGATAATTTTAACCTTTTGCTCTTTTAGAAAACCATGCCAAATTCACATCTGCATTCTAACAGATGACCAACAATTAATTCTACATTCAAGATATAATTGCCAATTAATTTTACAATCAACAGACCATCCCCAATAATTGTATACTTAAATTCCTTGGTGAAATTTATATCATTTAAATGGCTCTGATAATTTACTGGGTAATATAACACCCATGAAAACTACATTAAAAGTAAATAATAGAACAGCTCTCTTTCCCCTTTTACTTTTTCCATTAAATAATGAAACAAAATATATTTTGCAGCCCAGTTTCAAATCCAGACCTTTGAACTAAAATTTGGCTGCGAATATTAAACTTATTAAAATGATTTAATTTCTTATTTAAAGATTTCCTTACAACATGACAAGGAATGATTATTAATTGTGAATTTTACAATTAAGATCCACAATTAGATTACACACACACATGTGTCACATGTATAAATTTCTTTAATTAACCGATTTAATACTTTAATCCTTAATTATTATAACTATTACTATTTTTTTCCATTTAATCTCATGAACTATTTATTTCTAACTTATTAGTATACAATTGTACCATTCATTATCACTATCTAATGCAGTTTTTAAGAGTCACACATCTCCTCCCTCTTCTCAGTCAACCTATTAACTAATGTATAAATCTTGCTTTTCTAAATATATTTTTAATACTAACTTGACCCATAAATTAAAATAAAATAATCTTTTGGTTAGAAATATCTTAATAATAAATTTTCAGATTGCTTACCAAGTCAAATGTATGCAATCCCTATAAATATGGGTTCAAACTTAGTCTTGGCTAAAATTTTGCTTATTAAAGAAAAAATATATATATAAACTATGAGAAAATTTTTTATTGAACCCTATTTTGCATAGTTAACTCAAAAAATGGAGTCTTGGACAAATCCAAGGGCTACAATATATATATAATGTGAAACCTAGTTTATTTATTATATACATATATATCACAATATAAAACTTAATATGAATATATAAAATTTAATAATTGATATAGTAAATGTTTTGGTTCAATATATCTTCAACTAATGAACTAGTTCAGATTAAGTCTTATCTTCAGAAGATTCAGAATTCATCACTGTGAACAAATGGATTTATAAATAGATAAGATATATTCAAAATGCTGTCATTAAGAAAGAAAATCTGATATAAATAGGCAGTCCATTTGGAGATATATTCAGACAACAACAAAACCTGTAACAGATGAATGGCAGTACACACATTGATTTCAAGTATTTGTGACTAAAATAATAGACCAGAATAAAATGTTAATTAAACAATGGTATTTTCCAATAGTGTTCTAGAACTTCCCATGATCATAGTATGCTACTTGAGATTAGACTAAAAAGAATTAAAAACTCACCTGTAGGAAAAAATGAAGTCATCACATGACCATATTGTTAGTACATATTTAACCCAAACTGCAAGACTGTGCATTTAAAAATAATCATGTAGGTATCCAGTGAACTTCTCCACTGGAAGTTTAAGGTTGACCTAGGTACTTGGTCAAGCTACACTCTTATTATGATTTAGTACAACTCTATAGCATCATATTGTGATTCATTTTAATGTTATGGGTTATTATTTATTAAGTTATTATACATAAAGCATTGTTAATTTCAGTTTGTTATTTTGTTGGCAATAAATGTCAAATTTTATTCCTTTTTGTCTAACCATCATTGCCATAGCAAAAGTACTTGTGATGGCTACACACAGCAAAAAATGGCACAATCGGTGACAGGATTGACTGTGATCTGTAATTTATATTGTAGCAGTTGGAAATAGGATTCAATTGTTAACAAGAACTTTGTAAACATTAATAAGGTTAATTCTCATAAGTTAAAACTGACTTGGTATATCAGCTTATAGGGAAGTTAGGTAATCATATAAAATTTTTTTTTACTTATTATTAGTCATTAAATTGGAATAAGGTATTAAGATGACATCTGTGTTGCAAATAATAATAAACAAGTATAATGTGAATAGTCCTTTGATTGGTCAATTATCCTAAAGAAATTCGAAAACTTTTTGTAGTAATGAAACTATTGGTGATCCTCAGCCCAGTGCCAATATTATACCAAGCAATAGATAACTGATATTACAAATTAGCCATATAATCATGAAGAACCTGAGAAGTTAAACTACTGTGTAATATTGAAAAATTAAATAATATTCCAGTTCTAGACCTCAAAGCATATAACATGGCTACATTTTGAAAATAAAATAGCAAGCTGGAAAGGAATGTGGATATGACTGTGACCTAACATTGAGGAACAATGCTAAGAATTGTAAATATGGTGGCACTTTAGAGGACATTTAGTTCAAACAATTACTTTGGGGGATGTCTGATGATTAGACAGCAGTTACTAGAGGATTAAATTATAAAAAAGGTAATCAAATAAGAGTAGCTCATGAAATTGTATGCAAGCACTCAAAGAAGTTTTGGAATTTTAGTAATAATAGTAAATGTTTTACTTACAAATGCACTGCCTTCAATAAATATCAGTCCTCTAAAAAGAAGATAAAAAATAGTATTTGTTATTGTGTAAAGAAGGGTCACATATCATGAAACTGTAAATTTAATAAAGAACACTGTATAGCCAGTGGGGAAATAAGTCACTTAAAAAAAACATGTAGGTTTAAAGAGAAAATAAATGTAGTAACTTGCCACCTTTGCCAAAAGGGAATGTGAGATTTATAATAGTAATTATGATCAATTTATGTTAATGGTGAAGTTATTAAACACAAAAATGATAATAGAAATCAATAGCAGGATGGGCATATTAAGAATGGCAATTAAAAATTAAAATAGAGTAATAGCAAATTGTAAAAAAAACCATGTTAATGCAAATTAGTTTAAGAATGAAAGATACCAGTGGTAATAGTATTACCACAATAAGAAAAGTAGATGTAACTGTAGAATAAAGGAAAATATCTATAGGTTACGATTATATATAGTACAAGGAAAGGGGGTATTAATCCTATTATAGGTAGGGAATTGTTCCTTGATCTCAGAATCAAAATATTTAGTTAAAATGTAAAAAAGAAAATGTTATTATACATGCATATGCATTCCTGAGAGTCTTCATTAAGTCAGACTCAAATGAAAGCAATCAAACCATTAACTACATTGATAATTGGAATAGTGAAGGAATAGACAGCAAAAAGGTAGCCAATTGGATAAAAGATGATCGTGCTTATAAACTGTTAACCAAGTTGATCAGTGGTCATTGGCCTAGTAGTCAGTCTGATGTATTTCATAAAGCTATATAGTGCATAAGAAAAAGATTTTCTATAAATAAGGAATTGGTGTTAATAAATAACAGTGATAATATGTAGTAAGAGGTCATTGTCAGTTTCTTCATCTGATTTAACAAAGTCATACTTGTATAATATGGACTAAAGCACTTGCTTTGTAATTATGTATGATAGTCTGGAATCTGTGCTGGATAGAGCAATTTATGAAAACCTGCAAAAAATGCCAGGTGACTACAAACATTCCAGAAAAAATTCTTTTGTTTGACCTTATGTCCAAAAAGCTTGGAGCCATCTTCACATCATTCATGCTGGACCACTTTATGGCCACATTTTTGGTGATGATTAAATCATACTCAAAGTAAACTGATTATAGAATTGCTAACCTGTAATGAAAAAACAATTGTAAAACTTAAGGAAATTTTGGGCTTTCATGATTTTCCCAAAACAATGGTGTTAAATAATAAAACCAGTTTTACATCCACTAACTTTGAGAATTATCTGAGGGAATGGGAGATTAGATATATAGCCATGCCCCAGTATTTCCCTGAGTTCAATGACACTGCAGAAAAGGCAGTACAAATGTTAAAGCATATGTTACACAAGAAAGGGACTGCAAACATACAAAAAAACTTTGTATTCTTCTCTGCTATATCAACATAGTATGCCAACAAGTAGGACTGGTAAAACTCCAGCTGAGATATATTTGGAGAGAGATGCACACAAAGCTATCGTTAATTCACCCAGATGAAAAAATTGATGGGATGAAAATAACAGTGCAGAAATATGTTAAGAGAGAGGAAAAGTCAATCAGAGATGTTCTCAGAAAGTCTTGGGTGAAAGATATAATCAAAGAACATCTATCAAGTGAAATAGTAATAATCAAGGCAGAAACATGGAATACTGTTTAAAAGCATGTCAATCATTGTAAGGAAGAAATTGATTGAACTTAATGTACATTAATGCCACACATTCCAAATTACATTAAGGAATCAAATTTAATGAAAGTACATGAAGAGCATAAAAAATAATATTATGGATGAGAATAATTCCTTTCCCATAGATCTTGAAGAACGAAAAAGAACCAAAGTTATCTTAAAGACTACATGAGACTTCAAAAACTGTAATTTCTGAAATGGAAAAAGTCCTCTTTATTTACAATAATGTAATAATATGCTATTTAGAATAATATAATAGTGTGCTATTTAGAAAAAAGTAAAGTGTGCTAAATATGTTTTAGAACCTTTCATGATCATAGTGTTACTACCTTGGATTGAACTAAAAAATGATAAAACCTTACCTATATAAAGGATCAGGGTCATCACATATTCATTGACAGTTTTGATCATGTTTCACTCATGAAAACTGTAAGGCTGAATGTTCAACAGGACTATAGTTGTACCCATTAAACTCCATCATAAAACATTTAAAGTGGACTTACAGATTTTTAGAGGCTACTCTGATCTTATTATGCTTTAGTATGTCTCTAAAGTCATATGTATGACTTTTTTAATACTAATCTATATATTACTATATATTTAAATATATATGTAAAGCATTGTTAATTTTATCTTATTATTCTCTTGTTGGCAATAAATATCAAGTTTCACTTACAAAACTTTCTTGTGTTACAATTATTTCTGCTTGTCTGGCTACTTTTATCATGATTACAGTAATCATAGTGGATGTATACTATAGTAGCCTAATTACAATTCCTGATATCCAGTTTTTCTCAATAAATGTATTTTCCAGGTAGTTTGTTTTATATTGAAGTTGATGTTTCAGATTTTATTTCTTCCTTTTAGTCTTGTCTGGAATCAACACAGAAATATGTATTCTAACATCATCATTCATTGATATTTCTACTGGGTCTTGGTTACAGAACTTGATGTGAAGTGTTGAAACACTTGACTTTACAATTTTGTAAATATCAAAATACTCCATTTTATTCAATATGCACATTAAACATTGAATGGATTTTTCCACTAATCCATTTGGTATCACATAGTAATGAGGTTTTAAAACATATAATATCTACTGTTCAGCAAAAAAAAATATTTTAATTGCACTGAACAAAATCCTGCACCATTGTCTGTAACTCTAAAGTTGGGATACCAATGTATTGCAAAAAGTTTAATAAATAATCACATTATCTGCATTGGTATTTTTTTAAAATTCTATATTCTATCAACCTGAAGTATGAATTGATAGGTACAAAAATGTAAATTCATGGAAACTTCTCACATGCCTCTGTGGCTTAAAGCTATGGCTTGAATTATTGACAGGCTTGACATTTTTTTAGTCTTCTTTTAATGTCTTTCATTATATAAGTTTGGCTATCAACTTTATAAATGAGCTAGTTCTTTCATGCATACTATTCTAAGATGTCTTTGTGTATGAATTGTAGCACATATTTTCTCCCCTCAGATGGAATTAAAACTTGGTTTCTCACAAGAATACATTCTTGACACAAAAACAAACTTCACTGACCATGCCAAATTTGCAACATTATGTAGTTTGGTTATGACATTGGCTATTGTTGTTTAATCCAATCTTTAACTAAATATTACATTGTATCATTTCTTGTTCATTCTACAATATTTACTATTTAGTCTCTTTAAACTTGATTTATGTATTGGTGGAAACTTGTTCTGAATTCCAATTTTCAATTTGTCTGTTTTGATAAGTTTAATGATTATTCCTAAAAATTAAGAATCAGCTATTTCTCAATATAGAGCTATAATTCTTGGCTACTACATATAAAAGTAAATTTTTTATGTCTTTTTCTTTTATTGATACTATCACTATCACTTTTATATTAATACAATTCTTGTTTATGTCCATAGTTATGAAATTTTTCATTTGTATCTTATTCCCTTTTGGCTGTTCTATTTTTAAAAGCAATGTGTGGTTATGCTTGTCCTGCTATGAATTTTCATTTTTGTGATTTGATTGTAAATTTTGATATCTAATAAATTCAAGGTATTCTCACTTTTCTTTATGTTTTTAATATTTGTGGTATTTATAACTATTCCTCCTTTCAGTTTGCTACTGACAGGTAAATCCACATTAGTCATTTATCATTTGTTTGTACAACTTTTGATAAATGACATGTTAAATACACAATTGTGGTATGTGTATTTTTTTGACTTTACACGTTCATTTTACTTATCCTCTATTACCACAGCAGTAACACATACTGACCTTTTGTTTAGCATTCTTCAACATCTGTGCCTTTGCCTTGTTTTTACACATGGTTGGCTTAACATCATTTGCTCTATTTTTAAATTTTATCATGTTGTAGAATCCTAGCATATGCTATTCATTTTTCAATTATGGCAATATAATTTATTGCATTATTTGTCTGTTTCCTACTTCCTATGCCCCATAACAGCTGATCTACTAGTGTTTCTTTAATATACTTTATATTTGCAATACCCTTGATAATTCTTGCAGTTCTATACAATATTCCCATATGTTTTCACTTTGTAACTGACATTTTGTTTCAGAAATAAAATCACATTATGTATTTTGAAGTTGTTAATTTGAAAGATGAATTTAACTTTTGTAATAACTCCTCATACAGAATACATTCAGATAATTTTCTAGTGGTAAATTTTTCTCTGATATTCACATTAGAGTTTTAACTTTTAATTCATTATATGTAATATTAATTATCATGCATCTTTAAACTAATTTAACATATATATTTATCTAACATATATTTTTTATTGCCTTGGGTTGTTTATCTCAGATGTTACTATACTACTCTTAATTGCCATGTTGAATGTTCAAATCACTAACAGAGGCTCAACACAGATTCTTAGGACTGCACCAATTAATGTTTACAGGTTTTGAACTATTGATTAGTGTCAATTGATGTGCACAAGACCAGATTTGATCTAAAGCAGCTGTGCACTCATTATATTTTAGAAATAACAAAGAAAAAAGTTAGGAGCTTATAAATGAGTTTATTTATCAGAAAGTATAATATTAGTGACTTGCGAGTGTTTGAAAACACTCGCAAGTCACTGTGTCTTGATTATGTGTGCACAATGTTAAACTGTAGTGCTGCACTCTTATATTACAGTCCTTTATTTCATAGTAATTCTTCTTTATTAACTCTTCACTACGTTTTCTTCAGAATACTTTATCATTCATACATTTCTGGTTTTGCAAACATTTTACTGCTTGCATTCCACTTTTCACTGAAATGCTTCTGGCTATTTTTCTAATTTTATGTTGATATTTTGGATAATTCTTTTTGTTTTTAGATATAATTTCTATAAAGCAGTTTTATTATTATCTTCTAGTTAAAGTATAACCACTCTCAATAATAATACAATGCTAAAGTAACTTAATTATTTATGAACATTTTCTTTTCTAAGTTAATATTTATTGTGAAATAACTAACAACCGGAAATAGCAAGAAAAATTTCTATGTATACTGGAATTGTAATAAATAATTTTTATCTTATAAAATCAATTTTTCCAGGGCTAGATTTTTATAAATAACAGGTAAAAGATTGTTTCTAAAGTTTATAGTGAATCTTTAAGTATATATAAAAGTTTTTCCTTGGGGTATCATGTGATGTTCAAGAACCTAAATGTCAGTTGAAGACTTTATTTAATAGATCAAATTGACTTTTTACCCAATTAATCAGCTGAACCGACCTAGCAATCAAAGCCTATTGAACCTATGCTGTATTAACTTGCATAGGAAAATAATGTTCGGATTAAAAGTTATAAATATTAAAAAAATACTAAATATATCTAATTCTGTAGAAATCAAGTTTAAAACTAATACGATGACTAAATAATAGTGAAATAAAAAATGTATTTACCTTTACAAAAAAAACTGAAATTAGACCAATAAGGAATTTTTCCAGCTAAACATCGAATTTCATTATTTCCTTCTCCAATAAAGCCACTTTTACAAGTATACACTACTACACTACCAATAGATGTAACATTTTCTGAGTTTAGATTATGATTTGCATTGTCTATATTGTATGGCGGTCCACACCCTAAAACTAACATTATAAAAAAGAGTTGAATAGTTATTTAAAATTATTGTTACTAGTATGTAAAATGTGTATAAATATATATAATAAAAACAGCTGAAATAAATTCTGTAATAAATAAAATACCATTATATAAAAATAAATAATAGCTATATACAGATTACAGCACAAATGTTATCCTGAATAGCATTTTATAAATTAAATAGAATTCGTGAATATAATCTTTTGTATAATAAATTATGATATTCTCTGAATAGATTTAAATCTGTATTTTTAGAACATTCAGTTATTTGTAATAGAATTATTTTGCTTTGGTAATACTTTTATTGTGCATGTGGAAAACAAATTGAAGAAAAGAAAAAAGCTAAAAGGCATATTGTAATAATTCATTAAACAAACAACATAATTAAACAAGGCAAAACTCTCTCCATACAGTAGTACCACTGTGTACCAACCAGACTAATCATTGGATTCCAGAAGGTTTGTGCATAAAATCCCTATCTAGTGCCTATTCATCCAATATTTCAGACTAGTTTCTGGCTTGTGGCCTTCATCAGTGAGGAACCTTAAATTTGAGAGCATTGCACCTAGATCTTAGGATCTGATTGGCACAGGGTGGCACTACTGTATGGAGAGAGTTTTGCATTGTTTAATAACATTTATGTGCTAGTATAAGAGAAGGTGATCATGTGATGCTTGGTGGTTTAAAACAATATAATTGTATTTATATATTGGACTACTTCGATCATACTAGCAGTTGAATGTAATTAAAAATTTAAATAAAGTTAAAATTTTTCTCAAGACATTCAATATTTAATATTAAATGATTGAACTAGTCCAACATGTAAATACAACTAAAATGACATCATCACAAACCTTCAGAAAAACAATATAATTGTTAATATACATAACTTGTAGAAAGATTCACAGGGAGATGTCATTATTAACCTGTGTTGCCTATTTGTGTGTTATTACTAACAAGATGTTTATATTTGAATATTAATACTATATGACTTTAATGATATTTTTTTAAATTTTTTAAACTTTAATTGTAAAATGTTACTCAACATGACAGCCATGCTGCAAGCTAGCAATAGCTACTATTTGTTTTTATATATTGATATTCTGTACATTGGAGAGATTGTTCCACACATATCTGTTTATTATATATATATATATATATTGATACAAAAATATTTGCAAAATATTATATATATATATATTGTAATTATAATAAAAATAATAAATTTAATAGTAATAAACTATTATAAATGATCCTTAAATCTGCAGAAGTATTTTCGGTTAATTTCTTAAACCTACCTCAACTGCCATTAAATTAAAAAAAAAAACAAACAAAGTGGAAGCAAACATCATCAATTCAAATTCCATGAATCTCATATTTTAATGTTAGCAGCTTGTCTATTTATTAAATGCATTTTATTCCTATTTATAAAAATTGCCTCCTTAATTTTTCTTTTATTATGGTTTCTCTCTTCATGAAGAATTTTCACACTTTCAAAATCAAATTTAAATTTATATTTACATGTTTTTTCATGATCAAAGAAAACTGAAGCAGTCATTAAATCACCATTATTTTTACTTTTTACACGCTTGTATAACAATTCATGCTTCTTCAATCTCTTCTCAATACTGCACCTAGATTCACCTATATATGATAGCATACAATCACAAAAAATTTGATATATGACATTACTTTTCTGCTTGACAGGTATGACATCCTTAGAATTATTGACTAATTTATTAATATTGTTTGGAATGTAGAATGAAACATTAAACACATTCTTATATATATCCTTTAAAAATTTCACTTGGGATTTGAAATAAATGGAATAGAAATCCATTGTTTATTATTAATCTCCATTTCCTTTAAACCATTATAACTTTTTTAAATTAATAAATTTATTTGTTCCATTTTATAACCAACATCAAGCCATTCCTTGTTAAATATCTCAATATTTTTCAGTTTATCACTTTGGTAATGACATAATTTTTCATTACGAAACAAAAAAATCTAAAACTTGCCATCTTATACATAATTGGTACCTTTGATTTACAATTTATATATCCACTTTTTTGCAGTGGCTTAATTATTAATTTATAATTTAATATGCAAGTGTTATCTCTTGTTATAATTCAATCCAAATATTTAATATTTTTCCTGTTCCTTTTCAATAGTCCATCAAACCTTCAACTTATTTAATTCCTCTAGAAGCAAATTTATAGTATTAGCATTTTCACAATCGAAAACATCATCCACATATCTTTTGAAATCCCAAGAGATTGTAAAAGAGCACATATAAAAGACAACTCTCATATGTAGACGGATGGAACAAAATAGCAAACTTTTGCAAGTACAGGCAAACCCATAAGCCAACCTTAAACATGTTTATAATGGATTGACCTTCAAAAGATGCAACAATGTTATCATAAAATTTTTAAAGAATCAACAATAAACTTTATCATACATTTACAAATACCTTTACTTTTTAATATATGTTGAATTATTTTTATGGAATTCATTTTGCAATAGAAGCATACATTTCGGTTATATCCAATGAAGCAATAACATCACTCTCATTAATTGCCAAATTTTTAATACTTTATAAAGTCAAAAGATGATGCAATTAGCTTATTACACTACACGAACATCCCACACATAGTAATAATATATATGACATATATATATATTGTGAGAGTACCATATGAGCTTCACCTAAAACAATTTGTGTTTCTTTGTGAATTTAACTGTGCCTATATCGAATCAACAGATATAAATAACTTACACCTATCTTAAGCTTTTCATGTATCAGCTATATACATAAACTAGTTAGTATTAAAAGAATAATTCTAAAAATGAATAATTCTAGTTTATTTATACACACACATAGATAAATGTTTCTAACTAATAGTATTTTTTTTATTAATATAAAACTTGACATTTGACAAAGCCTTAAGTCAACATTGCATTTTTATCAGTTGATACAAAGGAAAGAATAGTTTGGGGTTCATTACAAATTGTATATTTTAAACAATAGAGCATGAGCATGATTATGTGATATGCTTACAGAAATTAATCCAGTATAAAAACGAACTAATATTGTTATAACAATAATCTTCTATTTAGTTATCAAGTCAAGAACTACGTCTGTAAATTTAAGTGTGTTCGAATTTAGAACACATTTAAGAAAAAAAAAAGAAGATTCAATATTTTAAAACCTGCTTCAAGTAACTAATTTACTGCCTTTTAATAGTATAAAGAACTATAAAAAATAATCATTGAAATTGACAAGGTTATAAGAGTTATCAACGTCTTCAAAATGAGTTTTCAAAATATATATTTAAGAAGACAAAAATTTATAAAGATGTTCTTTGGCTAGATAATTTATGCCAGGGATTTCTGCTGATGTTTTAAACCTGAACATGTAAATTTATTCCTACTCAATGCCTAATATATAATCGTGTTAATTCTCATTTAAAAAGCTGCCTTAAGATTGGAGTATTATATTGAAGATGTTAAATATTTTACTAAAAAGAATGAATATCTGGATTGCCTCATCGAAGGATGATCAATGAACTTTATGTTTCAACATTCATTGTCATTTTATTTTGTCTAAGGAGGGATATAAAACTGTTATTCTTTCTTGTCTTGGATTACTTCATTGTGTATTTTAAAAACTCTTAAATTTTATTTCCTTTGTGGATAATTATATTTACTTAGAAAAATTACTTTGTATATTAAAGTGGAGAACTGATAAGATGAACATTTTTTTTATTTATTTAATAAAATTTAGATGTTGATATTTTTATATATACTCTGATGAAAATGACTGCTGACAAAGGTAAAAGTTTTTAAATTACTTCAATTTGGAAGTAAGCTTTATTATATTCCAAATTAAATCTTACATGACAATTAACATAATTTCTTTTTAAACATACATAACTAATATCAGAATACATTCTATTATTAATCTAGTATGAATGGATGTTATCTTAGATAGGCATATAACACATACTGAATCATTTTAATGACAATACGTAGATTTATAATGTATCATGTGTATTATTTATTATACACATGATTTTAAATTATATATATGTAAATGATCTCATTATTTTTTTTGAATATTAAATAATTTATTAGTGTATGTATATAAGCACAGATTTTAATTCGAAATTTTAATATTTTTATTATTGGTATGATAATATTTTTGTTTCAATTACAGATTAAAATGTGTTAAACTTGATTTTAAAATTAAACAGGTCTCGTTTGTTTATTTTATTTAGTCGTTTTATAAAACCAAAAATTATAAATATACATACTCACGTATATATATATATATATTGAATCAACTTAGTGATTTAATATTTATAAAAAAGTTATATATAGCTTATACTAAATTTATCATTACTATGGGATATTTATGGAAATGCCTGAAGAGAGTCGATTGCAATTTCTACTCTGAGCTCGAATTCTGAGAGTAACGAGGTTATTAATAGAGGAGTGAATTGGATTATATTTTAAATCACATCATCCATGGTATTCTATAAGAAGACTCAAAGTTCAACTATAGTTAGATGCGACTTCCTCGAGTCCTGAAAAGGATCGTCCCGTTATACATGACGCCCATACTTAAGGCATGAAACAGTAGTTTATCATTAATTAAATCCATAGTTTTTTAAAAAAAAATATATATGAATATGTTGTGAATTTGTAAAAACACTGAATAATAAATAATAGAGACATTGAAATAAAATAAACCGTAATAAACAGATAAATCAGTCGCTTTAAAATAAATAAATACGATTATAGTTTGGACATTAAAATATATATTATAGTAACATCTTATAAAAGTAGGAAAAATGGAATTACATGTAGGGGCATAAGCACAGCATGAAATCTTATGGCATATATTAAATTATTACTTTGAAAGGAAAGTAACTTATATTTATATATAACTTTAAATTTTTTTTTTTTCGTTAATGATAACTAGAAGTGGGAAAAAGCTAATAATAATGGAAGTAAAGAGTTTCGAAGAATCTTTAAATAATAAAGATAGTGAAATAGAAATTACTTCAATTAGTGATGAACAAGGGTCTTTACAAGTCCTAATGTCTGAGGGGTCTGTAGAAGAAGTTGAACGTCCTTCACAAGTTCACATGACAGATCAAATATTACCCCAAACACAAAAGGTAACTGAAGCTATAATAGTACAACCTCAAGGAAGTGATAATTATATGACTCAATTGGTCCGAATGATAATGGATATGAAAGCTGATATGACAACCAAAGCTGATATAAATAATATAAAAGCTGATATGAATAATATAAAAGCTGATATGGCAACCAAAGCTGATATAAATAATATAAAAGCTGATATAAATAATATAAAAGCTGATATGAATAATATAAATGCTGGTATAAATAAAATGAATGCTGATATGAAGGGAGAAATGGCTAGAATGAATGATGATATGGTAACTAAAGTTGATATGGATAATATGGAAGGGAAATTAAAAGAAGACATAATTTCTATAAAAGAAGAGTTAAAGAAAGATTTTGATAATGTTAAGGAAAAGATGCAAATAGAAATCAAAGTTGTTGTTGAAAAAAAACAAACCGCCAATGAAGTAGAAAGACTTCATGATACAAAGGCATCAACAATATCAATGGCAATAAAATGCCAAAAATCCAAAACTTATCCTGAGCATGAGATATGTGAATATAATGATAGCATCCAGAACAAATCACTTTTAGTTCAAATGAATATTTCAGAAGAAAACTGCCATGACTATCATTTTACCATACAGCAGAGCAATGAAGTAAAAGATCATTGCAGCATTAATAAAGTGCTTGAACCTGATCCAAAAATGTTAGAAAGAGAAGAGAATATGGATCATGTGAAATATAAATTAAATTCTGAATCTCAGGAATTGAAAGAAACACAGTAAACTGATAATACTGAATGTCTAGATAAATTAAGACTTTAGATTTCTTGCATTAATAACAAGTTAAATCATGAACTTATGAAACTTGAGATGACTCCACTATCTAAAGATATAATAGATGAATACAACAGTGAAGTGTATTTTGAATCATCCCATCTTATTTGTGTTTACTCCCAAAACAAAAGTAAAACGTTTCATCAACAAAGTGTTGATAAATTATATGACAACCATCTGATAATATCATTATCAATGATAATATTTAATGGAAAAGAAGGTTGTTTTAATAGAAAGTTTAATTTAAAAGATATGAATGAAGGCAATAGATTTAATTGTCTTAAGTGTAAATTATGGTGTATGAAGCATCACCATAATCCTGAAGATAAACAAATTATAAAAAGTCTTCAGACAATAATAAAGATATTTATAATACAAGCTAAGAGACAGAAAGGTTCACAATTTCATAGGTTGTGTAATAATTATGAAGGTCCCTTCACATTCATTGAACATGTTAAGGGATGTGCTTAAAAAGTAAAGCACATAAATAAGGAAGGACTTCATGGATTACGACTTTGGGATGTAATAATGGACTTACAGTAATGATAGAATCCATTAGGCTATTCTTTTAGGAGAATAATTGTGTATATGTATATAAATAATTGAAGTTGATATTAATAATTATGAAATGCATCAAGTTAACCAAAGTATATAAAAAAAAAAATACAGGTTTATTAGAGTACAAGTTTCGGTTAATTAAATTAATAATAATGGTGGATTAATTGGGCATAATAATGCAATCTGATGTTGACACCACTTATAAAATGTAAGACCATTATTATATATTTTGATATGGATATATATAAATAAGAGATTTATTTTATATAGCGTGATGTTGTTAAATTGTAATAACAATCAGCATTAAGCCAATGTGCATGCGTTTTGTGGATATATATATATATATATATATATATATATATATATATATATATATATATATATATATATATATGGATACAAGAAAAGATAGTGTAAAAGTTTGTAAACGATTTGTTAAAAAAAAGGCCAGTCAAAGAAATAAAAATGTGAAGATGACTCCACACAAATTCAAAATTGGGGATCAAGTTTTTATAAAAACTCCTCAAATTAGTATACCCCAACAGAGCAGATACCAAAAGATTTATCATCGGTATGAAGGATCTTATACTATCATAAAGCAAACAGGTCCCAATGCATTCTGGATAAATATAAAGGGAGACATTAAAGGCACTTACAATACTAGAGCTTTAAAACCCTATTTTGGTCAAACAAATTAATAATGTTTTACCACATTTTACTTATGTATAAAGTAAAATATTGAAAGAAAAGATCATTTGGAATAGGTAAGAAGAGAAAAAGTTTTCATTTAAAAGTATATAGGTATATATATGTATAAGGATGTGTATAAGTCAAAAAAAGACATTGATGAGGGTATGTTAAGCAATTAAAATTAATTCTTAGGATACCTGAAAACTAAAACTGTTTTAAGAGTTAATCCATGCTGAATGATGGATGTTCTTATGTTTTGGATAGTTCTCAAAAAAGTCCATGAGTCTTAAAGAAAATAAGGATGGAGACTACCAAACAAATATATGTGTCATCTATAAAAGAGGCACATGACAATAAATCCATCAAAGGAAAATAAAATAAAAAGGGGAGAAAAAGAAAGAAACCTATATATATGAACCTCTTATCCTTCTGGTTAAACTGAATGATGTTTAGTATAGAGAAAAAGAAAAGGGTTAGAAAATAAAATAAATAATAAGGGTTGATAAAAGCAAGAAAGAAAAACAAGCTCCACAACTTTATATTTAATGCATACATTGACACACATTAAGTGTCCAAATTTTAACAGTAAATATAAAATTTGAACTTTTTGAGGGAGGGGGTAATATGAGAGTACCATATGAGCCTCACCTAAAACAATTTGTGTTTCTTTGTGAATTTAACTGTGCCTATATCGAATCAACAGATATAAATAACTTACACCTATCTCAGCTTTTCATGTATCAGCTATATACATAAACTAGTTAGTATTAAAAGAATAATTCTAGTTTATTTATACACACACATAGATAAATGTTTCTAACTAATAGCATTTTTTTATTAATATAATACTTGACATTTGACAAAGCCTTAAGTCAACATTGCATTTTTATCAGTTGAAACAAAGAAAATAAACGTTTGGGGTTCATTACAAATTGTATATTTTAAACAATAGAGAGCATGAGCGTGATTATGTGATATGCTTACAGAAATTAATCCAGTATAAAAACGAACTAATATTGTTATAACAATAATCTTCTATTTAGTTATCAAGGCAAGAACTCTGTAAATTTAAATGTGTTCGAATTTAGAACACATTTAAGAAAAAAAAAGAAGATTCAATATTTTAAAACCTGCTTCAAGTAACTAATTTACTGCCTTTTAATAGTATAAAGAACTATAAAAAAATTATCATTGAAATTGACAAGGTTATAAGAGTTATCAACGTCTTCAAAATGAGTTTTCAAAATATATATTTAAGAAGACAAAAATTTATAAAGATGTTCTTTGGCTAGATAATTTATTTCAGGGATTTCTGCTGATGTTTTAAACCTGAACATGTAAATTTATTCCTACTCAATGCCTAAAATATAAACGTCACAATTCTCCTTTAAAAAGCTGCCTTAAGATTGGAGTATTATATTGAAGAAGATGTTAAATATTTTACTACACAAATATTTAAAAGAATGAATATCTGGATTGCCTCATCGAAGGATGATCAATGAACTTTATGTTTCAACATTCATCGTCATTTTATTTCATCTAAGGAGGGATATAAAACTGTTATTCTTTCTCGTCTTGGATTACTTCATTGTGTATTTTAATAACCTTTAAACTTTATTTCCTTTGTGGATAATTATATTTACTTAGAAAAATTACTTCGTATATTAAAGTGGAGAACTGATAAGATGAACATTTTATTTTATTTTTATTTATTTAATAAAATTTAGATGTTGATATTTTGATATATACTCTGATGAAAATGATGGCTGACAAAGGTAAAAGTTTTTAAATTACTTCAATTTGGAAGTAAGTTTTATTATATTCCAAATTGAATCTTACATGACAATTAACATAATTTCTTTTTAAACATACATAACTAATATCAGAATACATTCTATTATTAATCTAGTGTGAATGGATGTTATCTTAGATAGGCATATAACACACACTGAATCATTTTAATGACAATACGTACATTTATAATGTATCATGTGTATTATTTATTATACACATGATTTTAAATTATATATATGTAAATGATCTCATTATT